>BMAU01014987.1:0-63362 GCA_019973935.1 Trichonephila clavipes
GCTCGGGAGGAGCCTGGTGACCTGACGCCTTGCACAGATGAAAAAGATCTTTTTGTTCGCTGAAGATGAGAGGCACGTAATGTTACCACTAGCAAGAAGAGAGTGTAGTCTGGGAGAATATGTAACATTTGAGGGGTAGGACCAAACAGGGTCTATTGCCCGCATACCAATGATAAATGGGAGGCATCCACCAATGCCTAGTTCTAAATATAGCAGTCCTACACAGTATTTTTCTGTTTAATTGTGCAATTGTACTGAGGTGTAATAAACTTAACTCAGTGGCGCAGCAGCCCAGGAAGGGAAAAGGCCACTGTGCCTATCTCGATTTTCATGACCTTAGGCGCTGAGCTGCTTGAGCAGATGTTCCGGCCAGATGGTCAGTCTGACGCGAAACCCTCATTGTTTAGTTCCCATGCAAGCTTGGTACTCATTTTATCGATCCACTGAAGGGATGAAAGGCTGAGTCGCCCTTGCCCATCCTGGGGTTTGAACCGCGGACCTGCGATGGGGAAGCGCGATACGTTACCACTCGACTACTGGGCATTCGAAGTGCAATAAGAGGAAAATACAAATATTGTGCATTTTTTCAATGGTTATTATGTTATCAATAATTCGTTATTACATACAAAATCGATGTCTGTTTCAAGACATCGATACTGTTCATTAGAGGCAAGAATTATGATTGGATCAGTCTCGTGAAATTAAAAGAAATTTTTTAGACTTCATATATCTTGGAATTCTACTGAAGACAATATAACCGCTTGTTCTGCAACTGTGGATTATGGGACATGAAAAGACTATTGTGTGTATGTGTGTGCCTTGGTTTTATCTGGTGAAATTTCTAGTTTTAATTCGAACTTCTTATTGTGTAAATGAAATTGGAATTAACGCGATAGAAAATGCATCAATTCCCGTTTAAATAATTAATATATCGAAAAATAAGAGACAAGTGAAGTCTTAAATCTAAAGAAAAGTGTTCCGGGTTTCTGAACTTTTTTTCTTAATGAGTAAAATAAAATCTTCCAATAGTTAATCATTCCAAGCCATACGTATACAATATTTTCAAATGAAAAATTACCGAGTTCAGCTATTTTTCTAGTGATTTTTTTTTTTAAATTTTCTTAATAAAGGACCATTATTCTGTGTGAATTAAATAATAAATGGTAAGCTTATGAAAAGCAATAAGAAAAAACGGATTTTAAAGTAGTCTCTATAATATTTTGACATAATTAAATAGGAATAAATCTAAAGGAATTAATATAAATATTAGATTCAAACTTTGTAGATGTGACGGTTTTGAATTCAATTGTGACGTGTTTCGGTATTTTATCAAACCTATAAAATACTTCCTCTTTTAAACAAACTTCTAATTAACGTGTTTTTGCAATACAGATCCTAAGCGATGTATTTACATTACATATAAGCTCAAAAATCTACCTTTTTATACAATGTTCTTCTTATGCAGATGTTTTTCATAAAACTACGTAGAAAACCACGGGAATTAATCTTCTGTAAATTATTACAATTAAAGATTCGCCATGAAGAGGGCAGAGGTAGCCTAGTGGTCAAAGTCACGGATTTGGGCCTGGCGTATCATGAGTTCGAAGTGCCGCTGAAGACTCGCCTGTGTAGAGTGTGTATCCGCCTGTATGGAAGTTAGACAAAGTGCCAGCTTTTGGGTGTCCCGTCACTTGAACATGGTTCAAAATTACGAGTTCCGTTGCCAATAGCCCTTGTTTAGTTTTATAGTGTGACGTAAATATAACTCTCACTCTCCTGCCATGTATAAGGACTGATACATGTTAAATTTGTCACAGCTTAAAGCTTTCAGTCGATGTGTCGATGTTTGGAAAATGAGGTATACCGGCTTGGATGTCGTCTTTGTCATATAGTACGAAATTCCTTCGCCTATACCCTTAAGACTTTTTTCGGTTAATGTTAAAGAATAGGACTCAATTTGGAACATTTTTTCAGATATGAAAGAAATGAAAAATTAACATGATATTCTGACTTCACTATCCCTTAAAGAGCAGCATTTTTTATCATACTTCCCATTTTTAACCGGATTGATTCATTTTTTTCTGGTATAAAATGCGTTTCGCATTTTTTATCCTATACCGTAATGTTAAATGGGCTTTGCCTTCACGTATAAAAACAAAAAAAAGAAAGTATTAACGGAATATTTTGAAATTTTAAAAAACACTATATTGTTAACAGAGGTATGAGCTATAATATTGCAAATTTCCATGGAAATTGGGTCATTTTTCTGTCTGAAAATGAACGTCGCGTTTAGTTAAGAGCTCTCGTACTTTTACCGAAAATAGCCTTACGTGAATTTGCTTTCGTGTACTTCTGTAGAGAATTAAAAAGGAAAGGTTTTTGTGTGTGTGTGTTCCATAAATGCTGAGTGTGGAGTTTGTTTCCCAGAAAAGGACGTAGCTCTGTACCTTTTTTGCGTGAGCTTGGTCCCCTCGGGTATGTCACTAATAAACAATCAAATCGATTTTGTAAGAAGTAAACTTTCTTCTTTCATATAAAATACTTCCTTTTATGTATGACTCATTAATTGCTTAATAACGTTGCACTACAATGCTACACAGATATTAATGGGGACGGACACCGTAATTTTGAGCCACGGTCATACACAAGTGATGAGGACGACACCTGAGCTGGAACACCAGTTTCCAAATTTGCACACCACATCAACGTGAGGACTTGGGCCTCCACATATTTAGTATGCATCGTTTCCCCTACATGGGGGTCCTTGGGAAAGAAGTAATTTTGTGCCATTTTCTGACAGTAGTACATGCGACATTTTTTAAAACAAGATCTTCCTTAACATATGGAAGTTTTTCTTCTATTGTTTATATATACTTATAGTACATTTTTTCCCCATGATAAATCATTCTTAAATCTTTTGCTGGTTACTCAGCATGTGTTCATAAATAACATGTATTGCTTCTGCATTGTTAATTTTATTAATATTAATTTTAAACCAATTCAACTGAAAATCGGGTTTATATTATAGGACTGTGGTCATGGTTGGACTTCCATGAAAGGACGTGTAGCTTTTTGGTTCGTATTAGATGCGACAACTGGCAAAGGTATGGTTTGCTTGAAATTGTACGGCCAACAATGTGACCGGTGCCCTACTCGTAACTACGAATCAGCTATGTGGTATCCTGAAGAAGTTAGGAAGGTACGTTCTTTTATTTGTTTGATTTTTTTTTTAGTTATTTGTTCCTTGTCATTCATATATTTACATAGATAACATAAATGTTTCGTTAAAATTAATAATTTGATTTAGTTTTAAATATAAAATTTTAAATTTCTGCTGCTTGGAGAAAATGGATTTAATTATATCTCGGAAAAATACTTATATGAGGGTAATATTTAGTTTATTACATAATTTCTATAGAAGGAGAAAAACATAATTAGGTCAAATTAATATAAGACAAAATGCTGCCTTACTATTATTAAAGAAATTATTGAATTCTCCTAGATCACTTCTCTTTGACACATTTTAACAGGCTTAAATTATATGCATTATGTTAATGATAGTTGGAGAAAAATAATTATACCTTTTTTAGATTTAATATTTACGTTTAAGCAATATTAATTTGAGGAGAGATATCTAATGATTTAAAATTGGTGCAAGTAAGAAAAATTCTGGGTCCTTATGTAGAAACTCCTTATCAGCGATATATAGCCAAAGTTTAACTTGCATGCCAGAAATTTATCATTTAAATTTTTCGAGTTACGGGAATCTTATTGATACCATTCTAGGGGTAATTGCTGAAGTCTGATGACATTCGCAAATGTTGCAATTTACATGGGGTTAGTATATAAGTACCAATTTTTTGGTAGATACGTATTATACCATTAATTTCGCCAAATCGAAATATATTGCCAAATATATCCCCTCTGCTATCATTGCGTTCAACAACGCCGCGTGAGGATGGTTTTCCAGTATTGACTACACATCGTGGCATATATATAACGCGGTCTTTTAATTTTCCAAAAATTATCTGTGGTATAATACTCAAGTGCCATATTTTTTCCAAATTCTCTTTCCCTTGCATCCTACAATTTGTTAATTTTGTTAAAGGAATGGGGAATTCAGAATAACTCATGTCAGTCTTCGAAAGGATGAGACCCGAACTAAGACCCTTCGCTTATAAAGGGTGATTTTTAGAGGTATAGAACTTTAAATTGCAATAAAACAACGATGTATTATTCGATTGACATGAATTTGTTTTATTCGAAAGATAATCTTGTGGCATTACATTTTAAATATGATTTCTGGCATAGGACTGCCACGGCTAGCTTGGATGTAGTCCAATCTGAACGTCCAATTTTCGATGACTTTTTCCAACATTTGTGGCCGTATATCGGCAATAACACGGCGAATGTTGTCTTCCAAATGGTCAAGCGTTTGTGGCTTATCCGCATAGACCAATTACTTTACATAGCCCCACAGAAAATAGTCTAGCGATGTTAAATCACAAGATCTTGGAGGCCAATTCACAGGTCCAAAACGTGAAATTAGGTGGTCACCAAACGTGTCTTGCAATAAATCGATTGTGGCACGAGCTGTGTGACATGTTGCGCCGTCTTGTTGGAACCACAGCTCCTGGACATCATGACTGTTCAATTCAGGAATGAAAAAGTTAGTAATCATGGCTCTATACCGATCACCATTGACTGTAACGTTGTGGCCTTCACCGTTTTTGAAGAAGGATTCCACCAGCCCATAAAGCGCACCAAACAGTCAGTTTTTCTGGATGTAACGGTGTTTCGACATACACTTGTGGATTAGCTTTACTCCAAATGCGGCAGTTTTGTTTGTTGACGTAGCCATTCAACCAGAAGTGCGCTTCATCGCTAAACAAAATTCGCTTATGAAAACCGGGAACGGCAATCTCGTTTTGGGCCCATTCGACGAATCTACGCCTTGCTTGATGATCGTTTTGATGAATTGCCAAACCAAACTGAGAATAAATCACTTGACAGCTGTTAAATCGGTCGCCATCTTGGAAAGTAATGCCAACTTAAACTTCTATACCTGGAAAAAAACACTCTTTATATGCGTGATTAAATTACCAGCTAAGCTACTACGACTCCACGTGGCCGTGGTAGCCTTGGGGTCAAAATAACGGATTCGTATCTGGCGTACCATGAGTTCGAGCCTAGTACCGTGGAAGACCAGCCATACAGAGGGGGGCGTTACACTTTAAATTGGTAGAGGTTCAAATGTCTTCTGGTTGGTATGTGGAATTTAGGAGAGGGGTTGCCAGCTCATGTGACCACCTCGTCACTTCAACATGATTCAAAATTACGAGGTCCGTCGCCAATGGCCCTCGTGTAGCTTTATAGTGAGACGTAAATATAACTCTCATTCACCCCGACTTGCGTTTCCTGTATTTTGAAACATACATTAAAATGATTGTCATTCTTAAGTTTACGAAAAAGGAGGGGTGAAGTATTCGACACTTATAAATTTCATTTGCAACCTATTGCTTACAGCAAATTATTTGTTTTTTAATTATAGGCAGCTTAGTATATATTCCATCTTGATAAGTCAAATATATTAAACATAGATCAGTTACGGGAAAATTTTCTTATTAGTTAGACTAATATTCATAAATAAGTTAAAGCAATTTTTTTTCTACTTGATGTACAATCTGGTAAGGATTCGGATTCCATTTTGAATTTCAAATAAAACTCATTATTGTTTTTAATGTGTAAACCAGAGGTAGGCAAACCACGGCTTTTCAGACTTCTAGCTGTATGAATAATTAAAAAAATTATTATATCTACTAAAAATTATAGTTCTTCCTTCTCTTTTTCTCTCGTAATTATCTTTTGAAAAGATTTACCTTATATTTGCGTCAACAATTGATTATCTGGCTGGCTCAAGATTTCTGCATTGAATTGTTTTCCATTAACAAAGTGTATTTAGAATCAATGAAATTATTAAAATTAGTTCTAAATCCGTGAATGTCTAATTTATTGATAGAAATACAACCATGGGATGATACTTAAGTGATTCCCCGCAACTTCTGCTTATTTGCATAGGAGTCAGGGAGCACTCTCGAATATGAGCAAAAAATACATAGAAGAGACAAATTCATATTCCGTATTGGGTGACATGTTTAAGGGTCAATACTAGTGGTGCAACAGTGCATATTAGGGGCCCCCTGCAAATTCAGGTTTTAGGCCCCAAGCTGGATCTTACAAAGGATGGCAAAGCCATAACATAGCACAGGCTTTGGACCCCTAGAGTCCTGCCCCCGCGCGATATGGGGGCAAGTGGAACGCCACAGGTCAGTAGAAAAAGTTGAAATGACTTTATATACAAGAATAATCAATCATTTTTAATTATTATAGTAAACATATAAAATTTTAGAATAAAACTCTTACGGTATTATTGATTTGGAACATTTTTTTCACGACGCATGAAAATTAATTGCTAGCATTATGATATTTTGGCAATGGTTATTCTTACATTAAGCCTCGGAAATAAAATTATCTTCGATAGTTCTTAGCTTTGGAGGAAGGAAATATTACTTTGTGTACAGCTTTATTTATAAATGTTATTAAAAGTATTCACTGGAGCACGAGTCTTGATCGTGACTGCTAGAAGGGGTTCCCCTCCTGTTAGCGCGTTTGAGGCTCTTGTGTGAATGGCTAGACATATTACTTGCCGTGTTTCATTTACAACGTGGCTCTTCTCTTCGAATGTTTTCCGACCAGTGGCATATACTATTAATACTGTTTTAAAACTGGTACAAGCATCTTCCTTGCAAAAATTTAAAAGCATTCATCTTCTGTGTCTTTATTTTAACAACACTCAATATTTCTTTCTTCATATACAGGAATCCCAAAAATAACACCCAAGCTATGCCTAGCCAGATTTCTCATTGGAAGTATATAAAAAAATACCCAAAGAACACTGTACCTGAGCGATCCATAGTTTGCGAGAAAAATATGACAAACAAAGCAAAACGTCGCAGTCGTATTAGACACATCAACAGTATTTGCATATATTTATAAAGTAGGATTGTAAGGACGCCCCCCTTGGATGCCCTTATCCTAGATTATCAGCATGAGCTAGATGTGTAGTAATAAATGAAGTACCAGAAGCTGCCATAATCTTAATATTACTTTATTAAGATTTTAACTTAAGATTAGGTAATAGTATGATATGTGAGAGAATCTATATACGGTGGGCTAAACACACAATATATAATACCGAAATCATGTAACCCGGACCACTATCAATAACTAACTCGCCTGAGCTCAATTTCAATGTAAACACAGATCCGAATATTAAAATGGTAACTCCTACCTTAATGTCCGACGAAACAGCAATCTTATCTGATCCTAGCTGAAGTTGCGGTTCACTGGCGTGCAATTGTATGCACCTTGACTAAAGGCTCTGTCACGGGTAACCTCCCTTGACTCTCACTTAACTTCTCGAAATATTCTTCACACTTGAAACACGGACTATCATAACACTCCCCAAATGCCACCCCGCTTACTCTAAACTTCTGTTATTTAAAAACTTTCTAATTTGCATCTTTCATTCACGTTTTACTTCTCGGGTTGGTTGGAAAAGAATTGCCATTTATTCTGGCCCAAAAGAACCCGAAAGGACATGTTAATGAAAAAACGCGTGAGCCCGTCACAGGATGTTCAAAGTGTCCGCGATGCATATCGTGACAGGCTTGAGCAGGCCGTGGAATAGATGAGTGCATGCGTATTAGTAGCGAGGTGTCCACCAAAGTACAAGCAACATGCAGACGAAGTTCGTTTGTGTAGTCACGACGTCTTGGGACACCAATTGCTTGGCCCCGTAGGCAAAAAAAATCCAATGATACGAGATCAATTGATCATGGCAGCCATAAAACCAGACCCCCCCCACATACACTGTTCGATCCAGCAACCAGAGTTTGCGATATACAGCCAATCACGTGCATAAGCACAGAAATGCCAATGAACCCCATCATACGTCATCATTCATTCATCAACATGCATTTTCATTTACTGTATTTTTCTCACCAACTAAGGACCGTACAGGTACAGTTCTTAGCAAGGGCGTAGCTACCGCCGTATCAAGAATACGAGACCCCCAAGCCTCAAGGGCCCCAGCATGTGTAACTACAATACCACAAACAGAGCTCCTATATATCTAAACAAGGGTCCGGAAGGAATTTTGATACAGGGCCCCGACAGAGCTTGCTACGCCAATGGTTCTTGTGGCATTTTCATATACTTCCAACGAGAAATCTGGCTGTGCAGAGTTAGGTGTTGTTTTGGTACACCGTGTATTTCATAAAAGCCCTCAAATTATAAACCAGTATAAAGTGTAATGGCCTTTTAAATAATCTTATAATAATTTTTTTTTAATTTTAGGTCATGACCAACATTTACAATAGAGTAGGTGAGGTTTATTATGGATTCCAAGTACCACCTTACTTTAACAACAGACGTGCAGGAAAGCCCAGAACTCCACACAACACTGAGCTATGCCAGGCTTGCAAAGATGGCGTTTGTTCGGAAAGGCGATAATTCCATTTCCTGGATATTCATCTTAAGCCTTGATTTAGTTATGTCCTTAACGGATGTATTTCAAGCAGTCCTCAAGAGGAATGATTGTGTAATCCTTGAATTTTCACAAACTATAAAAAAAGTGTTTTTAAATTGTTATCATCTTTTCGTTTTGAAAACCATTGTGATACGTGTTGGATCAATGTTATATTAGTATTTTGCAAGCAAATGTTTCATCATCATATTTTTGTTCATGAAATCGTCTCACCTTGTTTTTAACATTCAATTTAGTATAGTCCTCTTTTATCGATGTTTTAACATTTAAGTTCGATATATTCAACTTATATTTAGTACAAAACAAATATATTTTTATAAGCAATATAAGTATTTTTTGTAACTATAAAAATTGTTATAATGTTCGAAATTGTATTTTTTTAATAAAAAAAAAATGACAAGCATTGGAAGAACAAATGATGTAACATGCGATTTTACCTTTCAGTGCCTTTTAAACGGTAGAATTTAGTGGAATGGATATTTTTAAACAGTGGCATAACGGAGAACATTTGGGCCCCCACGTTGAATTTTACAAAGGGTAGGCACTTGCGTCAGTCAGGCTTTGGGCCCCTTAGAACTCTGTGCCCCCCGCGATGCGGGGGTGTACGTTACGCCACTGGTTTTAAATATCTTACCTAATCATCAATAAAAATGTTTTATTGAAAAGAACAGGAACAATCTAAAAATAAAATCCATCTTCGATGATCTGCTTAAGTTTTATAACCTTCAGGAGAGTATTAAAACCTGTAAAGAGATAATATATCGTGTGTGTAACAATAATTTCGAATAACTCTGCCACTCTTTCAGGTCGAAAATGACGTCGAACAGTGGTTCCAGAATGATACGGAGCAAGAGAATTATGTCCAGTACAGAAATTATTGCTGCTGTTACCCAGGGTCGTTTTTAACCTCCCCGGCGCCTTAGGCAATTAATATTATTACGCACTCCTCCTTTCTAAAAAAATAATTTCCAGAGTATCCCTCCTTCAGTTCTTACCTTGCCAATTTTGGTTCGGGATGGATTTTTCTCTTATTTTTGTTTTATAAAGTTGCCATTATCCGCCACCTATAGACCCACCATATTCCCAGACTGGCAACCGATTGTAGTAAGGAAAGGATGGTAGCATGGTTTGGCCACTGGTTCATTACTTACCTTATGGTATCAAGAACCACCCACCCTTTTGTAAATTAGTAAATTAAAGAAATCGTTTGCAATTACAGTTATAGAGTACACTACTGTATGAACTATTCTCAACTTGTTAATTTTCGTCTTTTTCATCATTGATCACTTTACTATCTTTTACTTTTTAATATCCTTATTCTTTGTTGAGTCACTGTTGTAATTGTACAACAAAGGTTTTTTTTTCCCCAGCTTTGATCATTTCAAAATCATTAATAACAATCTTTGTAACTAATTTCTCTTGAAATATCATTTTGAGTACATAGCAACTTCAATCTGTTAAGCATTTCATTTTCCATAGATCTCATTTCAGTTTTTGCTCTCATAATTCACCAAGTGGTGGTATGTTCGCTATAATTTTAAATTTTTTTTTTCTCAAATTTTTTGCTCCTTATGCACGTGCCTAAGCGGGAAAACGGCCCTGGCTCTATTGATCATTTTTATAGACATTTTTCTCTTCGTCAAGTTGACCCTAAGTTTATCATCTGCATAAACTGTACATATCTTGACTTTTCTGGAAGTTTCATTCCAGTCTGCACATGCAATTGTATGTGCATAATATTATGATCTACTAAATTCTATACAAGATTGAAAATTTTTCCAATGTACAAAATTTGTTCTTTCATATGTATAATAGCATTGTTTATATTCGAAGCTTTAAGAAATAAACTTATTTTTTGATGTTTTTTAGTAGTTGAAGATCAAATAACATTTCTAAATGTTTGTTATGCAACTGTAATTGCAGAATCTTTATGTCCCAAAACTTTTAATTTCTATTTTATACAATTAATATGAATTGTATTTTATAGAATATGTATGGTTTTTACATAATATTCTGCAAATTGTCTTTAATTTATCTTCTGTTTTCGTATTTTGTCAGTATTCATGAGGCTTACTAATATACTTATTTTTTAGTGTGATTTCTTGTGATTTAATTATTTAAGGATTTTTTTTTGTGTGATACAGTGTATTAAATTAATATTAAAATAAGTTCTATGACTTTTTTTTAGTGTTCTTTTTCCTTGTTTGAAAAAAAGTTTGAAACAAAATTAAAGTAAGATTTTTTTTGTGGTTGTATTTAATATTATCAACAATATGTACGCATTATAAAGGTTAAATGAATTTATTTTATTGTAATGAATCGATTGAATTATACTAAATTTAGTCCAAATAATTATTACGTTATAAGACACAAAAACAATATTTTTTGTCATTAATAAGAATTGCAGCTAGTAAATCGAACAATGGCATGTTTTGATTCCATAAATAGATAGATCTATTTATTTATAAGTTTAAAACAATGAACTTCGTCAATCTTTTTAATGTAAGAATAATAAAAAAAAAAACTCAAATGTATTTGTATAACTTCATTATATATACACTGCAAGGCATTAAAATTGCAACAACAGGAAAGAATGATCAGACGAACGTCAAAATCACATGAAAGGAAGAAGAGATTGGGACATGCAAATGATTAGTATTTTCATTTAGACTACGCAGAAGACAGAAACGACATCTGAAACACTGTAAAAAAGGAAATTTTGCAGTGTTCTCATTCAGAAAGCGCTTTGTCAGGTCGAACTTTGCTCAGAACATTGTGCTATGCCTCGAATAGGAGAAATGCTTAACAGCAAGTGTAGGCATTCCATTGAGGCAGGATCGTTGCCTATCGAGAATATGAATTATCCCATGATTGATCAAAATCCAACCGCTACCAAGCAAATATGAAATCAATGGGTTGCTGAGGGTCATAGTGAATGTCGTGCAGAATCTCCGCGACTAACGCCTGAGAGAACAGGCATACGGTGAGGTCGGCCCAGCAAAACTATACATCATGGACCTTTAGTCAGGAAATAGGCATGTTTACTGCACGCCCAGTATCAGTTCGTACGGTAAGACGACGTTTGCAGCAGTGGGGACTGTCAGAAAGGTGACTGTTACTTAAGCTTCCATTGACAATGCAGCATAGAGATAGTAACTCTACTGCACCGAATGACAAAGCTGGGTATCGGAGTAGCACAATGTCGTTTTTTCAGACGAGTCCCGGTTCTGCGTGCAGTAATCTGATGGCAGTATGCGTTTCGAGAAGCTCCAAGGAGATCGGTACAGAGGCCTTGCGTCTGATGTGATGTTTTGGGGCAACCATTTGGTATATCGTATCGAAGGTAATTTGAATGCAGATGAATACATTTCTGACATATTACGTCCAGTGGCCCGACAAAACTATATAACATCATGGACCTTTATTTAGGAAATAGGCATGTTTGTGCTGCACGCCCAGTACCCGTTCGTACGATACGACAACGTTTGCAGCAGTGGGGATTGTCAGCAAAATGACAATTACTTCAGGTTTCCTCTGACAATGCAGCATAGAGAGATGGCGACTCTGATGTGTGCCGAACAACAAAAATGTCGTCTTTTCAGACGAGTCCTAATTCTGCGAGCAGTATTCTGATGACCTTATACGTACGTGTCTGAAGAGTTCGAGGAGACTGCACTTGCATTTCGGTATCGGTAGGGGGCACTGCACCTAGTGTGATAGTTTGGATAAATGATAAGACATCCTACGTCCAGTGGTTATGCCCTATCGTCAAGGCCTTCCAAACGCCCTCTTCCAACAATATAATGCAAGATCACATGTTGCCCTTGTATTTTAACCTTCCTCGATACGGTCTCTAGATCCCCATTGAAACCATCTAGCCTTGGATTGGTGGGAGAGTGACCTGCCTCCCCATCCATCTACTATGGTTGATTTAGTGTGGCATAGATTTGAAGTGGCATGGTATGAGTTGTCCATTTCTGTTATACAAGCCCAATTCGACACCATGCCTAACTGGGTAAGAGCTGGGTTTAGCTGTTAGGGTAGGCAGCTGTTTCTACTAATTTCGCACCCCTTTAAACTCCCAAACTGCTTTCAAATTTAATAATTTTGTCTTCATGTAAAACTGTTTTCGCACAATATTTTTTGCACTGGGTGCAAATATCTTATTTTTTTGGTGTTGCAATTTTAAGGAACATAAGCTGTATAATACGGATTAGACAGCTAAGTTTTTATGAATACATCGGAATTTTATGTAGTTATTGATCCCTCACAAAATAACTAAATATTCCGTGCAATGGAACGAATTAATTGGTATGCAATCTATAGTTATCATAGTAGACAATTCTGATTATCCTGTACTTTCGACTTCCCGTAAATAAATTCAAGTAAATCATAGAAAGTCAAGATAATCAACTATTATTACTTTATGGGTCATAACTAGGCCAATCAATGTATATTTTCATGTATTTTCTTTTTATTATTATTTAACCTGAAACATAATCACATGCAAGGAACCTTTAGCACACACATTATGTAATAATCGTTTTTTTTCCCCTTCAGCATTGCATTTGAAGCCCTATGCAAAATATTTACAACTATTTATAGCACTACATTAAAACTTTACAATGTGTCAGTATTCATTGTTAAATTTTGAAATATAGTTAATACTTCTTGAACTTTATGTCATGCATTCAATTGTTCAGAATGGAATTTTTTTCCCCAACAGAGGACCTAATTGTATTTTTTCGCTGCCAACTTCACATTTTAGCCGCCTTTTCTGTACACACTAGCGTGCAAAACTTAAGCACAACACACAAATGCATTTTTCCATATTCATGCAGGAAACTATTGAAATGGACTTTTTGTGACCAGTACAGTAAAAAAGTAGCGATGCATATGCAAATAAAGCTGCGGATAAAGTAGGCTCGTGATTATAGATCTACACCAGTGTTACTCAACCTATGGGCCACGTGTAGCCCTTCGAACCTTTGAGTGGCCCGGTCATGGCCAGTTTCACTAACAAATTCAATTATTTGAAAACAATGCATTAAAAATTTAGCCAGAAACTCTTATCCATCTTGTATATCAATTTTTCTATCGATGGCGAGTTGGTACGAATTGCGAGAGAAATTTTTCTTTTTGTAAATGTAGTGATTACTGATAACAAATAACTGTAGAGCAGCGAGTACTTTATGAGGGAAACTAATTTTTAATTAATTCTCATGTCTTCCAAGTGAAACATATCTAAGGAATATACATTGTTTCAAGACGAATGAGATATTGATTATTTCGAAGAGAAAAACAAACTGGGATCAACGACTTGTTTGATTTGTCCTGTAAATGCCAGTCTGTCACATTAACAAAACAAAAAATTCAAAAAATAGAATTGTGTACAACTTTTAGTGCATAGATCACCAAAACAAACTGTTTTTGTGTTAAGTTTTTACTAAAATTACAGTTAATAAAAAGCAACCACGTACTATAATGTCCAGATGGATTGTACTCCTCATAAGAAATAAACTAATCATTATTTAGTTTAATTTTGATGAGAAAAATTAACTGTGTGTGTAAAGAAGTCATTTTATAAGATTGCTTGGAGGACTAGCAAAAAGTATTGAAGTTGAGCTTCATTTAGATATTGTGAATTATAGAGGGCAAGCATACGACAATGGAAGCAGCATGAAAGGGAAATATAAAAGTATAAAATCTAGAATAACTTTAAACCTTCAAGCAATTTATGTGCCTTGCCTATCACTTTTAATTTATTATTTTGGGATACCATTTCCAGCAGTATATATTGTAAAATGCGTGGGGGAGATGTCGCAAAAAGATGGGAAATTCAACAAAAGCGTTTAAACATTACTCTTAAGCCATTATGCGACATCATTGGGAAGCCAAAATAGATTCGGTTAAGGCAGCGTATTCAGTTACCCGAAGCGGTAACCGAATCAAAAAGTATATTGGATTCAACGCAAAAAATACTTTTTAATTTTATATTTAAGTGTCGCGTAGATGAATCTAATGTGGTAATTGGATACTTAAGTGAAATGATAAAGCTCTACTAGTCACAACTCAAAATTTTATTCCATGGACTGGATATTTCTTTAGCTTATATACACAGCCATGGAAAGTTCCAGAACTTTCCATAACTATAATTGCAGATAACTTATATAAAGAAAATTACAATTTTCTATTGTAATTTTCTTTATAAAAGTTATCTGTAAAAATACGCCCGAGATGCAGAAACTAAAGTCAATACACAAAGGAGAAACAAAAAAATTAATCAACAGGGTCGTAGCTACCGCCGTATCAATAATAAGGAGGGGGGGATTCCCGAGCTACTGGGGCCCCAACATGTGTAAGCAAAAAATCGTAATATTACCAATAGTGTTACTAACAAAAAAAATCCTTTGTCACTGTCTTCAAATGGTTAAAATTTTTCTATGAATTGTACATTTCTGTTTTCAATTTTTAAAAAAATTTTAGAGAGCTTTAAAAAGATATCGTGCTCTCCTCAAAATAATGAGAAGACTAGGGTGTTACAGGCTTGGAAAGGATTCTAAAAAATTTCTCTTCAAAGCGGCTAGTCAGAAAAATCATTTGAAGTAAAATACAGATAACATTTAGGCTACACGGTACCCTTTTTCAAAAAAATTTTTTAGAGACAGTTACAGTAAAAATAATTGATGTTTTATATTTAGATTATATTTTTAAGCTGATTCTGTAAGCAAAAAGTCAGTTTGACCAGCCATAATTTTACAATTTTAAAAAATTAGGAATTTTTGAAGTTTTTTCAAACTCTTATAAACTATTCAATTTTTAAAAATTTTTAGTAATTCTAAGTTATTTATGACTCTTAGATTATTACAAATAATATTTAGTATGGATTTGAAAATCTATTCCATTGTTGATTTTTAATAATTATTCTTCTAGAAAAACCTGGAAAAAACACGAAAATTTTTTAAATATCAACTTTAGCATTTTTAGAAAAATAACTAGAGTTCTCTCTCTCAGCCCTAAATCCATACCAACTTTTATAGAACATACATTTGTGAGTATATACAAAACACATTCAATGCTCTATCTTGAACAGGAAAAAAGCCTTAGGGATTAGAAAACACTTATACCTTCAAAATTAAAAGTCTGAGAAAAACGCATTTAAAGTTTGTAAAGTCATAAAACAAAAACTTATAATGCCAGTAAAACTAATTTTTTAATATGTTATTTTCCCCAATGCATGTTCTACATTAAAACACTATTTTTATTAAATATGACTGAAAATTATATTTTTAATTCAAAATATATTTTTGCATAGTATTGATAGCATTTGTTAAGACTTCAGTTTATATTCAGCTTTATCTTAACCTAATATTTCACAAAAGTTTTGAAATACGAAGCATTTATGTACAAAATAATAATGATACTAACTTAAGCTAAAAATAGTCAGGTTTGCTCATAAAATTTAATTTTTTTCAGTTTTAAATTGGGGCAGTTTAGGAAGTTTTAGCTCTTGTCGTACGACTTTAAAATACTAAAATATAGTACTAAAATATGTTTAGTATAATGAAGTGTTTGGTACATCACACACACACACAAGGAAATATTCAGTTATATCTGCAGCATTTGAATTCAGAATACTTGTATTCGGAAGTCTAATTGCAGTATCAGCTGACGACTGATTTTTAGATGCATCATTTTCTGTAGTATTCCATCTCTTCGAAATATTGCTTCTCACGGTAACCTGAGAACGCTTTGGTCAGGGCATTTTCTCTACAGGAAAAAATTAATGATAAAGCTTTTAAGTTATATAAACTATTTTTAAAGCAAAAATTGGCCATGAAATTAATCTTCATTAATTTATTATGAGAACTCAAAGCTCAAAACATAATCAAGCAGGAATGATTTTAGTAATGAAAATTGGAATTAATAACCATTTCAAACTAAAAGCTCAAAAATATTTTTAATTAATTCAACTTAAGTGTGAAAAAATGCTTTAAAAGGAAACCAAAACCATAGCTCATAAAACTTCAAATATCTTAAAAACTAATTTGCTAACAGATCTGAAATTTCGTGACAAGGATCTCAATGATATGGGCCACCAAAACATGCAAAAAAAAATTTTCGGTAAAAATGAAATTTTTAGGGTACTGTGTAGTCTTAAACTGGAAAAAATCCATTCGAAATACTATGTGCTAGTAAAGGACAACATCCTTTCTTCTGTTGGTTGAATGTGAATAAACGCCGGACTTGGAAGCTACACAAAGATTTGGTCCTTATTTGTATAACATCCAAGAGTCCGAATGTGCATTCATGATCAGTAAAGACCGTATCACGCGGACATTTTCCATGCAACTTTTTCGTCCAATTTTTGGCCTAATCTGAGGAGGAAGGGTTGCCGTAAACAAAATGACATGCTCTGACGTCAGCCGTGCTGTGAAAAGATAGGACGACAAGGTAAAGTCCCCTGTTACCCTTCCAATACCAAGTTAATTGCCCAGTATAACAGCTACCCTATGGTGCACAATTCTTTATCCAGAATACAAAGCTTTCCATTAGTTGTCATTATAACAGCCTCCAGATGTTTCAAGGCATTGAGATTCTTTGAGCAGTGAGCTGTTGAAAATAAATCACCTTTTTGGTAATCAACATGTCTGGCTCATTTGGAATTTAATGGTAAGATTTATTTTTTCGTTCCTTTTCTATACCTTATAATAGGGATCTTAGAAAATAACCCGACAATAATAAAATATGTCTGACTTCATTTTTCCACGTTTGATGCGTTACTTGAAATACCGCTCAAAACCACGCAAAATAGATACTATATTTATATAGTAAAAAAAGGAGCGTTTTTCACGTCCTTTTAAGTCATGTAATATAAATTAAGGAACGTGTTTTGAAAATTGCATGCCTTTATCATGAATTTTGGTTTTATTATCCTCATGTTTAAGTAATTAAAATAAATATAGGAACGCTTTTATATTACTTCAACTGAATAATTTATAAAAAATTGTGCAATCAAGTTAATAGAGAACATGAGAATCTATTTTGCATACACAACTTATAATTTTATTTTCTATTTTTCAACTCATGGAATCCAGGGTTCCGCGGAACACAGTTTGAAAAGACCCCCCACTGCCCCTAATAAAACAATATAATCCCCATTTTTACCTTTATAATAGGGCAGTGAAAATCCTGTCACGATAAGGATACCTACGTATATCTCGTTGACAGCCCATATATTTGCTTCAACAAATCACCACGCAGCATAGTTTTTTTTTAATGTACTCGATACAAATAGTACTCCTCAACATTTCAATCTAAAATAATTTGTGTTCAAAGTTTACAAACTAAAAAATAATATTTCAGATTAATACAAATCATTCATATCTTCAAATTTTTTCGTAACAAAAAAAAAAGTGTTTTTCAAATTTGGTCTTAGACGGGGATACGGTTTGTTCGACCCTACAGCCACCCCTGCAATAACTTTTTGCACAGATGTAAGACTTTTTCGATGACTTTAGAAATTTATCGATGAGATTTACTCTAGCTTTGTAAAGTTTTATAATTAAATCCTTGAAGTCCAGTTCCAAGTTCTTTTCCTCATAAAGCCATTGGTAAATTATGAAGATTTACTAAACAAATCTAGAAAGTTATATCAAAAATTTATGAACTACACGCTTTATATGGGAAAAAAAATCACAAAGAAGGACTTCATGCGTGAGGTACCGCTCCTCTATGATTTACACATATTTTGACTCAGGAGTAGTAGGAAAAATACTTTGCTATGATTTTGAGATAAATGTTCTATGATAATGAGAACAGGAAAAAGATAAGTGCTCCATTTTTTTTAACCTATTGAAAGAATTTATATAATTTTTTGGTTTAACAAAATCTCAGCTTATTTTTTGCGACATTAACATAGCTTAATGCATCTTTTAGCATGTTTAACTTAAAGTTCGTTATTAAAATCTACAAATTTCTTCTGTAATGCAACGTTTCTCAAACTGCGGGGGGCGCGAGCACATTGGGAAGTCGAAAACAAAGGATTATTTTTAAAAAATTATTAATTTACTGAAAGTAAACAAAAAAAATACACTTAGACGTAATAAAATTAACATTTACACTGATATAATATACATATAAATATATCTCTGCACAATGTATTTTATAATTAATTGAACAGTACTAAGATAAGAACAAAAGTTTAATAATTATCAGTGACCTCATGGGCTTGTCATATATAAAATTTTATACGAAAATTAACACTTATCTTGATTATTTGTACGTTTTGTAAATAATCCCTAACTGTCGATTAAAAGTTACGCGCTTCGCTCCACAATGTCTCCGTTTTCCACGTAGGCACGCGTGATGTATTAGGGGAAGAAAACGAATAAAGAAGGAAATCCTTTGATATAAGTAAATTCTTCGCAAATACGGTGAGGATCCTTTTATTGCATTCCAAAGCCATCAGAATAATTTTATGAATATCAGTGCACAGAAATGATCGTACTTCGATAAGACGTATATATACGTCTGGGCATTTAACGCGCTGACTGAGTAAGACGTATATATACGTTAGTGGCTCTAAAGAGGGCAGTTTTAGCACGAAAGTATAGTCTTGTTGAATTCAATGCATTGTTATTTGCATGGAAGGGGGCGAGATGAAAATTATGTTTGAATATTGGGTCGGAAATATTGAAAGTTTGAGAAACACTGCTGTAATGCTTTATATGAATATTACTTTTTTTTGCACTTAACTGAATTTAGGAAAACTAAGGTTTTTTGAACAAAATACCCTAATGTGTTCTTTTTGAATAAAATATGCATAAATTTTTTTAATTTAAGTCTGCATAAAAACCAATATTTTAAATTCATCAAACATTTTCCTTTGAATGTATTTCAAAAATTTGGGATGCTTCATGCTGAGAGGGATATTCATTTATAAAATAGAAATGCAAGTCAAATTCTAGACCAAACATACAGAATAAATAGTTCTTCAATGAAGTCAATGCTCCTATTGTTCTAAATATAATTTAATGAGAAATTTACAAATGATTGAAATACCTAAAATAACATTCATTTTTATTTGCGAAAATTGGTACACATATGTCCAAAAAAAAGTATTAGTCTCACTCTAAAAGAGCACACACACACAAGTAAGGGGTATTCATAAAATAAAAACTTCATACTTCCTAGAAGAAGAAGAAAAATATAAAGTATTCAACATAATAATTAAATCAAATTAATAAGCATCATTCAGCTTTATTCAGAGTCCTTGTCAAATTTCACTCATATCTAATTAAATGACTTAAAATTAAAAGTGTTGATTCCTTCATATACTATTTTTATCTGAAAATTATTTTTCAAGTGATAATTTTGTGCCAAAACTTGCTGGAAATTTTATAATTAGGCTTTAAGCTTTCATCATTGAAGCTGAGTTTTGAAAAATAAACTGTTATATACGGTGTAAATATTGTTAGCCTCAAATTTTTTGTTTGGCATGTGAAAGCATATTCTTTTTAAATTACCGCTTTACTTGGTATGGATACACAAATATCTTAGAAAATAACACTTTGATAGAAAGCTGTGTTACATATTTAACAAACATGGGACTCTTTCTTCGTATGAATACGTAAATGTCCTTTTAATGAACCACTTTGAGAGAAAGCCTTGTTGCATATTTCACAAACATAAGGCTTTACCTTGGTATGAACACGTAAATGTACATTTAAAGCACCACTTTGAGAGAAAGCCTTAGTACAGATTTTGCAAACATGAGGCTTTTTTTTAGTATGTCCACGTAAATGTACATTTAAGTCATCATTTTGAGCGAAAGCCTTACTACAGATTTCGCAAACATGAGGTTTTTCATTGTTATGATTACGTAAATGTTTTTTTAAATTACAACTTTGAGAGAAAGCCTTGTTGCATATTTCACAAACATAAGGCTTTTCCTTGGTATGAATACGCAAATGTCTAGTTAAATCACCTCTGTGATAGAAAGCCTTGTCACATATTTCGCAAATATGAGACTTTTCCTTAGTATGCGTACGTAAATGTGCTGTTAAAGCACCAATTTGAGAAAAAACCTTTTTGCATATTTCACAAATATGAGGCTTTTCATTCGTGTGAATACGTAAATGAATTTTTAAGGCACCATTTAGAGAGAAAGCCTTACTACAGATTTCGCAAACATGAGGCTTTTCATTGGTATGAATACGTAAATGATTTTTTAAATTACCTCTTAGAGAGAAAGCCTTGTTACATATTTCGCAAACATGAGACTTTTCCTTGGTATGCGTATGTAAATGTGCATTTAAAGAACCAATTTGAGAGAAAGCTCTTTTGCATATTTCACAAATATGAGGCTTTTCATTCGCGTGAATACGTAAATGAATTTTTAAGGCAGCATTTCGGGAGAAAGCTTTAGTACAGATTTCGCAAACATGAGACTTTTCATAGGTATGAATGCCCTGGTGTTTTCTTAAACTAAGAATCTGAGAGAAAGTCATGCGGCATATTTCACAAATATGATGCTTTTTCTTCGTATGAATATGTAAATTTCTTTTTAAAATAGCACTTTGATAGAAAGCCTTGTTGCATAATTCCAAAACATGAGGCTTTTCGTTTGATTGAATACTCAAGTGATGATTTAAGATATGGTTTTTAGGGACAGCCATCTTGCTAATTTACAAAATTGGAAATCTTACCTCGAGGGAGATCACGCAAATCCTAACTTGTCAAGTGACGAAAAAAATGCAAAGTTTCATTTTCTGTGCAAAAGTGTTTATAAATATATTATTTTGTTACAGAAGAAATTCTTTTTTAATGCAATGCTAAAATCAGAATTTTTTTGTGTTTACAAAGTAATGCACAAATGAAGTTCAGCTGAGTATCGCAACTATAAATAAAATTAAAGAATCATCAATAACTTTCTCTTCGGTTCACTCTGAAAAAACTAAAATATGTTTGATTACAAAATCATATGTACATAGAACATTTTAATATTAGGTTCTCTTCTGCAATTCGAACGAAAGCTTTATATAGCTTTAAAATTCGAAAAATACTCTTCAAAACTTTTTTGATTAAATTGCTTGATTATAAGACAACTTATACAAACCAGTTAAAGAGACTAGATTATTTAAAGGAAAAGAAGTATATTGGCAATTTTTATGCAGAATATTTGCAGTAATTTCTTTTTTATTTCTTCCTTGAGTTGGTTTAATTCATGAATTTTGCAGAGGTGTCTAAATTCTCCTGTCCCTGTAAAAATAAAAAAAAATGCCATGAATATCAATATTGAAGCTATGCAAAAACACATAGAGCAATTACAATATAAAGTAAAATGTGTGAAATGACATCAAGAGGCTACGATATTTTCATACATTTCAGAAACACAAATACTTCTCTTGACGTTAATTACCACATTATACTGTACCATTCAAACATTCACTAGTACATCTTGAGTTTTCCAATATAAACACTTATTTAAAATTTCACAAGAGCAAAATTCTACACACGTTTCACAGCATTTTATATCATATTTGATAGATTCAAATGATTTTGCTTACTGGATTATTCCGTTTGTCCTGTTCCTTTTCAAAATAGCACTAACTCTCATTTCTTAAACTAGATTGACCATACCAGTCTAAGAAAGACTGTCCCCTTTGCAAATTTTCATTAAGTAATAATAAAATTTATAATTCTGTTTAAATGAATGTTTTGGGTCACACACACATTTCAACACTTAAGCAGTGGACTCACGAGTATCTAGCACAATAACCAATTTTATGGTTCTCTCTTAGTCGATAGCTTCATTACTCCTTAATTATTCTCATGACACAATCACAACACAGTTTCTTGGGGACTGGTATTTATTTTTTACTTACAACATTTTTTACATTCACATCAGAATTGCTGGGCACGCGCAGTTCAGGCAGCGCAATTTGGCTTGCGTAAACACAGTTCATACATTAGTGTTTATAGACACAATAACAAGCACTCAACTCTCTTAATTACACAGATGGCACTTCGCATGCCGTGAACTGACAGAATGTTTAAAGGAGCAGCAGAAATCTCGAAATTTGAGGCAGAGTAAAAGAATGAGGACAGATATATCTAAAAATTTTACGTTACCTCCACACATTCCCCATTTTTTAATTCTAAAAGATTTATCATGATAATACGAACAATAATACAAAACCTAATCAGTAAATTTCAAAAGTTGATCATACTTTTTCTATAAAGGTTTTTAGAATTATTTAATATGTATATTCAAAATTTTTTAGAAGTAACGAAAGGAATCTTAGCTTTCTTTTCGGGTTATGGAGTGAGATCCTGCGAGAAGATAATGTGTGAAGGAGATGACAACGTTAACTGATTTCGGTTAGTAATTCTCTTATATCCAAGAACTTGAAGAGGCCAATACTGCCCTTTGTGAGAGAAAGATCCTGAGAACCATTTTTTGGTAGAATTAAAGTTAAAGGTAATTTTAACAGAAGAAAAACAAATGTTGAGAGAGAGAGAGAAATTTACAAAAAAAATATAAGGATAATAACGTAATACAATTCATCAAATTAAGTAGAATTAGATTTGTAAGGCTAATTTGTCACTTGAATACTACTAGCGCTACATATAAAATCTTCAAACATAAACCTATGGGTAGTAAAACTAGAGGAGGACCATGATTTCGATGGCTGAACTCCAACGGTATGAAATTGGCTGGAAATGGCGGAAACTGTTTGAGAAAATGTACTGGAGGAGGTCAAGGCCCACCTGGAGCTGCTGAGCCATTGATGATGATGATACCTAAGGCTGTAAAATATCTACTATTCTAATGAAATCTTGCAGCATAAAACCATTAAGTATCAGTAAAAAAATCATAGAAGTTCTAATGATGTATAAAAATAAATAATAGGGGGTAATAATATCCAACTTTTGGCTAATATTTCATATTTAGAAACAGATGAAAAATGAAAAATTTTAGTAGTCCACAAAATCAGTACTAAACCTGAAAGGAATGGAAAAAAGATTTTGAATCAGTTTTCTTAAATCTCTGGAGCTGGTTCAAAGCAGCGGTGTCAAACTCAAAGGCTAACTTGGATCAAACAAACAAGATTTAACTTTAGGTGGGCCGCAAAAAAAATTAACATTCATAGAAATGTAAATTTATTTTAAACAAAACATTACAATAAACATAAATAAAAGAACAAGAAAAATTTAATGCTTAAGTCCAGACACTTGGCATCTCTTCCCTGCTAATATCATTCCTATTTCGGGAGAAATTATGATATTTTATTTTATATTATTGGGTGCTGAGAGATACACTGGCTGGGCCGTAAAAATGTTCGTTTTAGGTCGCATGCAGCCCATGAGTTTGACACCACTGGTTTAAAGAAACAGTTTAAAAAAGGAATATTTCGGTTAGACACACACAATATTAAATCAATATTCAGTAATTCATCAAATAAGAGATTAACGGCTCTTTCAGACATGGTAAGATTAATAACTACACTGAAGTGTTCCTGAATTAGGGATAGCAAGGGCTATGCAAATTGTGTAGCCCTACGTATAATTTATGCTCAAGTGAGGGCGCTGTGGTAATTGCATAGATAGCGCGTACTGTGGTTGTTCTGAATTAGTTGTTGGAATTGCCAGTATGGGTAAACTGCCTGGTTTCGATCGCGGACAAATCGTAGGGGCGCGACGCATGGGCAATCGAATTTCCGAAATCGTCAGACAGTTAGAATTTTCAAGGTCAAGAGTGGAACAAGTATACATGGAGGGTGGATAAAAAACTAGCGATCGGGCAAACTGCAAAGGACAATTGGCCTTGACAGTGTGGGGTGAGAGACAGCTCAGACGTATTGTACGTAGCCAGCAAACCCAAACATTAGCTCAAATTACCTCCCAGTTAAATGACGGTGCCAGTCGTACAATCAGTAAACAGACTGTGCAACGATCACTTCACCGTATGAGTTTCGGGAGCCGTCGACCTACGAAAGTACCATTGCTCAATGTTTGCCATCGTACTGCACGTCTCGCCTGGGCAAGAGAACACAGAGACTGGATTGTAGAGGACTGGAAACGAGTAGCATGGAGTGATGAGTCTCGATTCCAACTACTTAATGCCGACGGGAGGCTGAGAATATGGCATCAGGCTCATGAAGCCATGGATCCTGCATGCCAGGTTTGAGCTGTACAAGGGCATGGTGGCTCAATCATGGTCTGGGATGTTTTTTGGGGCTCTATTTGAGATCTTTGGTGCGTGTACCAAACTCCCTCAATGCAATTTTGTACGTAGAGTTGCTGGGTGATCACCAGCTTCCGTTTATCAGCATGGTAATGGAGTTTTCTAGCAAGACAACTGTACCTCTCACAAGTCCCAGTTGCCTACTGGCTGGTTGGATAAGCATTCCTCTGAGTTTTCTGTCATAAATTGGTCACCTAGAAGCCCAGATTCAAATCCTACTCGATATCTTTGGGATGTTTTGAAATAAGGCGTGAAAGACCATCCCACAGCACCAACGAAGCTTACTAAATTATGGACCGCTTTAGCCAATATTTGGCAAGTCATTCCCGTGGAACGTTTCCAGAAACTTGTTGAATATATGCCTAATCGTGTGGCAGCCGTTGTCAAGGCCAGAGGAGGCCCAACTAGTTACTAGGTAGGTATCCCTAATTCAGTGGCACTTCAGTGTATATCAAAAAGTAATGGTTGAGTGGTCTTATTTGTTTTTTCCATTACTTCTCACCCGTTCGATCCCATATCCCACAACTGTCACTAATTCAGAGGAATACATTAAATCCTTACTTTTACAATTCACGTAAGATATATTGCTGCAGTTCTTGTAAATAGAGTTTCCAACGATATCGATCGATTGCACTTGCTTCTGTAAATATCTTAGCATTAAAAGTTAAAACATAAATTTGATTCATTTTCCTAATACTTGTCTTTGAAATTAGTTCCAATATTTTTAATTATTTTTCCCAAACTGTCATCCCCCCCACACCAAACAAAAAACTAAAATTTTTAAAAGTGTGTGATTGTTCTACTTTGCCACTTTTTAGTCAGCAGAGAACAAATTTAAATAGTAGTCAGCTATTTTTTTGTAGACTCCTCCTTAACTAAATAATTTCATTAATTTTGAGCATTTTACGTATTAAGTTGATTAATTTTAAGATCAATTTTTTAAAAATTGTAATGCGTGAGATCTCTTAAAATATTATCTTTTAACTACACTGGGCTTAGTTCATGATGGTCACATGCTAAAAGCAATCACGTGTTCGCGACTTAATTTAAAACTGGCATTAAACTAACTTGTAGTTGTTTTTCTATTTGTGGAATTTAGATAAAATTTCAAATTTCGTTATCGGGTGAAGATGCTCAAATATTATGATAAAAAAATATTTAAAAAAAACGATTTTAAAATTGATAAAAAAAACCCTTATTTTATTCGTGTACTTTTATAAATTAAGTACATACATACTTAATTAGTAATTACATACTATACTTAATTACGTTAATTAAGTACGTTTGTATAATTGATAAATACATGCTCTTTAAAAGAAAGTTTCTGTAAAGAGAAAAAGTTGACAACAACAAATCGCGTGAACTGATTAGCTGGAAATATATGATAGCATTTATCAAATGATTATAACGTCATTTTTTTTTTTGAATTTATGAACTAATTGGCTAGAAACACGTATTTGTCATTATCATGTAACGTCATAGTCACATGATAATGACAAACACGTGTTTCAAGCCAATTTATATAGCCCATTCCTTTCAAAAACTTTATTTTTTTGTTTTTTCCTAAATTTCTTTATTTCTGCATTGTATTGTTGACAATTTCTTGGCGCGTTTTGTTTCTTCATATCATTTACCCGTTCAGGACCATGATCAGACATATTTGATCACGCGTTTTTCCATCCAAGCTCCATGGTATCATGTATGAGATTGCGCTTTCTCTGCTCTGAGGCCCGTGATCACACCGGTATGATGTGAGTTTGGAACGTTTTTATATTAATTTTTACAAGGCACTAGATGGCGATTCAAGTCCGGTTTTTTTTTTCAGAATAATGTTTCACAAAACTTTGAACATCAATATGTGCTTTCAGCTCCGAGTTGTGGACCCGGTGGCCTAGTGGTCAAGGTAACGAACTTGTGGCTGGCGTATCAAGGATTCGAGACCAGTACCGCTGAAGACCCACCATGTAGGAGGCGTGCAAGAGAAAATCTGTCGATGCTCAAACGTTCTCCCGTTGTTGTAGTGGGGAAGTTAGAACAGTGGGTGCTAGCTCAGGTGTCGTCCTCGTCACTTGACCAGGGTTCAAAATTACGAGGTCCGTCACAAAAGCTCTCGAGTATCTGAATAGTACAACGTTTATATTCACTCACTCGGCCCCAAGTTTTTTTTATTAGATCCGGATATTTATGAATGTAAATAACTGCACATATTTAGCTTTTTCGAGGGATTCAGGCATAAAGGTTCGTGATTTATTACGCTCTTGATTTCTCGTTAGATTTTGACTAAATTGGAAAAAGATGGAAAGCTTATTAGTTTATTGGTCATCAGACAATCACAATAAAATTTTCAGTATTTATTTTATTTGTGGTTTGCATTTACAAGAATAATTTTTTAATACTCAAAGACATTTAAAAAGCAGGTCTTCATAGAACAAACGCGATGACTCATTTTTTTAACGAAAAAGAATCGTTTGTTCTTTCTGACTCATTTTTAATTCAATAAGAAGAAAATTCATTTTCGTTGCTATCGCAACATGAGTTACCATAACCATAAGTACAGAAAAGATAATACTAATGTGATACTAAGAAGGCTATAAACTATACAATGATTTATTAGAAATAAAAAACTATATATATTATTTGTATCAGTTTAAGGGACAACAAATTTATGTGAGTGTAAATTTATCGTTTGGGATTTGCCAGATAGTATTTTCTAAGTTTTGCATCTATATTTCATTTTAATCATCATGGCGAAAAGAGTACTTTTTATTATTATTAAACTGAAGACATTTTCTTTAAAATTCGCAATTGTTTTTTTTTTAAATACAGCGAAAATTTTTGTACTGCACATTTAGGTATTACCAATGATAGAAAATTGTAAATTTTAACTTAAATGATTACATTAAAAATTTTATATGAATTTTTGAATGAAATTAGGCTTAGCAGGGAAATTCGCCCTGTCCCGTGCGTGCGTTTTCTCTCGGATCGTGTGGGTCTGCGCAAACGCTTCTTTCTCCTTTCGCCGGTCTTGTAAAGGGGTTAATTAAATAAATGCGATTATTATTGTTTAGAAAATTTCAGTTTTCAATTTATTTCTCATATTTGACGAAATCTCATAACGAATGTAGCAATCATTTTTAAATTGTAAGTTCGGATATTTTAAAAATGATTTTCATTTTTGCCTAAATGTTTTTCTACAGTTTCAGTACAATATTTTGTTATTACTTAGAGTTTGAGGATTTATATACCACCTTCCCATTGAAATTTAATTGCAATTATTCAGAAATTTATTTTTTTTAATTTCAGAAAAAGTTATGCTTTTTATTTTCCTTTACAATTCCGGATTAGCACCTCTGAATTTAACATCGAGTAGTGTTGGCATATCCTTATACACAAACTACACATTGACTTATTACAAATTTGAACTTATATATTAAGTCTTTTATTGTCATTTCCTTGGTTAGTATTTTTTTTTACCTCAAGAGTATGTTTTGATTTCAATAAAACGTAACACAACTGTTCAGAGAGAATGTGCTGAATTTTCTTTAGAAATATGCCCAATAATACACACACACAGAATGCAAACATTTATATTCAATAAAGTTGTGCTTCCAAAATAGTTCTACATATTTGAATTTTCATAATACGAATATTTGCATCTTGAAAATTCTAGTGCTTTAGGAATAGATCAGTATCCAGGAGCTAGCCGTAAAAATAAATACAGTTTTTGCCAACTCAAAAGGATGCAATCAAGCTCAAACTTTTCAAAGGGATAGGCAATTAAAAGATTTTTTTATACCATTACATAAAAATACTTACAGAGAGATCCCCCAAAAGTGCCCAAACTTTGTACAGCCAGATTCCTTCTCGGAAGTATATTAAAAAAATGCTCAAAGAACTGTACCTGTATGATCCACAGTTTGCGAGAAAAATACGGTAAATGAGGATGGATGATGGTTCATGATGGGCTTCGACATATTTCTGTGCTCGTGTGCTTGATTGGCTGGATATGTCATACTCTGATCGCTGGATCGAACATGTGGGTCTGGTTCTATGGATGTGGGATTGCACTATTGGATTTTTTTCCTATGGGGTAACCTCAAAAAATTGGTGTATCGAGATGTAGTGTCAACACAAACGGATTTAGTTGCTTTTGTTCATGCTGTTTGTGCTTCGGTGGATGCATGCTCAAACCTGCTGGTGCCTGCTCAAACCTGCCTCAGTGCACAGTGGATACTTGGAGTATCTGCCTTATTTGCAAATACTGCAATTAATGTGTCCAATACCGTGTCGTCATACTTTGTTTTTCGTATTTTTTTTCTCAAACTATGGATCGTACAGGTTCAGTTCTTTGCGCATTTTTTATACTTTCAACGAAGAATCTAGCTCTGCAGAGTCTGAGAGCTATTTTTAGGATATCCTGTATAAAATTTATAAAATAGTGTTTCAATATCTTATTTTTAATTATAGTAACGTAATAACTAACACTCAAACACACACACACAAAACAAATATACTATTATATTTATTAAATACTATTAACCACATTACAAAAAATATTTATATGAAACGTGAGTATCTTCATGTAGTGTTTTCTGAATGAAAAAGAATTAAATTTAAGTTAAAAGTTTCGATTTCAATGTAGCACCTTTAATTTTTAAAGTCAGACAAAAAGAGGCCTAAGTACCTGTGACAATATTCAGAATAAAAAATATGCTTCCATAAAATACATGATTTTTCAAGATGTCCTTATCATTCAATGTTCGATTCCATCCAACTAATTAGATGTAAGTCAGGTGGAAATTTATGTAATTAATTCTTTAAAACTTGTTTTCTTTTAATACTAATATAATTTAAACTAGTTAAATGCATTTTAAAAGCCATATTATTAATCCAGTGTTTCTCAAACTTTCAATACTTGCGACTCAATATTGAATAATAACTTTCCTCGCTCCCCCTTCCCTCCATACAATAACAATGCATTGAATTCAAAAATGCCATACTTTGACGCTAAACCTACATTTCGACTTTAACCTCCTAAGTGCCACCGGCATGTAAAGGGTGTTTTTTTTAGACGTATAGAACTTTAAAATGCAATAAAACAACGATGTATTATTCGATTGACATGAATTTTTTTTTATTCGAAAGATAATCTTGTGGCATTACATTTTAAATATGATTTCTGGCATAGGACTGCCACGGCTGGCTCGGATGTAGTCCAATCTGGACGTCCAATTTTCGATGACTTTTTCCAACATTTGTGGCCGTATATCGGCAATAACACGGCGAATGTTGTCTTCCAAATGGTCAATCGTTTGTGGCTTATCCGCATAGACCATTGACTTTACATAGCCCCACAGAAAATAGTCTAGCGGTGTTAAATCACAAGATCTTGGAGGCCAATTCACAGGTCCAAAACGTGAAATTAGGCGGTCACCCAACGTGTCTTTCAATAAATCGATTGTGGCACGAGCTGTGTGACATGTTGCGCCGTCTTGTTGGAACCACAACTCCTGGACATCATGATTGTTCAATTCAGGAATGAAAAAGTTAGTAATCATGGCTTTATACCGATCACCATTGACTGTAACGTTGTGGCCTTCATCGTTTTTGAAGAAGTACGGACCAATGATTCCACCAGCCCATAAAGCGCACCAGTTTTTCTGGATGTAACGGTGTTTCGACATACACTTGTGGATTAGCTTTACTCCAAATGCGGCAGTTTTGTTTGTTGACGTAGCCATTCAACCAGAAGTGCGCTTCATCGCTAAACAAAATTCGCTTATGAAAACCGGGAACAACGGCAATCTCGTTTTGGGCCCATTCGACGAATCTACGTCTTGCTTGATGATCGTTTTGATGAATTGCCAAACCAAACTGAGAATAAATCACTTGACAGCTGTTAAATCGATCGCCATCTTGGAAAGTAATGCCAACTTAAACTTCTATACCTGGAAAAAAAACACTCTTTATAAACGTCTCGCTCAGCCAGTGCGTTAATTGCCCCGGATGTATGTTTACGTCTTTCCGAAGTAAGATCTTTTCTGTGAACTACTATCCATAAAATTATTCCGAAGGCTATGGAATGCAATAAAATGACTTTGACAGTGTTAGTAGCCGGGTTTTTGGTTGCGAAGCACCTAGCCCGTCAGGGCTATTATCTCCTGTCTTCGAATAAGAGCAATATAAAACAATTTAATTAGTTGCCCATTTTAAATTATAGTAAGAGTTTAGAATTAAATTCATATACAGAAAAATTGCTATCAAAAAATTTACTTGCTAGTGAATTAGAAATTTAAAGAAAACAGCTTTTTTCAAAGCTAGTACAAAAGCATGAAAATAAAGATCGATCGCGAGCGACAGCGAGCGGGCGCTTTGCTCAGAATGAATGGCAAAGAGGGACGGAGGCCAACATGAGAAAGAGCCCAAAACTGGGGAGGGGCGGGGCAACAAGAGGAGGCAAAGCCAACCAGGACGCGACGTGGGCGGAGCCAAACACGAAACTGGGAGAAACGGTCAGAACGACAAACGACACGGACGAGAGCGGACGGAAGCAGGAGCTGCAAAAGAAGGGAACAAGGAATCGGAACAAAACAAGATTAGTATGGTTCACAGTTCATGAGTGCATGAGAAATAGACTAAAATTGCAAGAGGAGGGGGAAGGCGAGAGCTGGCTACGGGGGTTTAAGCGGTTGAGACCACTTTGTCGAATTGTAGGCAAATTTGTGTTTGCTATTGGGGATAGTGAAAATTGTTTGTGCCTGAATTAGTGGATTTGGATGATTCTCGATAGTCCTAAAGACGTTACGTGAGAGTTTTGTGATGTAATCCCCAATAGGGTCTATCTTTAAATCGTGATGTAAAACACTGTTTCTGATGTACCAAGGCGCATTTGTCATGATACGAAGAATCTTATTCTGCATAGTTTGGACTTTTGATAGTGGTAGGGGCCGCCGCTCCCCAAACGGGGGCGGCGTACGTTAGCACTGGGCGGAGAACTTGCTTATAAAGCAAGACCTTGTTTTTAAGTGAAAGCGGTGACCTTCTTCCAATCAGCGAAATGCTGAGATCCAGAACTTATCACAAATATATTTGGTGTGTTGCCTGTATGTTAGAGAACTATCTAAGAAGAGGCCCAGGTAACGTACCACGTTAACCCACTCGATATCTTCGTCGAATAAGGATAAAGTTTTAGGAATTATATTGCGCCTGTGTTTTCTAAAAACAATTGCTTGTGTTTTGTCGACATAGTACAAAAGCATGAAGTTATTGCTGTCAGAAAAATTATAGTTTGTATGCAACTCCCTCGGCCAATGAGAGCCTCGGGGGACCTGACTGCCTGACCAATGGGGTAGCCGATACTCGTATCGTGTTGTGTAGGTGAGTAGATCTGTGAAAGTTGCTCCTTTCATTCCAGTATAGTCACTCGAAGGAGTAAGACGCTATGGAAAACTTATCCGACGATCAAAGCGTAATAATGGAGGAAATTGATCCTCAAAATATCATTGATGAGCAGAAATGCAACAATTTAAAAAGCATCGACAAGCAGATAAAATTTTTTTCTGCACGAAAAGATTATATTAGAACAATGCTGAACATATATTGAAAAGAGCATTCCTGGCCCTACGAACGAGACCTCCCAGAAGCTGGAAGCCGAAGCCGCCGGTCTGGACGAGAAGATCAGAGTCCTTGAAGGTAATATGCTTGAGTTTTTACCTTGCCCAGTACCTTTATGTGCTCATAATTTTAAATACAACAAAAATAATAAAAAACGAGCTGCCGAGCCTATAATCAGGCCTTCTAAGTTAACGGCTAAAATTAATGATAATAAATTGGATGTTGAAGATTTTAAAATTCCGCGGAAAACGGCGAAAAGTAATACCGTTCCTATAAGGAGAATATCAAAATTAATCCTACTAAAAATAAACTTGCAGCCCTCAACACTGCAAATGATGACGTCGAGGATGTCACCCCTGCTGCCCCTAAAGTCAAACCCGTGATGATGAAACTCTTTCCCGAGTATAATCTCATTCTCCAAGATATTCATCTGACCCACCCTACTGCCACCAACACCCATGTCGGTGTTTATATTAAGATCCACAATCAGAATCTGCCGACCACCATAGAGAAATTACTCAATTCCTCACCGAAAAGGAAGTTCAGTGCTATGTTACGGACCCCCCCGCAAATCGACCACTCAAACTGGTCATTAAAGGCCTCCTGGCCACCACCGATCCCGAAGATATTAAAAGGATCTTATTGATCAAGGCATCAAAATTGAAAAAAATCGCGCAACTGCGCCAATTTAAAACCAAAAGCCCCCTTCCCATCTTCATGATAGAGATAACTCGGGACGAAAATATCGATGACATTTTCAAAATCCGTAGCTGTCTCTACATGCAAATTAAATTCGATCCTTTCCGCAAAAATTCACGACCAACGCAGTGCTATAATTACAATTTTTTCCACCATGCTAGCCAAAATTGCAGCATGAAAACGCGCTGTCTTAAATGTGGCGGTGGCCACAGGACCGGTCAGTGCGAAATTAAAGAAAAAATAACTAACCCGACGTGCATTAACTGTAACGCTCAAGGCCACATGGCCTCCTCCACTGAATGCCCCCTCTTCCCTAAGCCGAGAAAGGGTAAGGGACAATCCCAAAAAGAAAACAAAAAACAATGATAATATCCAGGCAAATTCTGCTTTTACTATCCCCGGCTTGAGCTTTGCTCAAGTTACCAATGGAATAAATCCTCAACAGAGGGCAGCACGAGGTAATGATTCCTCGACGTCCAATTCAGATAATAAAAACAAAAATAGGGTTTTAACTCGGAAACTCTTAATCCTACCAATTGCCAGGGCGGAGATTTCTCCTTCCTTCAAGCAATATTTGAAATGAAAAGATCTTTGATCTTTTTCCCAACCTTATCTCGGAGATGAAAAAATCTTCAAATTGCACTGACCCCACAGACAAACTTCAATGTCTGCTTAAAGGTATCTGTACCTCAATTTCCTCAATAGATCTTAATAATGTCTAATTCTTTTTTCGGCCTATCAATATTCTCCTGGAACGCTGACGGAGTGAGATCGCGCATTGTTGAGATGCGCGATTTCATTGATAAGCACTCCCCTGATTTATTTTTGATACAAGAAACTCATCTGAGACCAGAATACTCTTTCAATATTCCGAATTATATTTATTACAGGAACGACAGGACCAACTCAACCAGAGGTTGGGGCGGTACTGCGATCCTCATTAAAAGATTGATTCCCCACTTTCATGTTCCCCCCTCCCCCCTTACAGGTGTAGAAGCAACTCTCGTTGCGCTCACCCCCTCAGATCAGGAACCTTTCTTGGTTGCCTCTATCTATGCCCCATCAGGTCCAAATTACAGAAACTTGGGAGCCGACCTCGACAGTATTTTCAAAATTTTTAAATCGGCATTTTTAGCCGGTGACTTCAATGCTAAGCACACCTCTTGGGGATGTAATTACAGCGACCCCAGAGGTAATTATTTATTAAGATTTATAACTAATAATAACTTAGATCTAATTGCTCCCCCCACCCAACTAGATATGGAACGGACTCCGCTTCCACTCTAGACTATGCACTGATTAAAAATTTAATTTGGCCCTGTACTGCAGATTCCATTCCGGAACTCAGTTCTGACCATAATCCTGTCAGATTTCACTTTCCAAGAACTTCCAATTTTGCTATCCCCTCCCCAATTAAATACTACCTGGAGTATCTTCACTAAAATACTCGCAAATCCTGATAACTTTTTTCTCTCGACTGCAAATTCTACCCACGAGATCGACTCCCAAGTCAGCAACCTCACTGATGAGATCCCTAAATGCGCACGCAAGTGCCTCTCGTCCTTTCTACCACACGGAACAACCGTATGTGCAGGGTGAGCTAAAAGAGCTATTCAAGGAACGAAACAAAGCAAGGAAAACCTGGCAACATACAAGACACCCACAACATAAAACAGAATTAAACAGATTACAAAATGCTATTAAAAGAAAAATTTATCATTACAGACAACAGGCATGGGAGGATAATCTTTCTACCCTGAATGATGAGGAGAATTCCCTTTGGGGAAGAAAACCTCCCCGATCTCCGCCCTTAACGGCCCCACTGGTATTGCTCTCAGCGATACAAACAAAACTGAAGTAATTGCTCATTCGCTTGAGAAGTCAATTTCACCTTAATGACATTCACAACCCACGCAAAGACGAGATCATCACCAACGTTGTTGATGCATACATGGACTCGAATATTAACAATACTGATATCATCCCCCCACTCTCCCATCTGAAATTATTCAGATTATTAAAAAGATTAAAATTAAAAAGTGTCCGGGGAGAGATGGGGTCACTAACAAAATGCTTAAAAAATTACCGCGCCTCACTATTTTCAAGATTACTAACATCATTAATAATATGCTAACTTTAAGATACTTTCCTATGTCGGAAGACTGCGGTTGTTATTCCGATTTTAAAACCAGATAAAAATTCGGCTTTGGCCGAATCTTACAGACCAATAAGTCTACTTCCTGTCCTTAGTAAACTGGCTGAAAAAGTGATTTTAGCCAGACTCAACGACCATCTCGAAAGAGAAAATATCCTGATTCCGGAGCAGCACGGGTTCCGACCTCGTCTCTCCACCTCCATCAACTTCTCAGAGTCGTTGAATTTATTAAGGAAGGAAACAACAAAGATGAATGCACGGCCGCGGTCTTCCTTGATATTCAAAAAGCCTTTGATAGAGTATGGCATACTGGCCTACTCTTTAAATTAATCACCTATAAAATCCCGCCCCCTCTTATTTACCTGATAAATTCCTATATCTGATCGCTCCTTCACTGTAAAAATTAACCGTACCTTCTCGCAACTTAAAAAGATTAACGCTGGGGTGGCCCAAGGGTCAATTCTGGCACCAACTCTCTTTAATCTACGTTAATGATATTATTAAACATTCTAATACTATAACATGCATGTATGCAGATGATACAGCCATACTCAGCAGACACAGAAACCTCGACACACTAGTCGAAAATATCAATGAACACCTAGCTCACCTGGAGACCTGGTTTTCCGTGTGGAAGATTGCTTTAAACTCTTCCAAAACGGAAGCGGTTTTCTTTTTCAAAAAGGAAACCTCCCCTGAAATTACTCTACAAAATCAAAGAATACCCTGGTCTCAACACACCAAGTATCTTGGTGTAATCGTTGATAAAAACCTCACTTTCCGACAACACATAACATATATTAGAGATAAATTTAAAAATACTACGCATAAACTTTACTCCCTTATCTGCAGAAAGTCTAAATTGAATAGACATAACAAACTGCTTATCTATACTCTGATCATGAAACCATTACTTACCTATGCCTCCCCGTATGGGGACATGCAGCAAAAACTAATATAAATTTACTTGAAACTGCTCAAAATTTAATAATAAGACAAATTTGTAATGCTCATTGGTATATGCGAAATAAAGATCTAAGAATAGCTTGCAATATACCAACCATTCGACAGACCATACGAAAACTTGCTATCAACTTTTTCAAAAATATAGACGACTCTGATAATGCTTCTATAAATGAAATCTCCCCTTACTTCTCCCACTTTTCTGTTAAAAGACCAAGAGACATCTTGGTCAATCCAGATTTCAATTAATTTATTTACTTTATTTATTTTTCCCCAAGATCACTTTCCCGCCTTTCTGATAGTCATTTTGCTGCACTCGGATTTTAACTCCGCCCACTTTTTGCATTTTTCAATGATTTTTTTCACTGTTTTTAAAGTTAAATTTTTAATAGTTCTTTTAATCTCACATCCAAGTAGCTTAAATTTTTAAAATCTACGGAACTTTCTCATTATTAAACTGATTTATTCCTAAACTGGGCAATGGTAGAACCGTCAAAGGCATCTCAAAATTACCTGATAAGGTTAGAGGCCGACATCTAGGCACTCCATCCAGTTCATCAACGATCTATAAAAACCAAGATCATTTTCCCGCACTTTCTGATACAGTTTTTGCTGCACTCGGATTGGCTAGGATAACTCCGCCCACTTTTCTCGCATTTTTCAATGACTTTTTTCACTGTTTTTAAAGTTAAATTTTTAATAGTTATCCTAATCTCACATCCAAGTAATTTTTAATTCTCATAACTACAGAACTTTTTCTTATACATACTGGTTTCTTCCTAAAACTGGGCAATGGTATAACTCGTTAAAGGCATCTCAAAAATTACCTGATAGGAGGTTAGAGGCCGACAGGCCTAGGCACTTCATCCAGTTCATCAACGATCATCATCATCAAGTTATATATATATCGTTGTTGATGAACTGGATGGAGTGCCTAGGCCTGTCGGCCATCATCATCAAGTTGCTCCTTTCCCGCGTTTGCGAGAGGGGGCTCTGTGATTGGTAGTTGTGTTAAAGATGCGACTTCGATCCCTGGGAGGGGTACCGTTGTCTTGTCCGGGACAGAGAGCGTCCAGAGACCGTACGGTCAACGGAGCTTTCCTATTGGTTGTTGAGTTTCTGAAAGTTGAAAGCCTAAATTTTTGAGGTTACAAATTTTGAAGAGTGGTGTTTTTACGTAAAATAAATAGGTAAATGTGATGGTGTGTGAGAAAAAGTAGATTTGATGGTAGGAATTAATTTAGTAGAATATTTCTGGGCCTGTTCCTTCTTCGTGTTGGTGTATAATGCTCGAGCTTTTAGATCGAGGCCTTTTCGGAGTTGTCAATGTTTGAAAAGAATTTTTTCGACAGCTTTTGCATGAACTGTCGAATGGTTTTGAATTTAATAGCGTTTCAGAGTGCGACATTTCTTATGTACCATTTGGCACAAAAGATTTGTCGCAGTATTATATCCTGGATTCGTTCTAGTTTAATCGTGTATATTTTAGCTGCAATACCCCATACTGGGCAGGCGTATGTGATAATCGGTCTTAGAAGAGAGTAAAGTATAATTAAGTATATATATATATATATATATATATATATATATATAGTTTATTAGATCTACTTAATTTAGATCTTCTATGAATTAGAGGGGTCAACGAGTGAACTTTTTTAACAAAATTCCCACGTATGCGTATAATGTGTTGATTAAAAGTGAGTTTATTATCTAACGTGACACCAAGGTAATTGGTGTGCTGAGACCAAAGAATTGTTCGTTGTGTAAGAAGATTTTTGGGCGAGTCAGTGTTCTTTTCTGAGTGAAGAACACTGCCTCCATTTTTGTTACATTAAGAGCATTTGACAGTGTTTGCGAAGGATTTACTTATACATCAGAGGATTTGCTTGGTTGAATCCTAGGAGGACCCACTTTTGGTCGCCAAATTTTGAGCGATAAAAGTTACAATATGGTAACCCTTCCATTGCATTTGATTTTCAAATCACCGAAAAAATGGTCTAAAAAAGTGCAACATTTTTCGCCTTTTCCGAAAAACGTCATTTTGACATTTGGCTTCGCTGGAGAAGGTTTGCTCTCCACCGGTTGCTGTTAAGAATGGCGTGTGAAAGGAAATTACTTGAAAGTGAGGCTACGATAGGTTTCTTTGTGCTCCTGGGCACATAGGGGAAGAAAGAGACGTTAGAATGGTGTATGAAAGCTAATTTAATTGCTTCTCGTTATGAATGTTCGAGGTGTAAAAATATGCGTTTGCAAAAGCGAAGGGGGAACGGTTGACGGCTACGAATGGCGTTGCCGCAACCAGTCGAAAGATAATCGCCACGACGTCGTTCGAGTGTGAGAAAGGGCACTTGGTTTAGCGAAAGCAAACTTGCTATAACTATTATCTTGCGTTTGACGAGATATTGGTTTGGCAAGAGCATGAATGCGTTCGTGGTGAATGACTTGAAAGTTAATAAGACATGTGGCGGCGATCTAACGATCACAAGTTGGTGAATGAGAATTTTCATAAATTCCTTGCATCCATCGCAAGGGTCTATCCACCAACAGGTCATGACGAAATGCAAGCGTAAGGTAAGTGCTTTTTAACATTTTTTAAAATGATTGATTTCATGTATTTCTTCGATTTTATCTTTGCGAAACGCCCTTTCGTCCTTTTTAAAAATGTAAATCATGCTGTACACACTGGTTTTAGAATGCTTTTTTAAAATGAATTTCATTACTTTTCTCGTTTTTTTCTTTTTATATAATGATTAATTTAATGTATTTATTCGATTTCATCTTTGCGAAACGCCCATTTCATCCCCCTTCTCCCCGCTGACGCATGCGCTTAGAGTTTTTCGTCATTGACGCCTTTTTGAAAACCTTCAATTTGGCGCTTTTTGGCGAAAACAAAAAAATGATTTTCGAGAAAAGTGTTAATTTTTGTATATAATTTTATATATTGCAAGGCCATGGGGTCATTGGTAATTATTCAGCTTGTTTTTAACTTAATATTGTTATTTTAATTATAAAATACATTGTGCAGTTCTGATTTATTTATCAGTATAGTATATCAGTGCAAATGTGTATTTTATTTTTTATTATCTCAGAATGTGTTTTGTTTGTTTACTTTTAGTAAATTAATACTTTTTTAAATAATCTTTTGTTTTCGCTATGCTCGCACACCCTCGTAGGATTATTACGCCCCCCTAGAGAAGCGCGCCCCACAGTTTGAGAAATACTGTATTAATCACAGTATTCATTTGAGATGGATTGCAAAGAGTGCACTTCCTTTTGAAGCAACATATTCCGCTTTCTTGCCTTTTGATGCCCTGTGTGCTTCACTCTTCAGATGTTTCTTAACATCTCTCGAACAGAGGGGGAAAAACACTTTTCTTTTACTGATCTACTAGCAGCACTGGGATCCTTTATCTTGTACCATTGCTGTGCATATATCTTTAAAGGTGAGGTAGAAGGGCATTTAAAGAAATGGTTTTTCCAAGGGGTTATCTGTTCTCTATCAAAAAGTAACACGCTGAAGCAAACTGGTGGTCTACTTTGTCTAATTTAACAAAAGGTATTAAATGACAGAAATGTGTAATAATCTTGGGAACATTTGAATGGATTCCAGAGACAGGCAGTTAAGAACCTGTTCCAGTTAAGTCCTATTCCAGAGACAGACAGTTAAGAACATTTATACCTGCTCCTCTTTTCAGTAGAATATATTAAATTCTTTATTTAGCTTATAAGCATGTTAATGCTATCAAATGGTATCATGTAGGGCAGAGGTGGGTCGACCGGTGGACCACCAAGATCTTTTGAGGTGACCGCCTGAAGATTAGCAGTCAGTAATTATGTACCGAAATATCATTTATGTTCTTCTACTGACTATAACTATAAGCACTAACTTCAGGTAAAAATGTTTTATTTTTTTATGTATTTAAAATTTTTTGTATAACAAGCGCATCACTTGATATTATTATATTTGTGACTATTATTGTTATGTGCGTATCTTGCGTTTTGCTTTAAACGCGGTCTTAAAAGTGTAAGTTTATTTTATTGTAGTTATGTAAGTAATTACGTATGCGCCGTATTTATGATTAAGTTATGATAAATATTGTAGACTATTTTCATAGCTCACCACGCTTACACCCCCGGGCGGACTGCAACACTTTGAAAAAATTTAGAAGCAAACCCGTACCCTAGAAAAGTCCCCCCCTGGATGTAGGGCAATGCTTTTTTAAAAATATAAAGGAAGCAAAACAAAAAAGAATTCTCGAAGCACTAGTTTATGACACAATTTTAAAAATTTATATGTCCTTTTTGCAACAAACACTTTCAAGTCTTATCATAAAAAACATATTAGCCATGTACACAATTTAAATCAATAAACCTTTTAGCATTAACGCAACAACTAACATCATTCAAAATGACTGCGAAAAAGTGCACCTTTTATGAAGAACAACAACAAAATAACAAACCATCAATAGAATAAACAGTTTTCCCCTTCTGTATAATTTTAAACTAAATTTTTTAAATGCGGCCTTCGTTCCATGTAGGTTCTTGTCGTCTGTAACGTTTATCAATATTGATTTTGTGTGTAATTTGAATGTTACAAAAGCAAGTAAAATAAGACATACCTTTAAAATTGCAATCACAATCTATCACCTTTTCATCCTTTTGGTAAAAGAGAGCAGAGAAAATGCTTCTAATCCACATTTATATTGTATTACATTTAAGGCTGTTATGAAAAAGTTCTTTCTTATCTGTTCCAACATAAAAATAATTCTTATAAAGTAATAGTTATTTCATTTGTTTGTTCGCATTAAAAAAATAATTTTACTAATAAAGACATTTTAAAAAGCAGATCTTTTTACATTCGAACAAACACGATGACTCATTTTTAAATCAGTAAAAACAATCGATTCTTTTTCGTTGCTATCGCAACTAGCATTACCATAACCATAAGAACAAAAAACAAAATACTTATGTGAGAGAAAGATGTGTCGGCTCGGTGGCTTAGAGGTAGCGTGCCCGCCTCGCATGCGAAAATCGTGTCATATGATTATGTCGAATGTGAAAGATCCTTTGAGTATGAATGTGGCTCTGGTACTCTCGATAAAATTAAATCACGCCAATATTAAGCATCCGACTAGAGCTTGAATTAAAAAAAAATTAATTCAAGCGTCAAAAATTTTTTGCTAGCGAGAGCTGCCACCACTGAAATGGCTATCACACGTCGGACACTTGCCGTGTCTGCAAGACTTGTGTGCCAAAATGCAGCCCATTTGAAGAGGAAAAAAACACTTAGAAAGCAATAAGCAACATAACGATTAATTAAAAATAAAAAAGAATGATATTCGCTATTATTTAAAAAGCGTATCAGTTCAAGCCACAACAGTACTAAATTCTCAGCAACTAAGTCACGATACAGTATTATAAAGGGGAGCATATTTGTCAGTTAATTATGCTAAAAAATTTCAAAAAGTCTGTTTACATGAAGTTGTATAAATATCTACTTATAAATGAAAATCTCGTAATAGCATAAGAACTTTAATTGTTCGTCCTATACGTGATTGCTCTCCAATATTAGGAGGTAAGTCTGGTGGAGGTTTCGCGCGTTGTCTTTGTTGCTAGCTTTGTAAAAACGTCTGGTATTTTCAAGAGATATGCAAGCTTTAATCTATAAATAAACTCTGTAACGTTGTAATTTTAATTTTCACAGTAAAATATTTCTCTCTTTTGTCACCGACTTGAAAAGAACCGTTGAACGGTCGCTCAAATTGGTTTTTAACCCTATCTGTGCGAATAAACACATGCTATGCTGTTTTCAAGTCTTTTGGTACAAATATTTTTCGGACGTATTTCTTTGACACTGTTCTTGGCCCACTTTCAACCACGCCTTCTTAAACTGGGTACAAAAGTATCAGGTGCTGTTGGAATTGTGTCTCATCTAGGGAAAATTCTCCTAGTAAATATATGTTTTGTCCATAGACCATCTGAGCAATGGTGCATTGAGAATCTTCTTGCATCGCCGTGCGTAGTCCAAGAACAATTGGAAGTGTTTCCCTCCAGGCAAGGTTATTATGTACCATTAATGTGGTCTTAAGAAAATCCATGACAATGACCACTAGGCTATCGTGGCCTCACATCTTTCGAGAGATCCTAGATGAAAAAGTTTCATTTAACTGTTTGTATTTAGTGATAAAATGTATGAGCAGCCTATTTTTTTAAATATAACACTTTCATGGCAGATTAAACAAGCTGCTCTGAGCCCGATGCCACCAAATAAATACAAGTGAGTGAGTTAATATTAACGTCGCACTGTTCAGCTACACGGAGTATTTTGAACCATGGCTCGTTAAATCAGTGGGTCCGGGAGGACGTTTGTGGACAGATTTAACGTCACGAGCGCAGGGACTGGAGATGCCTGCCATGGTTGGATACCTCCCCTTCAGTTCAATGCAGTGATTGTGAATATTTCCCTCCCCCTTCAGTTCAATGCAGTGATTGTGGAGATAGGTGGTGTCGCCATCGTCCCTTCGGGGAATTCCGTCGAGCTAAATCGTACTGCACTTGTATGGTGCTCAAGGCCAACGACAGGCGTACTTCTAGCACCTTGCCACGAGGAATTTCGTGGGTCTCGATCTGACTACGTCAGACAGGTGGCATTAGAAACAACAACTTGGAAAACACTCCTGACAGGCAAGACAGTTCAAAATAAATCAGATTTTCATACACAAAATACTTCCGTTATTTATTATTGACTATTACAGCTATAATTTATTAAAAAAATTGTCACAATTTGCACCCATACGACTTTGATAGCATAACATTGATAGATTTTCCCACTAAATTTTCTGTGTGCATTGGCCTTAAATTATTGAATTTTAAGTGTATTTCATGGCAAGTCCACTCATAAAAGCTTAACAGGATACATTGAATATGATTGATTCCCAGCTGGACAATGGCAAAGTCAGTCAAATGTGTGTGTGGATTGCATCCCCCCCTTTGGCTTACTTTCAATCAGCCACACCTTCGCACTCTGACTTTTGTTCCACATTCCTTTTATTCTAATGTATCCCACATTTGTTCCAAATTGTTTCTTTTAATGGCCAGGGAAAAAGAAGCTCCACAGTTATATACTCAGCAAGCACATATACTGCTATGCAAAACATTGCTCATTACATGAAGAGCACATCATGAAAGCCTCTATGACTATAAATATAAATTCTGCTTCTTGAAAATTGTATTTCAATGTGTGTCTTTTAACATGAAACATCTGTACAACTACAGTCAAACCTCGACATTGTGAATTTTTCTGTATAGCGAACTTTTCCTGGAACCAAGAACATTTCACGATTTTCTTCATAAAATAACCTCTTTATAGCGAAGTGCATTTTCTATATAACGAACTTTTTCTTTTGTGATTCAATTTTTGTTCTCCCTTTTTTTAAAGTATTTCTGAAAAAATTTCAAGTTATTCTCTCTTTAACACATTTTATGGTGGTCATAAATCTTGAACTGGTTTTATTAGATCCTAACTCGCTGAGAGCAATAGAGTTCTGGACATTTCCTCCAAGAAATGAAACCTTCAACCCCATTGACCAGTTTACTAGAAACATCTTCTATATCCCTTTCCCCCAAGTGGATTTGTCCCGTGCCCATGTGTTCTAATTATAAAACAATGTATGTTAAATATTACTTCTTTGCTTTAAATTATAAAATTTTCTTAAATTCATTAATTTTTGTATGAAATTTTTTTCATATTGAAAATACAGTGAATTCTTCGATAATCTTTTTTGTTTTCCTTTTTTTTTTTTGGGTAAGATATGTAAAATAAAACATATATTAATTTTTAAAAAAAGGTGTGAATAATTACTTTTTTTAATATATAGTGTTTATGAATTTAAAATTTGTTTTATGTGGTTTATAAAGTATATTAAAAGATGAACCTCTATATAACGAACTTTTTACCATGATTTAGCGGCTTCGTTATATAGAGGTCCAACTGTATTTTGCTCCATTTAGATTGCTATTAAATTACATCTCTCACTGGTCAATACAATGTCATAAGAAAGGTAGATCTTAGAAGACAGAATGTTATTAAAGAAATGGATTACTTATACATTGGGTATAAAATGAACTTAAAGGTATTTGTTAAAAATTGCATACTAGTGTCATATGACTTTTAACTTAATTTTTTTTTTGAACACGTCATTTTATTATACTTGTTTATTTTATGCAAAATCCTTTGTGCCAACATTTAATTTTGCGATCTCAAAAAATATTTGATTCGATGTTCAATTGTAAAAAGAATTTTGTAGTGAAATGTTGTTACATGCTTATTTTATTGATTTATTCTTAGAAATTGTGTAAGTGAACAGTATTTATGAGTATTTAAACAAATTAATGTGGCAATTTGCTTCTAAAACTATGCACCTTTCTTTCACTTAAAATTGTACATACAAGATAGAGTTTTTGCCAGTTTCGTCAAAGAAAATACATTATATATAGTTCATAGAAGAAAGTAAATTCTTGAATCCTAAACTATAAATGATTACATACTAAAATCATAAATGACTTTTTAAATACTTATTTTAAGCAATTAGAAAAAAAAAAGTGTAATATGAGTATAGCCTTTGTATAAATCTTTTAGAGAAATTATCAGGTAAATTTTCAGAATTTCAATTTTATTTATATGCCAGAATATATTTTAATTTAAGTATAAAACAGTAAATAAATCCAGATTAAAATAAAACAAAAACATGAGTGTTTGGGGCCATTTATTTATAAGAACAATAAAAGAATTGATTGATTTTTACAAAAGTCACAAAATGGAAGCCCATTTTTCAAAGGAGTAAATTAACACAACTACCTACATTTAGAAAGTAATCGAATCTTTTCAAACGTCATAAAGTAAATAAAAATAAAATATACTTTGTCAATCATCAAAATGTGCATACTAAAATATTTACAACTCTTCATGCAATATTTTCACACATACCAAGAAATTGCAATGTCTTTCATGCTTAAATAACACTATATACCCCCTTGCAAGAACATATACAACTATATACATTTTTGAAGCAAAAACAAAGTACTTAATATATTTTAACGCCAAATTTGATTATTTCAAGACAAAGACTAGAGTGAAAACAATCTAACATCATAAAAACTGAGCAATACAAAAAAATAATTGACACAATAAGCTTACTTTGTCTTTTTGAATAACAACAAACAATACTGATTTGTTTAAAATCACACAAATATAGGAATTAGATAAAACTAATTTCAGTAATAAACAAAAAAAAATTGAATACTTGTTTTAAAGAAGTGGTCAATGTGATAAAGTATTTTATTTCAATGGTAAAAAAATAAAAATATTTTTTAAATCAAAATGTACTATTTTTTGTACAATAAAAGTATTTCATAATGAATAAATTTTGCTTAGTTTGATACCCTTAAAGGAAAAATAAGGACAAATGAGAGTTTCAGAACTACAAGTTGTAAGAAAAATAGATGTTTTAAATTGAATAATAAAATATCGGTCAACCAATATGGCTGAAAAATTTAGCAATTATATAAGATACCCCTATCACATATAAATAAATATTATACGCAAGATATACAGAACTTTTGTCATAAATTCCTAATTGTAGACACTTTCACTCCCCCATCATACTTTTTAACATAAACACAAATTAATTTAGAAAAACAAAACAGTGTGTAGTATAGGTCTTCGAGCTTTAGCTTCAAATTCTTGAAGTAATTCATCAATGTCATTGTCCAAATCCTCTGATTCAGCCATCTGTAAAAAACAAGGTATAAATTAAAATAGATAATTATTTAATAATAAAGACTTGATAAGAACAGAAAAAGATATACATGCATTAAAAGAATAAATATTTTTATAAATATATTTAATTTCTTTCATATTTGTAAAAAAAGTTCTATACAAGCTGATCTAAAAACTCAATAAATTGAATACAAGAGAACCTAAAAAATTATACTAACAGAAAACCATCAATGTCGTACTTTATCTGCCTAATTTTAAAAAAGGGATGCAGAGTTCACACTGCAATAGAAGAATATAATGAAAAGAGAAAAAGTATTTAATCAGAAAGTAATCCAAATATAAATGTTTAAGATAATAACATTACTTAAAATAATAATACTGTCAATTCAATAGATTTCAGTATTAATAATTTTACAAAATATTTTGAAGCTGAAACAGTCAAAACATATACAAATAAATAAACAATTTTTAAAAAATTATAATCTTTATACTGGTGAAAAATTCAGATTTATATTATACAGTTGAACCATTAAATTTTATTCATGTATAAAATCTCATTTTCTTAATAAATCTCACTAGAAAATAACCTATACAGATTAAAATATATAGAGAGAGGGATCTTTTAAACTTATATCATTTTTACCATCCAAGATTATTTAAAGTCTCTCACTCTCTCTCACACACACATACTTTAAAAATTTATCATGACAAAAGCAAATAAGAATGCTATAAAATCCACATTTTTGCAAAGAGAATGAATGTCTGGTGAAAACAATTAGAAAAACAAAGAATTTATTTCAGTCCGAATAGTTCAGTTATTTTATGAACTACCAATTCAGAAGATCAGTCATGGCTAAATCAAGATTAGTAAGCAAGTCCCTTTTCCTAACCTATTTTCAAACAATCAATTTTTCAAATCAGTAAAATTTTAAACATTATAAATATCATCCCTAAAATAATTGTGGTTTTGATTTTAATAAAAAAATACATAAAATATATCTAACCAAAAATCAACACAATACTCTTGTGTTAGTAAGTAAATCAATAGAAATAAACCATTTTAAGAGTCATTGGAATGGAAAAATTATTATCAAACAATATTTAGCATAAAATATTATAAGAGTTGTTGCTTAAGTTATTTCAAAATCCAAGACCAACTATTTACAATAATTTTCTGTTCAATATACTAGAAATTTAATCAATCTCTTGTACAGATAATAATAAGTAAAGAAGCAATTCAAGAAAAAATTGTGAAGAATGAAAGGCAATCCCTGAAAATTTTGAGAATTTAGTTAACAAGTGACATGTTTTGGCTCCTTACGGTAAAAAATAGAATTTTTAAATTATAAAAAACACAACGTTAATTTATGAAATAATCAATAAATCAAAAATAATAATTGCAGTTTTTAAATCTAACATTAAACTGGAAATTTGACAAAATTACTGAATCCTCTTAATCATTTAAATGTGCCAACGCAAACTCTCATATCTATCTTAGAAGCATCTGTTTGAACAAAAAATTTTTATTCCAAATTTTAAGCATAAAAGATAAGTTTATCAATTAATTTTTATTAAAACTTCTGAAAGGCAGTTTGGTACTCTGCCATCCAAATAATTTTCTTGTTCTTCTACATGCAATTGCCAGCAAAAGAGTGATTAATGAAAATATGTTTATATACCAACTACTGCTGGCCATTAAAATTGAAAAACCAGGAAGAAATGATTTGATAAACAGTAAAATCACGCTAGCTGTGTATGGTTCGGCCTTGCATGGGCTTTCTCTACTTTTATATAAATTTTCCCTTCCCTTCACAAAATCACAAATTCCATTATTTTTGTTTTCGATATTACTTTGACTTCCTTGTTTCTATCCCTTCCACTTAAACCGGCATTGCAGGGACATATTCGAATGCATAACATATTGGCATGAAAATTCCCTGTCCCCTCTTGGTATGTGAGTGAGTGTAGGGTTTAATGGCGCAAGGGCCAATTTTGGCCATACTGCGCCAAACATTTGTTAAAAAGCTTAAAATGTTTTATAAAATATGTAAAAATAATGACAATACAGGTTTAAAAAGTTAAAATTTCAAATCACAGAAAACCGTTATCAAGTAATTAAAGAAAATAAAATTTGGTGGGGAGTTCCCCCACCAAGTCAGACCATATCTTAAAATAAAATCATTGAAAAAAACAAATGGAACATGTTAGTTTAAAATAAAGTGAAGCAATACATGGTATAAAAATTAGCTTCTACTTTTCCTGAATCAGGTGGGATTTAATGTGAGCATATATTCGTTAGGATTGTTTTTGAAACATTCTTTCATTGCAAATTTATCCTCAAGATCTGGTTCTAGTTCCTCTGCCTGCACATCATACATAATCATATCCTCGTCATCTGTTGATAATTCTGCAGGTCCCGACTTCTGAATTTATGTGTTTAGCCATTTTTATTTCTATTTCTGCTTTTTGTGCATTTTCTTCTATTTTTTGAATTCTGTTTTACATTCTGTGGAACTTAAGATGTATTAGAAAGTTCGCTATTGGATGTAGTAGTTGCAGACTCTGATAAGGGAACTGATGGTTGAAGTGCGGCAAACTTATTAGAAGTTGTAGGAGCTGGGCATGTTTCAGTTGATAAGGATGAGGCTGAGGTATTTAGGCTATTGTCAGGGGCAGCAGCAGAAGCAGAAATGGGTTCAGGTAAACGAGATTCAATTTGTGGGGCTGGTTTTTTTAAAGATGCGGAAGGCAAGAGGTTTGCCTGAGTGGTAGAAGACAATGTGGAAACTGAAGGAATTGAAGGAAATGCATGTGGCTGAGGTACGGATGATAGAGGTTTAAGTAATTGTAAAGGTGGGCACTTGATTTTAGTAATATTTTCATCTGTTTGTGTTGTACTGGTAGCAATTGAGGGTTTGGGATAACTGCGGGGTAATTAATTTTCGGGATTCAAGGTATGATATATTTCTATTGGTTTTAATGGTTTGAATTTCCTTTTCAGTTTTCCATTTAGGACAAAGTTTTGAGTCGGAAGAATGAGGCAGTGAACAATTGACGCATTTCTGCTCCAGACTGCAATCTGTGGAAACATGCCCAACAGATGCACATCTAGAGCACGGCAGGCAGTTTGAGAGTGTCTGAACCTTTGACACTTAAAACAGCGCAAAGGATTCGGAATATAAGGACGGATTTTACAGTTTAAATATCCAACTTTTATAGTTTGGGGTAAAGTAGGGCTACTAATAGGGCTACTAAAAGTTAAAATCAAATGTTTCGTTGGAATGACTGAATTATCTTTTTTTATTGTTATTCTTCTGACCTGTATCACACCCTGATCAGAAAATCCATCGAGGATCTCTTCTTCAAGTATGGTCAACAAGTCAGGTTCAGATATGACATCACAGCAGGAATTAAGGGTTTTGTGGACTAGTTGTAACAGGACTATTTAGAAAAGACTTCGCAAGCAGAAAGGACTTAGCTTGAAGTGCAGAGTTTGTTTCAATAAGCAGATCCCAGGTGTGTGATTTCATGCTAATATCATTACAATTCCCTTTTTCGAAATTTCTTTCACTTCTTTTCACTGTCAGATATGTTTCTTTTCTCTTTTTACAGCTCGGCGTTAGAGGCATTTTTCAGTGTGAACCTATTTTTCTCCCCCAAGATAAGATTTTTCTTAAAATTCTGAACAATGACTTATACAAAACAATTAATGCTTTAATTAAAAAATTGTCAATGAAAAGGATGCGGTTCTGATGCTAAGAGTAAAACCAAAACACTAATTATTTTTTAACGATAATTAGTTTCTAAGCATCCAAAATAATAAAAAATTTCAGATTTTCAGTAATCAATCAATCGTTACATACAGTTAGCTTAAAAATGTCTCTAAAATGATGTAATTTTATTCAAAATAATAACAATATTTCTATAGTATAAAATTTCCTAAGCGAAATCAAAATCTAAAATATATAATAATTATATAAAGAGTGAGCTGGTGAATCCTTCAGAATACTATTTTTCAAAATTATCACAAATACTCACAATGAAATACAACATCTTGTATCATGAATGAAAATTAACTAAATTAATCAAAAAATACAACCTATTAAATTTATAATAAATGTTCTCAATGAAGTTTCATATAGTTATGCACTAATACCTTCACTATGATGAAAATAATTAGGCTAAACAAAACAATATAAGATAAAGATAATTAACACTAAGCCTTCAAAAATACAATAATGTTAAACAAAAGAACAAAAGATCAAGTTAAATTTACACTAAATCTGTAGCAATAGTTAATGATGTTTATAAAAATAGATAAATGATATAAGGTTACCAATAATTCAAAATAGTTTGAAATGTTTGAATAATGGTTAAATAAAGTAAATAAAAAAATAGATTTAGATTAAATAACAAAATGAGAATTTAGGAGTTCCTAAAAAAATTACATAACTATAACACATAAAACAATCATAATAAATGCAAAATCAGCATAAAATCAAAATATAACCAGAAATGTATAATGAAAAGAAAAAACACTCCAGAAATGAAGTCCAGATCAGAGTTCAAAGTTAACTCAGTATATAACAGAACACTGATCCCAAAATTGTGTACATTTTGTTTATGACATGTGTTTGTTCTTTGTTTGTGAATATTTGCATGTAACAGAAATGCTTTGCACAAATGTGCTAAATTTATACCAGAGTGTAAAAGATACATAATATTCCCAATACTCATAGCAATACGTTATTGATATTTTTGGCGATTCTTTTTGTTGCAATTTTTTCAGCCCCCAGAAAGAATTTAAAAAAAAATAGTTTTATGTTTAGAAAAAGAAGAAAAAAAATAGTAATTTTTAAAAATTACAAAATTTCAACAATTTTAAAGGAATTTTACTGTATTCTGTTGTTGCTTGGAAAACAGAATAGCCAAAGTTTAAGTAGAAGTTAGATCGAACAATTTTTCTTTAAGTGCATGATCTACCCCCAACTTTCTGCCATTATATTTTTCAATGGAAAACTCATATTAGGTTGAGAGAGATGCAGAAATAATATTTCAATGAAATTTTTTTAAAAAAATTTAAGAGCATGATTTTTATGTTAATGCCTTCAAACTTCACATTGATTGCAAACAATGGTAATTTTTAAACAAAAAAATATAACAGAAATACTGTTTTATTAGATTATCATAAAAGGCTAATAGACAAAAAACAATTTTTTTTTTACAGTCCATAATTTTTATGCAATTTTGTCAATCTTTGTATGGATTACGGATAATATTATTCTAAGATAAGTTTCACCGAGATTATTTTTGTAAATGAAGAAGTTATTAAATATTTAATTAAAATTCTGAGTATTTTTTGAAAAATCATAAAAAAAAGTTTTAAAACATTTTATTTGAAAATGACTGATTCTGAAAGAGAAAAGCATGAACTTCTTTAGTGTAGAATACCAATTCATTAACGCAAAAGAAAATTGAAAGGGGATGATTTAGAAATCATTTTCATAAAAACGCATCAATTTTGATTCATTTTAGAAAAATCATAAAAAATAGAAAATATCATTATTTTGTAAAAAAAAATTATACTGTATTAAAAATGATCTTTTCGATTCTGTAATTATTTTTTTGTCTGAGTTTGATAAAAAGAATTAGATGACTTTTTTTAAAAAGTGAGGAAAGTCAGAACTTCACTTGGTGGAATAAAAAAACCAACAGGAACAGGAGTAAAATAATTATGCATTTTAAGGTTTTTAATTAATATCTTTTTAACTAATTGCAATATCAAAATATAAATGGTCAAAATGGCTTCCTCGGGTCATTCCCCATCTTTTGGTACCTTCGGCGAGTTTCTGCATGGTGTGGTTTGCAAGAAGATAGACACACATAGATACGTTTGTTTAATTACAAATTTTAATAGTGTAGATGAAAGAAAAAAGAGGTTGAGATATAGGCAGATGAGTAGTATTTCAACACATTTAAGTGATGCAGAAGAGAGAAACAACATCTGAAAGACTGCATAAAAGTTGTGAAGTTAATTTCTCACTCAGAAAGCACTTTGTACGGCTCAGAATATCTTGTTATGCCTTGAATAAAGAGAAATGCTTCCTAGTAAGTGTAGAAATTCGACAGAGGCAGGATCATTGCCAATCAAGAGTGTGGATTATCATTCCATTACATTACAATTAAAACCTTGCACCAACATTTCTACCTTAACAACAAGATTCACAGTTCTCTTAAAGGCAATGTTTATCATTACTGCTATAGAAACATTAGTTTAATCAATCTGCATGTTTTTACTAACTGATTCTTTTAGGAAAAAGATCAAATAATAATCTATTACTATTGCAACTACATGAATCAATTTAAATTTTCCTCATAATTTAAAATCCTTCCTTTCTCCATTTCCTTCTTGAACATATCTATTTTATCTGTGATAAAATCAAGGTGAGACTTAAAATAAATTATTTTAATTATAACAGAAATAAGAATTCATTTTAAAATTAATCTGAATAACATGAAAAACAAAATTTTCTTACAACAAAAACTCTGAAAATAGAGTAACACATTTTGTTAATCTGATTTATAGAATGTAAATATAAAATAAATTATAAGAATGTTTTCCCCAGAAAATATCAATTCCTTTGCATGTTACATATATAGTTTAGTAATATAATCCTCACTTTGCAAAAGTGAATAATTTTACAGAAATTATGATGGAATTCTATTTTTCACAATCAAAGCAAAAATTTTATCTTGTTTTCAAATACAAAATATCACTACATCTGTTTAAAGAATTTTTTAAGATGTTAAATAAAAAAACTTATGACATCAACTTTGTGTCATAAATATCTATGCATGTAATGCAAGAAAAGAAAAAAATTAACCCACATAAAAATGTTTATTTTTGTGTGAATCTCATGATGTAAAAAATTACAAGCAAAATAAAATTTATAGCAACTGTAAATAATTACCATAGTTGCCATTTCACAAATTAAAAAAGCCCCTATGGTAGCTTCTTCATGATTATCTTGAACATCAATGTTAATAATATGAACTGGAGTTATTTCCCTAGGAGATCGGCTAGATAACTCTATGAAGGAAAAAAAAGAAATATATATACATAATTTAAATAAGAACATTTGTTTTGAAAATAAAAACTGAAGAGGCATAACTTTTATATATTTCGTTATTAAACATGCATATAACATAACATATTTAATCATATGTTATGCAAACATCCTGATTAAATTCAGAATTCCAGTCATTCTCAAACCTTTCTACTTTCAAGGCATCAATCCTTGCAATTTTGGACTGTGTCCAAAATTTGAACGGATCTTGTTTTGAGAGTAAGAAATGATAATGCAGCAGGAGACAGTAGAAATAAACACTATTCCAAAATAAGCTGTCCAAATGTTTGTGGCAGAGGAAGGATTGGATGGCCTAAGTGAACAGAGGCACTAGAGGTCTACTTTGAAGAAAATTAGGGTACCAAACCTGTCACTTAAGTGTATATTTTTCCTAGTCTAAAGTCAGATACTTTTTAGACAGCCCTTGTAAATTGAAAAATAAAAATATAAGAAAATTCAGATTTTAATAAAACAAAACAAATATTCTTTCCAATTCTCAATAAATTATATTCAAATCTGTATTGTATGAATAGTAAACAGATGTCAACAAAACATTATTTTATCTCAAATATTTTAACAAATAATCAAACTTTTCACACATTTTAATAAATGATTAATAACGTGCTTTTACATTAAACTAATGATTACCCAAAAGTAAGAATAAATATCTAATTATATAAAATTTGAAAGAATAAGTAATTAAAAACTATATTTTAGTAGAAAGTTCATTTACATGTCCAGTACTTAAATCTACTAACACAATTGCTTTAAAAAAACGCTGTTTAATGAGTATAGTTACCAAAAAAAAAGAAAAAAAAAGAGCTATTATTGAGAAATAAATGTTTATACAAAAACACAAAAAATAAGTGTTTTAATTTCAAAAAATTTAATTTTTTATAGTAGTTTTTGATAGAGGCAGTAGCGAATACTGTAGATAATTCAATCTCCTTAACATATTAACAGTAAGTTAATGTAAAGTAAAAATAAAAACACATTTAAACTCATTTGTAGTTAATGCAACAAATGTAAGACAAGAAATATGTTACAAGATTATGTTTCAGAAGGATATTTGTCATCTAACAATAATTTACATTAAAATACTCATAATAAAAGAATTATTTTAATAAACTAATCAATTTTTTAAATGAAATAACTTTAAAAGACAAAATTTCGATCTTCAAGGTAGCTTATCACTGGCTCACTAATCAAATTTTGAATGTACATTGGTAATTAGGTTTCTTTTGAAATTTTTGCTTGTATCTTCAAGTGCTCACATAATTGAGAAATTGTTAGTGCCTATATTAAATATTAATAGTAATCAAAGTTACAAGCTTATATAAAAATATATATTAATTTAAGGAATACAAATGTAAATAATTTTATGTAGTCAATAAAAAAATGTGTACACTTACACTAAAATGTAAAAATTAGGCTTTCTCATGCATATTTAGTATATAATGCAAGGGAAGATAAATATAAAGCTTATGAAAGAAAAGGTTAAGGGGAAAAATAATTAAACAAATTTTTACACATAATCTGTGAATAAAAAAGAACATGTAAAGATGTAATATGATAAAAGGCTTTTCCTTTTTTCTTTTTCAGTTTCCCAATAGCCTCATTTATTGCAATTTAATACTGAAAAAACTAAAAATATTAACAAAATTCAAAAAATAGGATAGATAAGACCCTTCAAGAAAATCCTTAGTGATGACGTTCAATATATATTTCTAATAGAAAATGAATATTCTGCACAGTTTTATCACCCAAAATGTAAGGTAGATTTGTAAAGAATTAATTTTTGTGATATATTAGCATTTTGCTTTTTTTTAAAAATAAAAACTATTTTTAAGAGATTACAATTTGAATTTTTATTAACATTGTACACTAAAGCAATGCAAGGCTAGAGGCAACAGATTTCATAATCTTGAGCTTCGGTCAAGTGATGAGGATGACATCTGAGAGAGAGCTGGCATCCACCCATTAAGCTTCCACATCATGCCAATGTGAGAGCTTTGGGCTCCAACAGATTTAATGTGCATTAGCTTGCTACACAGCGAGTCTTCAGTGACTTTAGGAGTTGAACCCATGACTTAACATCAGCCACGAGTTCACAATCATGACAACTCAGCTCCAATGGCCGGAAGAAAGAGGTAAGAGTTTTAACACAAGGATGTGGAGAGTTATGTATTACTATTTTAGTTACTGAATTTCAAAAAATTATATTAGTCAGTTTTAATTATATCAAAGGTCATAAATAAACAAAATATCATTCCCGTGTTAAATGTAATTTTTAAAAATATTTCACAACAGGAAGAAAGAAAAAGGTAACTTCATAATTGGTTAATCTGTAGGTATTGCTGAAAAATAAATACAGATGAGAACACAATTTAAACATTCAAAATTTTATAATAATTATTAGAGGATACACAACTTGAAAATTCAGACCTTCCACAACTTGATCATAGACACGTTCTTCGACAGTGAAGATTACATCAAATGTTTCATAACATAATTGAAATCGTTCAGGATATGTTTTAATTCTCTATTACGATCTAACATGTGGAGAAGACCATTCTGAGTATACCTTTAATGTAAATTAAGGTTCATGCATGCTCATTTCAAAAATATTTTTTAAATAAATTATATCTAATATAGTTCAACATTGCTTAACTTAAAATAAGGATTGAAAATATGCTTGAAGAAATCATGTAAAATTTAATAGTATAATAATAAATATTGGAAAAAATAATTTTAATACTTTAAAAAAAGAAAATCATAAATTTTAGAAAGTATTTTTTTTAAGGTTTATTGCATTATAGGGGAAAGAAATATTACTATGAATGAAAAACTTTAAGTGGCACTTTTATCTATAGGATCTGAATAAAAACAAAGTAAGAATGATCTAAATGTAATTTTTGCTATATTTACTATTTTCTTAAAAAGCAAATTTAAAGATTAATTAGCCTTCATTAAATCATTATGGAATGCTACAATAGTAATTCAGTTTTAAAAAAATCTGATCATGTAATTCCTACAGTAATAACACACAAATGCCCTATTTTCAAATAGACCTTTCGAAGAATGAGATTCAAATGCTAGAATATATTATTTTAGTTACTGAAGAACTGTTTATAAGGATCAAATTCTGAATTTGAAATGTAAAGAAATAACTTTTATTTCAATAACTCATCTTTTTCATTCTTTCTTCTCTTAAACTGCAAAAAAATAATAAAAAGGATACAATGCTTTATCTTTAGACAACAGATCTTGGTACATTTGCTCATACGAAATATTGAAGTCATAGACATTTGGTTTATCAGGAGCAGGTCCAGGTAACTTGACTTGATTACCAGAACCAAAAGATCTAACCTTGAAACCTTTTTTACTGAAACAAAAACAAATTTCTTTTTTCTAAATCTGAACAACTTAAAAACAGGTTAGATAATAATCTTTTTAAAAAATCACTCACTTTTTAAATTTAATTTAGAATTCCACATAGACAGTTGGAAATCTCTACACTTACATTAAAAAAGTTGTGCGCAATTTTCTTTCTAATACTGATTTTTGGTTATAATGAATAAATCAAAATTCAAATTCAGTGCAACATTTAACCTTCTAAAACTATATATATAAAATTTTCTAGCTTCAGTAATTTTCAAAACTTTTAGAATAGTTGAACAATAAAGACTATAGAGATTTCTCTTACCCCCTATTTTACTTTTGTTGATTATTGAAAAAGTATTATTACTACAACTCAGTATTCTTTAGCTCATGTTGTAATATTTGAAAGCAAAGAAAATGTAAATAGTTGAATTAAAAAAGTTATGCATAACTTAAAAAACAAAAATGAGCTTAAATTACTAATATTTAATTCTCAACATTCCCAATTTTTAATTTTAAAAAAAAGGAATCACAAAGGTTCACATGTCATGAAGCAAATATAAATTAAACTAGTATACTTCTTATTTTCACAAAAGTTGAAAGAATCTTAAAAACTGTAAAACAGAATGAAATATACTATTCCACAAGAAACAATAGTATTTCATTTTATTAATATTTTTCAAAGAGAGTGAAATTTGAACTGCTTGTGAATAAAATAAATTTTCTTTTTGACACTGATTTCAGGTTGTCATGAATAAATCAATCAAAGAACTCATTTAAGGTAACATTGAATATCTAACCCAAAACATCTCTTTATAATATTTTCTGATCAATTTCAATACAATTTTTATGTTTTAAAGAAATTACAGTTAATTACAGGATACAAATTCAAAATACATCTCACATTGGATAAATTCAAAGGCACATGTACTAGCGTCACCACAACCAAATGTGCGCCACTTTCTACCAAACTCTCGCTGGTTTTTTTTCAAATAAAACAAGAACCATTTTATTGTCTTGATATAATGGCACAATCATTTTATATCATTGAACCATTTTGCACCAATTTAACATTTCATCAGAATAAAAGCTTTCTTTTCCCTTATTCTTTTTCTAGAGTCTTTTATAATACTTAAGATCATTAAATTTTAAAAACTACAAATTTGACATCCTAAATGGTATGCTATTTTTTAAAATTTTTATGATGTAGGAAACACAAATAGATTTTGAATCCAATATTATACATCAGAGTGAAATCGAAATCAAAGGGTGGTTTAAACCAGTGTTCCCCAAACTTTTTATCGCCGCGGACCAGTTAACGTTGGAAAATTTTACCACAGCCTGCTGAGGAGGAGGATGTTGATTGTTTATATTTTAGATTGTTTTATCTTCATTGTATATATATTTAAACGTGCCTTCAGAATAAAATATAACTACACCAAAAATGAATATTAAGTAATTTAATAAGGAATATAAAGTGATTTTCATAAAAAGTAGCCCAACCCAAGAAAAATATGCCACAGTAAATAAAATAGAAATAATTTAATGTTTCTTATGCAGACCAGTAGTATTTGATTCACGGACCAGGGTCCGCGGGTTAAACTACACTTATTCAATAAAGTTGTAATTGAAATACCCTTAATCTGAATTTAAATGTGTTTTAATGCATTAATTTTCTCTTTCCTTGATATCTCATTTACAAAGAAAACACCTAAATAGTATCCTGCACCATAACAAATGTTTTTTTATCCTTCAGTTTTCAATGACATGCTAAGTCAGCCCGTTCACGTTAATACAATCAATTTTTGAATAACATTCCTACAGTAATTGAGATACAGTAAATCTTTATTAAAAATACTCATTCATGGTTATGATTTTTAAAAAATGGATTTAAGTTTGTTTTGGACAATTATACTACACATTTTCTTATGTACAATTTATAAGAAATGACTAATTCAAAATGCAATATATTATACCATAATGATTTTATTACCATTCAACTGATAATTTAAATAAGCTTTTTAGGGCATTAAGTCACACAAAAATTAATTTATATAATATTTGTTATTGATTTTTTGCCAAGTAACACAACTCTCCAACTCAAACACAACAGCACACATATGTATATTAGTCATATGTGAGCTGTATTCATTATTTAATTAATAAATATATTTAAAAAGGATAAACTAAACAAAGGCGGTTTTACTGATGAATTTTTCCAATGTATCAATAGTTACATCACTATTTATAAATAAATGTATTTCTAAATACTGAAAATTATTTTCAATCTCAATTAAAAAAAAATTTTTTTTTCTAAAGGGGCTGCACATTTGTATTTTTAACCTTTGCAGACCTAGTACATTCCCCAGGAGCTGGTATTACTTTTTAGTGCAGCACCATATAGGCAATACCAATTACTGCAAGTAATTTTGATGTGCAGTTTCCTCCCCAGAGGGAGGCCCCTGAGCTCTGACAATGAAAAACTGCAACTAGGATTAAATTTTGCCGAGAGCACCAAAGCCAGATACTCTAGGGATTTTTTACGTGCCATATAATCATATGACATGGGCGCTGTCGAATTTTCTGCATCATGAAAATCCACCTACTTGGGCAGGGGCGAACCCGCAACCTTGGGTGCAGAAGGCCAGTGACAAACCAACCACGCCACCTAGCTGACAAATTAAATTGAATATTTCATGTTATAATTATACTTTGCACACCCAATTAGAGAATAAGTAATTGCATAACTTTTTTTCCCTTTAAATTTGATGCAAAAAACTGACATTTTCTTTGTACTATGCTGCAATTAATACAATGTAAACTGTTGCGTTAAATCTGAAATCTTTTAAATATGAGAAACTATAAGAATGCATATTTAAAATATAACTGTTTATATACATATACACTAAGTGGCCAAATTATCATGACCCCTCCTGCAGTACAATGTTGAACCCCATTTTGTCCATAATACTGCAAGGATTCTTCTTGGCATGAGGAATTTGAGACTGTATTGAATGAATTTCACTTTTCAATGCCTTCAGGTTGAATGGTACCGGATCCAGCAGCCAATTACCTTGTTTGATCTCTTCCCACAGATTCTCAATTGAGATCTGGTGATTTAACACGCAACCTAAAGCTTCTGACATGCTCTTCGAACCATCTGGGGACAGCAGCTTTATAACAAGACGTATTGTCCTGCTGAAAGTATCTATCTCTGGCAAGACACTTTATTAACATAAAAAGATGCACTTGTTCTGCGATAACACTTAAATAACCTCGGGCATTGAAATGCATTTTTTACACAAATCAAAGGACCATGCAATGCCCAAAAAACATCCTCTGAACCATAATATTGCTTTAATTAGCTTGAAGATTCGTGGCAAGGCATAGGAGGTTCATACTTTCATTCTGTTTTCTCCATATTATCACCCTATCGTCGATATCAGGGGTACTAAACCTTTTTTCCTGCTAAGACACTTACATATGATTGGTATTAACCGAGGGCCAAACCATGAGGATAATGGGAAAAACACTATAAAACCAAATCTACATTGGATGAAGCAAAATTAATCAAAAGTATTAAAACTTTTTTTAAGGAGGGGGAGGCTTTTACTGTAATACTATATTAACCTTTCTATCAAATGTGCACAAAAAATATTTATTTCCATGCATCTTTTAATGAGTTATGGAGTAGTTTTGATTTCCTTTCATCCATGACCAAGCCTTTTGTTTACTTTCTACTATCAAGAAAAGCAAACTGATAGCAAAATTTATAGATTTGCTTTTTTGATTGATAGAAGATTCTGCTAAATTTTTTGTACATTATTCTTAAATAATTTTAATTTCTTTGAACAATGGATCATGACTGGGTTACTCAAGAAAAGGTCAGGGGTCACATGTAGCCCACAGTTTTAGTATATTTAATGATCTACATGGTGTAGTTGAAAACAGGATTCATTGGATCCCAAGATGCTTTTTCACTCATCTATAGTTAAACCCTTGAGCTTCTTTGTGAATTAAAGATGTCTGTTCTTGTACAACACCAACAATAAAGGCTTTTGAACATGTTGCCTATCACAGCCTATGTGGTGAATAGTTCATTCAGTTTGCAGTTGCTCTCTGATTATGATTCCCTGCAATCTGAAGTACCGCTACTCTTCTGTTGGACAATTTTTGCAAATCTCCTTTCTGAGCGAACTTTCGGTAACCTATGATGACTACAAGACTAGATTTTCTGCTTGATAATCCATTCTCCGCAAACATCAATAACTGCTGCTCTTGAACACGAGTATAGCCATTTTGCTGATACTGGTTTTGGTGTTTTAAGCCCCTTCAATCATCCTAAGTTTAAACATAGTTAAATTAGATTTTTCTTCCTATTCCTTCACAAGCAACACAGTGCAATTGATGCTTCACTATTCCCTATTAATAGTTTTCTCTCCCTCTAGCAACAACAATCTGAAGTTATGGCCAATCTCCATATAAGTACCAAATGGTCATTATAGTTAGGACCCTCAGTGAATATTTCCATTGGCTGCCAACAATTTTATATCTTTGATATAATTAATAAGACAAATATAATGTGATACAAAATTAATTTAATTAAAAATATATGATTTTATTTGACATATCAGATATGGAAGGTAAAAAACAAATTCAAATATTTGAAAATCAAATAACTGCAAAAAAAATTTGGTACTCGCCTATTATGCCATCAACCAATTTCGCCTTGTCATCATACGTGCAAACACGATTATATTGTTTGTACATGCATAGGAAAAGTTTTTCAATAACAGATGCATATTACAGCATTTAGTAACATCTTTTCATTTGACAAATTGATTGTTTGGTATAATAATCAAGTACTGAAAATTTTGACCAGATAATAGGAAGATAAATTGACATTTCAGAATGACTGGTCTCAACATTTTTGCTACAAAAAACTCTAAAGTAAAAATTTTTTAAGTTACACTTTATTTTATATTTCTTTTTTTTGAAGAATTAACATTCACAGAAAAATTATGCAATTTTAAAGATAATGCTAGAGATTTAGCAATGATTCTATTAAATTTTCTATTTTGGAGTAACACTTAAAAAGTCAGTGAAAAGAGGACAGTATCATTTAATCAAAATAATGTACTAATCCAACACTGCGGTACTTATCACTCATAAGGACCATGACATAATAATGTGTGGAAAGCATGCCAAATTTCATTCCATTGTGTTCAAATGAATGCATCTTATTAAATAATAAAACTAATGCTCGTGTTGCAAATCTCTCAGAAAAGCAGTCACCCATCCCTAATAGTTGACAAGTACCCAAATATCTATTTTTAAGAAAAAATGGACAGAAATTCCATATTGTTCACAAGTGTGTTCTACCATGCTTTGCCATCAAGCTATTTTTTAAAAAAGTAGGCAGATTTTAGGAGCTTTTGGTACTTACGTATTTTCACAATGCTCAATGTCAATAATTCACCAAATTGGCAATCCCAATTTTACATGTCATATACACTGAATTGGCTGTGCTTCATTTCTTACAATGTCGACAATAAGTTGCGACAATACGTAAGTACCGAGCTTTAAATGTCCAAAACGTTTTAATTTTTTAATGTCCAAACGTTTTAAAACGTCCATTGTTTTGCACATAACAAAGGTTTAATTCTAAAGATTTCAACATGCAAGATTAAATCTTTCCAGTCATTTACAGAAAGCAAGTTCCCAAGTTCTGCCAGACAGTTTTAAGTGTAAGCAACGAAAACTTCAATACCAATATTTTTCGTATGTTATGCAATCTTTTCATCTTTTGTTACATAGTTACACTGTGAAAAAATTATTCAGCAAAGCATATTCGTAAATGATTTACGCATTAATTTTAAATCAAACTTCTTTCAAATGCGAGCAAAGATGATGAATCGAGAGTTCGATTCGGTACTAGGAGAGGGTAGTATGGGGGGGCACTTTTTGATTTTTCTTCGGTTTTGGCAATTTTTATCTAAATGTCATGGCGAGATATCGAATTCATTCTCTAATAAATAATACATAATTCTGAAAAAAGTACCTTGGCGACCACTTTTAGACGCCCAAAAAAAGGACTGCGCCAAGTGGCCCCCCCTATACTACACTTTAACCAAGAATTCACAAGACAATATGCACATTTTTTTTCTATTCAGAGAAATTTTGATTTACCTAAGAAAAGCATGAGCTTCCATGCTTCTATTTTGATTGCTTGAACATACTACAGCTACTCTCAAATTAGTATTCATGCCAGTATCGTTCACAAAAATTTTTAAGCGTTCATATAATGATTACAACTATGTAATGATATTATACAGTAACAATTACAATGAATTATTATACAGTAATACAATAATGGTATATCATTATTCGGCTAAATTTTTTTAAAAAAAAAATCTAATGCAAGTTTTTATTAAAAAATAAAATATATAATGTATTAAACAGCAACAGCGATCACTCGTCAAAATGTTTTGAATTTTGTAAAATTCAGCAGTTACAGTCACAGTACAAACAACGTTCTAATACTCTACAGACGGACGATGTACAATGTTGCGGCTAGAACTGATACAGGTCTTTTAAATAACAGCTAATAGTCCAATATAGGACAAGATCCTTAAAGTCATAAAAAGTTGAGAAGAGCATTAATGAAAATCATAAAAAGGATCAGTACCAAAATCTTTCCTCTAGATATCCCTGAAATTCAAGGTCTACTCGGCAGAAGCCTGGTAACACTTGTTATAGGAGCCGAAGGTCTTCATGTACTGTGA
>BMAU01014988.1:0-15000 GCA_019973935.1 Trichonephila clavipes
GTGGTGAAAATGGTGAGAACATATTCGTCAATTTTCCAGAGAGTGGAATAAGCGTCATATCGAATTTAAATTGTTAAAATTACTCCTATTAGTACAAATGAAGTAGTTTTTCAAAATAATTTTAACGAACATTTTCATTGTAATATCAATGTAAATATAGCGCCTATTGCTCTAGTCTGACTAGACATTAATGCTAATGAATGAATGAATAAATTCAAAACACATAAGGTTTCCATCTACCTTTAATTTTGAATTCATGATCGAAATTTCAATCCTTTGTCATTCTTATTTATCTTTACAATTCTGGGGGTCTGTACTCAAATTAAACTGTTTTAGGAATTTCCTTTAATTCGAGTTCATTAAAATGAATCCTGTTTAAAAGGAAAAAAAAATAATTTTGTTATGGAGTAATCTTAAATGTTTCTTAGAAAGTTGAATTACTACACACAAATTATAAATTTGTGATTCAAAGTATTTTCAAAGAAAAGAAATACAAAATCAGATAAAAAAAAATTCTAAAAATTACCATAGTCCAATGTTGATTAAACAAGTAAGAATTTACAGTGTTGAAATAAGATCCCGATTTCAAATTAGCTTTACATGGGAATATATTGTTTGTACTTTAAATTTACATTCAAAATTTTTATTATTGTGGTGCTCTCAAAATTTGTTTTTGTATATTTTTTCTTATAGGGTAGAACCCAATGATATCGGAGCATACATCAACGTTGGAAGAACGCATACACAACTCGGGATGTATGAGGACGCTGAAAAAGCATTCAGAAAAGTAAGTTTCTGTTAGAAAGTTTGACGCAGTATATATTTTTCCAGTTTTATTCTCTTTACTTAGTGCGTTATTTTATATATCACGGATTAAAGAGTTTTCAAAAGTTCGTATTAAACAAAAGTTTTTAACATAAAATTAATATTACATATAATAAAATCATACATTTCGATGCAAATTTTACTTTCCTTATTCATTTTCAGGTATCATGAGGCAATAATCTTGATTTTAAGGTATCCGACTACGTTCGGAACCGTGATTTTAAAAAAGCGCATAAATGGATAATTTTCATGATATTTAGTCACTCAGATTAGAATACATACATAAAATTGTTTTAAGAAGATTTTGACAAAAAAAATTTATTTAAATATAATATTTTGGCAAAAAATTAACTTAGAATAAACTTTTTTTCCAAATGTTCTCCTTTTATGAAAAATGCTTCTATTATAATAATATTTTGCGTGTATATAACTCAGACCTCTCTACAAAGGCTCAACTAGAATATTTGTTGAAATCACATTATTTTCAAGGTTATCACCAATTGAAATAATTATTGACGTTTTTTTCTTAAAATTGCTCCCCTCTGTTGTCGTAAAATATAAATATAAGCTCACTTCTAAGTTATATATTTCAAAAATTCTAGTTGAGCCTCTGTACAGAGGCCTAAGCAATTTACAGGCAAAATATTATTATAATAGAAGCATTTTTCACAAAAGAAGAACATTTGGAAAAAAAGATTATTCTAAGTTAATTTTTTGTCAAAATATTATATTTAAATAAATGTTTTTTGTCAAAATGTCCTTAAACAATTTTATGCATATATTCTAATCTAAGTGACACTAAATATCATGAAAAATATCGATTTACGCGCTTTACAAATTCACGGTTCCGAAAGTAGTCGGATACCTTAAGTTGTCTTTCTTAAATACAAATTTCCATTAGTTTAAGGAGGAAGAGTTAGAAAATTAAACCCTAAATACTAGCAATAATACTAGATTTTTCACAAAGGTTGTGTTTTGAAAAATCTAGAAAAAAAATATTTATCTTCGGATGAATGCTTTAAAAAGAAACATGAAATAAAGCAAAATAAACATTACGGGATTAAATTTCTGAGTTTTTGTATAACTTTCCTAATATCTACCCTTTTTTTACTTATTGTGTACGCCAAAATGAACATTAGATATGAAAACAGAACGTACGAAAAAAAAGATATCCTTTTCCCACTGTCTACCAGAGGAACTGAATTTACGAATCACAAAATATGGAGCCAAATTCTGAAATAATAGCCAAAATAGTCAATTTTATTTATCGCTTAGTCAACAAAAAACGTATTTTCAATTTTTCAATATTATCTTGTCAAAGTGTCAAAAATATTTATTTTTTAACGTAAGAAAAATAATTTTGAGTATTTTTAATGCAATTTGATGTTCTTTTAAATCTTGTTATTACTAGGAAGAAAAACATAAAAGAAATTTGTGTTTGATCAATGATGAAACTCAAATATTTTTAAAGTTATTCTTTACGATCTATACTTCAGGCTTATTGATGTTTTTCAAACTATTAAAACTCTACAACTGAAATTAATAATAACTGAAAATTATTAATAAAAATAACATAAGTCTTTGAAAATAGACAATATTTTTATTGACAGACAATTATAAATAATCCATACCAAACATTTAATGAAGTTTTTTTTTCTGAAAATATAATTTTTCATTAGATTTTGGATTATTTCTGTAACTCTTAATAAAATTACTTTATCAATACGTTTTAACCGCAGACTAACATTATTCTATAGTTAATTCAAACTTCTTTTCGCTCAGGCAAAGGACTTGTTGCCCAGACCACCTTTCGGAGAGGGTTACGAAGCCCGTGTAGCTCCTAGTCACCTCAATGTGTTTCTGAATCTTGCCAATCTCATCTCAAGAAACGGAACAAGGCTGGAAGAAGCGGACAAAGTAAGGATTAAAATTTATCTTATTCGTTTATTTTTGATAAACTTGTAAACAGCTTATTCTTGTCAAGCTTCAAATTTGGATCTAATTTTACTTCAGGTGAGATATATAAAAACGATTTAGATTGAGAAAATTAAAGGTGACTGGGCTAGAGAAGAAGTATAAAATAGTGTGACGAATAAATAATAAAAAAAAATCAGTCGTGGGATGCCGGGTAGCGTTAATGGTCATATGCAAAAAATTATATGAAATTTTTTATGTTTTATTTATTAGTTACATATGATGGGTTAAACCAAAATATAAATACAAAGTGGTTGAAAAAATAATTAAAAACATACGATTTTATAGATTAAATAATAAATAACGATTATTTTCAATATTAAAGAATTAAAGAATACAGACTTTCTCGCCGGGGAAAAGTTCTTGTTCAAAGTTCATTTCAGGTTTGCCCAGCCATTGCGCTGCTGACACCGAAATCCACCTTTCACAATTCGTTCTATCTGTTGACACAGTTCCTTAGATTAGTGTTTCTCAAACTAGTGGGGCACGTATTTTATATCTAACAAATTACACAAACCCCTCGATGGGAAAAAATATTATCAAATCGAAATCTATTTTGACAACTCTACATTTCATGATGAAGGGTGCGAATAAGCATATTGAAATGTCGTTGAGAACAAAAAATTATTTTTCAAAAAAAAAATTATTAATTTACTGAAAGTGAACTTCCCACGTGGTGTGTAAACAAAAACACAATACATTCTGATATAATAACGTATTGGTGAAAAAATAAAAAAAACATTTACACTGATATACTGCGCGTGCGCTACACATTATAAATATATCAGTGCTACACAATGTATTTTATAATTATTTTAACAATTCTAAGTTAAAAACAAGTTTATTAATTACCAGAGACTCCATGGGTTTGTCATATATATAAATTATAACAAAAATTAACACTTATCTTTATAATATTTGTACGGTTTATAATTAAACCTTGACTATATACCGATCATATAAGTTTCGCGATTCGCTTCAAAATACCGACCGTTTTCCACATAGGCACGCGTATGTGATGTATTGGGGGAAGGGGGGAGGGATAAAGAAGCAAAAATAATCTGGAATAAGTAAATCCTTCACAAACACTGTTAAAATCCTTTTTTTATTGCATTCCAAAGTCTTGGAATAATTGTACTGATAGCAGTGCAGAGAAAAAATCGTACTTAAGAAAGACGTATATATACGTCTGGAGAAATATAGGCTTTGGCTTAGCGAGAAGTTTATATACAAGGGGGAGGTGGGTGCTTAATAGGTTAAAGTCGTATCGTAGTCTTAGCTTCAAATTATTATATTATTGAATTCAGTACATTGTTATTGTATGGGGAGGGGGGGAGGACAATAGGAAAATAATGATTGAATATTGGGTCGCGAGTATTGTAACTTTGAGAAGCACTGTCTTAGGTGGTAAAATTCACCCGTAGGTCCTTGAGCGCAACTGCGCCTACAAATTCAAAATTTGGAGATGGAAGATTTTGTCACAGAGATCGAGAATGTTTTTTACAATTCCGAACGGACCCCTTTAAATTTCAGGGCCGAGTCACTTTCAAGCCCCTCTTCGCCTCTCATTGGCGGATGCTACACATTTGCTGCTGGCTCTCCCTGTCATAGTCCCGCTCCATTGGTGCATGTGAACAATTGGCCGGCACATTTGATCTCTACTCCGAAACGGGCTTGTGTCCAACATCTTGAGGTTATGTTCGTCCTGTCGCATTTTCACTGAGTGTGCGTGTTTGACAAGCTTTTCCAGCTGTGCTCTCTATTCAAGTTGGCTACGTCCATATGTGTGAGGGGAGCCCAACACATAGAATCTATAACTTGTAGTTTCCTTCCTTTTGAGCATTGGGGCTGACAGTCATCTGTAAGTTGGGAAAGGAGAAAGGGTGTGGCAACTTCATAGACATTCTCCGAGACAACTCGCACGGGTTATGCCCCCGGCGTAAGGTACAACTGGTGCCTTGTTTGACTTGTTGCCATTTTACCAGTTGAGACAATGCCCCATCTGGACAACTTGACCATCCGTACATCAATCTTGACGTGTACAGTTGGGAAGAGTTCCACTATTGAGCAGAAATTGCAACATGCAATAGTTCTACTCTTGGATTGAAGAAATAATTCGATATGGCAGCCGTTTTTAAACTAAACGGGACCTCCGGGTAACCTCGGCACCCTTCTAAAGGGCCAACGAAGATCTCTCATTTAATGTTAAGATTTCTCTATTTACAGACTCTTAAATGCTTTTTGAAGAAATTGAAAGTTGTTTTATCCTAGACTAGATCACTAAATTACCCCCAATGAAAGAATCTGCTGGAACCTGTATTTCGATCAAGATTATATATATAACTCCACATTTTTTACTGTAAACATATAAATATACTGTAAACATGTTTTTTTTACTGTAACTACATAGCCATTTCTGAAGCGCAGTTTTTTAAATTTCATATTTACTTTTTTCTTAATGGAACAAAGAAAGTTAAAAAAGTCTGCATAAATAGCAAATACAATGTTAGGATTATTGAGGAACTTTCAAATCAATCAGCCATGTATTGAGAGTCAGGGAGAGGTGTCCAAAATCGACGACAGACTGATACTGAAAGGGGGGCCGAGGCGATCGAATGTTTCAGAAATATTGTTCAAAAGCAGTGGTTCTTAAACTGTTGTCCGCAGACACCAAAGGGTCCTCAGAGCCTTTCTAGGTCAGTCTTTCAATTCATTCCACGGGATTAGGAAAGAATTGTTTAATGCCATAGACACAATGAGTTTTTGTCCTCAAAAGAATAGGGACGTATTCTTAATCTGCAAGCATAACAGGGTAGGTAAAATAGATTTTTCTTAAGGTTTCACAAAAATGCACTAAATTACTCTTAAAGTTTAGTAACTTTTCCTATATTTGATATGGAATCAGCGCTTCAGACATTTCAGCAAAAAAATAATAAAAAAACATTTTTTCTACAACTTCTTTACTGTGCTTACTTCTTTATTTTATTTATTTATTTATTTGCTTTTTTATTATTGTAAAAAATGTGCATTTTTGTACTGAATTCTAGATAAATTGAATATTTTGATTATTAGATGAATTAAATATTTTGAATTTATAATTCGTACAACTACTGACACATTAACTAATAGAATTGAACGGAAATATATAAGTCAAATATAGTTATATATAATACTGTAATATGTAATAAAGTATTTATTAATTATAAATACATATAATATTGTAATATGTGATGAATTTTTTATTAATTATAATTATATGTAATACTATAATATGTAATGATTTATCAATTAACTATAATTCTATATAATACTGTAATATGTAAGGAATTACCTGTTAATGAAGTATCACACAAACACACATTTATAAAACATACGAAACTCTGCCGCAGAAATATAAAAACAAAAACCTTTGACCACAAGTTAAAAGGTTTTAAATGATTATATATGAAACAATATATATATATATATATATATATATATATATATATATATATATATATTCAAAACTTACTTTTAAGAACATAAAATTCCTAAAAATGTGTGTACCAAAAATGCGACATAAAACTAATTACAACTGATGTCTCGCTTTAAGCGGATTCGTTCTCAGTGATAATTGGCTTATTTGACATGCGGGCATTTAAATTTTTTTGTTGCTACATCAACACTTTTTTTATATATATTATGCAGCAACTATAGGATGCGAAATGCTCTTTTTATGGCTCTTATTCGAGTTTATTATTATTATTATTTTGTTGTTATTTTTTTTAAATAAAATACATTAAAAACAGTTTCTTTCTTTCTTTCCTTTTTGAATGCTCTAATCCGAATCAAGATACTAATCTCGTAAAATGGAACATTTAGAGAGATTACTCGTTTAAAAAATACTCTTCATAGCTTTCTTAAATCGTAATAAAAATTCGGAGTAGAAATTACCATAGCCAGGATGCAGATGAGCTTACTTTTTAAAGAATTCTGAACACTATTTTTCTTCAAATTCGTTTATTTCTAAATATTTTACACATAAATACAGTATCTCGTTATCTTAAAACTGAAAAAAATGTCAAATTTTAAAATGTTTTCGAAAAGAAAATGTATGACATTTTTGCAATTATTTGGGAGATATATTTCATATTATTTCTAGAATGTTCTTAGACTCTTTCTATCTTGTGAATAATGTTAGTTTTTATGCTTATCATAATCCTCTTGCACCGGAACACTAAAAACATCTCTCATTATTTATAAAAAAAACTCTGCAATGTTAGAACTTCATATGGATATTTCTGTTTACAAAATAAAATTCCCCCGAAATCTTCGAACATGAAACAAAGAAATTTAGTTTATATAAGTAGAAGTAGAGTGAAAAATCAGACGTATTTTTTACTTCAATAATTTATTTTTCTTCTATAAAGGATTTAAACTGATTCTTCTGAATATTTAATTCTAAATTTCTTTTGTTAATTTGTATGAATATTTATTTATTTTAAATTTTACACAATTTTGTATGCAAGCAAGAATGTGTTTTAAAAGATTTATTTAATTTTTTACAAAAATTGAAATTTTCTTTTTTAAATTAATATATATTTGAATCAGTCAATGTGTATGTGTGTGGGGGGAGGGGGTGAACACACCGATACGATATCATTGATAAAGGCAAACATATTTTTTTAATTAATTATCTGCTCCTGCTTGTTCACGTTGTTATGCAATATTCAGTTCGTTTTGGAATATATATTTCTTTTGATCAATGTATACCAGTATAGTGGTTAGCGACGCTGATTGCTGTCCCGAAAGGCCTGGGTTCGATTTCCGCAGAAGGCATGGATGTTTCTAAATGTATAGTACCTTTGCGGCATGAGGGTACTCTAAATAGCCGTCCAGCCACGAGTCCTCTCGTGGGGTTGGGGGAAAGGGAAGAGAGATGGGGGCCCCTAACTCCCCCCACGGTACGTTCACCCTCTGAATTGGAGTAGAACCGAGCTAAATCGTACCTGTTTGGTGCTCAATGCTACGGCGTATATCTAGTCCTTTGTCATGATGAATTTCGTGGGTGTGAATCTGACGCAATCGAAATCAAGTGGCATAAGAAGCAGCTACTAAACTTGCAAGAAGAATAAAATAATCAAATTCTGATTGAATTTCATATAAAGTTGGAGCTTTATTTTATGATTTATTCAACGAATTATCTATACCAAATTTGACAGAATTCAACGTGGGTGATTTGAAAGTATTCTTCTGAATTTTTACCTTCAATTACTATCGTTATATTTAAAAAAATTTTTTGAAAGATAAGATAAAATGAGAATTAAAGAAAGATATCAATTTTATATAAAAACATGACATCTCTTACGCAGGATAGTTCTAAAATCGCCCTTGTTTTGAAAAATAAGTCAAAACTATTGTTTATTCTACTTCACTTGCCGCTGAATCCTTCAAGATTCTACAATGTATCCCACGGCGATTTCAGCATTGTAGGAAAAAGCCTTGGAATGTTCGGTTTCGATCAGTCTTTTTTGGACTCTAGAAAATATGACAAAAGCAATAACGGTTTTCCCATTTGACTTATCCGGTGGATATTCGCATTTACTAAAATCATTTTCGGATGTGCAATATGTTGATATAACCCTTGGAACTTTGTGATAATCCTCCTCCCCTTGGGTGATTATCTCTTTGGGTATCAGCGTCAGCTATAGAGGTGCAGGATTAACGGAACAACTGGAATCATACATTATCTTAATATATCTTTATTAAGATATTAAACTAAAAGCTTTAACAAATTAGGTTATAATAATTTATGTGAGAAAATTTACGATAGCAAAACACACAACACACAATATATATAATAACGAATTAACCTAACTCAGACCACTATCAATGACTGACTCTCCTAAACTCAAATCCAATATTATCGCAGATACTAATATTAAATAATCAATCCTACCTTGTTGTAGTTTGAAGTAACGATTATAACAATCTTAGATGAAGCCGTGCTGTGACTTCAGTGCAATGGTATGCACCTTGGTTCAAATGATCCCTTCAAGTATAATCCATGCAATTTTCCACGCAACGTTATCCAAAACTTCTTCACCCTTGAACAACGAACTATCTTTACATCTCTCTAATTGCCATTCCGCTTACTCTAACTTCTGATATTTAAAAGCTTCCTAATTTGTATCTTTCATTCACACTTTACTTCTTGGATTTGGTTGGAAAAGATTTGCGATTAATTCTGGCACCAAAGAACACAAAGGACATGTTAAAGAAAAGACGCGTGAGCTCGTCACAACTTAAACGTTATACTTTAAGTACAGCTGAGTGCTCCTTTTCAGAAGATCTGTTAAAAACTATTTGACACTTCATGGTATAACTCATCAACTCCAGAATTCAATGATGTTCCATGAAGTCGTCATTCACTTTAACAAGACCTAAATGAAGTAATTAATAGCAGAGGTAAAGTTTCCACACTTCAAATGAATAACAAAGCAATTAATGCCTCACTGAAAAACAATTAATGTCCCAATAAAAAACAAAAACTAATTTATACGAATGATTTCAAGGTGTCGGTTCTCCATCAGTAAATCTCTGCACGCTAACTCTCGGTCCTCTGAAAGATCAAACATCAAATCCTAGAAATACTATAATGTCAAAGCCTATTTCAATGATCCAGCCAAAATAAAAGGTTCTTTCTTCACTTCATACGAGTACTAACATCATCCACACTCCTGGTTGTACCACCCTCAAGATATGGTAAGCATTCTTTTAGCTTACTTGGAGAACATGAAATCTGCTACAACTATATTGATCAATCCACCCTTTTAATTATTTTTTATTTATCGCCTGCTGATGTTGCTCGCGATGTAATTCAATATTCATTTTTTTTTAAATATATCGTTTGGTTAATATATGTACTACTGAATTTGCGAGCGAAATAAGAGAACTGGATTCCATTTGAATTTAATAAAATTTGAGTTCTTTTGTCGTATTTCTTCCACAATTTATTTATACCAGCTCCAATGGAACAATTCATATATATATATATATATATATATATATATATAATTGTTCAGTTATATAGTATAAATAAATTGTATATAAGAAATACGATAATATATGAATTGTTCAGTTGAAGCTGGTATAAATATATATATAAATATATATATAAATATATATTATATATATATATATATTATAAAATTTATCTTTAAGTTACTTTTATATTATAACTTAGTTATTGGTATCATTTGTTCGTGATGAATTTAAAAATAAGTTAATTTTATTTGCCCAAATTTAAAATTAGTTTTGGTAAACAAAGATTCATGTCAATTACTTTTATAGCTTTATATTCTTTTGCAATTTCATTGTATCCTTTCCACACGCGCATTACATACTCACTCTATTTGCCTTTCTCATACCTTTTGTGTTACAATGAAAGCATTTTTTATGGTATGTTTAAGCAAATCCTGCAGGTTTCAGGTGCAATCTAATGAATAATGTTTAATTTTCTAAAGTACATCGAAAGAGCGATAGAGAAGCGTTGTGATCAAAACCAGGTGCTTCCTTTTGAAAAGTAAATAATTGCAACAATGTGAATTTAAAAAAATAATTTTTAAAAAAATAATTTTAAATAATAAAAATTTTAAAAAATTAAAATAATTTTCAAAAGCTATTGGGATTTATTAAAAGAATCACAATGTAACTTTGTAATGATCATCATTTCTTTGTTAAAACATATTGACAAAAAAATAAATTTAATTAAAATGAATTGCCAATTTTTATCTTTATAAAAATAAGTATTACGTAGGAATTTATCAAACTCATTGAATGTATAAAACACTGGAATTAGAACAAGAAATATTTAATACACAATAAATTTAATTTCTATGCTTTATTCTTACATTACTAAATATATATCAATTTTAATAGGATCAAGTTTCTTTAAAATAATTTTTAATTATAATTAGAATATTTCTAAAGCTTTTTCAAAAAAATTGATTGTTAAAATAAATTTTTAGGATTGCTTAGCTAAATTATCATATTTAGAAGTTAGCTTTTATCATCAATTTCTACAACTTTATTGCAAATTCATAATATTGGATATCCGAGCTAAAAAGAAATTTTTTCAGAAAGAACTGTTTTATACAACGTTGATAAGGCAATGACATTCATTGTATGCCTTTGTAAATGCTTTGCTTTACTCTTTGATACATTTTATATTTCTATAAAGAACTAGACTTGTATTTTAAATATTGAAAAATATTCATATCTAACAATTTTACTTGCAATTTGGTTTAAATGGTTTTTTGACGTTCTCGTTTTCAAAATTAATCATCCCGAACTATAGCCCTAAGTTTCATTTTGTAGTTATAAAATAAGTTTAAGATAAAATTTGATGTTAATGCATTTTCTGTTTTTTTATTTTCTACATCATTCTTTTTAATTTAACCGATATAACATTAGCTTTCCTAAATATTTCCATATTCATTTCTAATTACTTTATGTTGTTTGTTTTTTCAGCTATTGGAAACTAATATAATATCATCAGCTTAAAACACAAAACTCTCAACTAAATATTATTTAACTGAAATAAAATAATATAATTTATTTTAATGTAAGTATTAAGTATATAACAAAGTATCATTAAATTGAATCATATATGCATTCCCTTTCACATTTTAGGGAAGTAATACAAATCACGAAATTGAGTACTAATTGATCTGCATTTTAAGCAGCTGGTGATCAATCCATCTCCGTCCACTAGCAGGAGGTGAAAGTACTTCAAAAACTTCTTTAGGGTTGAGGCAATATTTCATCATCTCAAGCATTTATCAGACCATAATTGCTATTTTCATTCGTAAATGTCAATAAACGGATTTTTGGTTAATGATTATTTTTGTTCGTCGATAATACATATTCTTTTAGAAAAATTTTACTATATGTCTCAAAGACTTACAACTTTTGATTTAAACTAGAGATCTTGATAAAAATAAATTTCCAAATTGACTTTACGTCATGCGAAAATGTTTCAAAATTAGAACAAAATTTCAGTTAGTAATATTTATTTTGGAAGTATTTATTTCAAATCCTTATTAGGGTTAATATAAGCCTTCGAAATTAGTTCGATATTAGCCGAATTTGAGCAATTAAAAATTGAAGAATACTCGCATTTATATAGGAGTAAATAATTAATAGTATTATAAGAAATTATTTTAATTATTCTCAAACACATCTTATTCCATTCCATTTCTTATTAATACAGTTGAATAGTTTCTTTTTTTATGTAAAGGGAGAAAAAGTGAAAGAAAATTATCCTAAAAAAAAAAAAAAATTATAGAAGAATATCACCATGTTAGATATTTCGATTTCTTCATATGCATTTTGCATTTATACATCAAATGAGTGAAAAAAGGACGTTAAAAAAATGATACTTTGCCTTTACTTTTTTTACTCAAGTATTTTGAAGTAGAATCCAAAATGTATTTAAATGTTCTTCTTTTGAATTTAAGTTAATTACTTATCGGGGAAAAATGAACTTTAATGTTTACTTTGAAATTAAAAATGGAAATTTGGAATTTAAATGCGTTGACAATGAGATAATATTACCGATAAAAATAATAGACCACGATACCCAATAATTCTTTACATGCTGCTTTCAATATTTGTTCAGGATTTGTAACATAATCTTTGGGAATAAGTAAAATATAAAATATAAATTTCAATCACTATTATTTGTAAAAAAAATCTATAAATCACCACTAATAGCATCAACCTTTTGCATCATACCATTTAAGTATAATCAACTCAAGTTAAACTTTATGACCAACTTTATTTTCTTAAAAAGTCATTCGTAAATTACGTAAATTCAAACATTTTGGTTGCTACTGCTTAAATCCATCATGAAAACTACCATTTGTGACTTGAACCGTAATAATATTAATATGATTATTACAAAATTCTTCTCCTAAAGCAGTGTTTCTCAAACTGTGGGGCGCGCCCCCCGGGGGGGGCGTGATGACCTTACGAGGGGGCGCGAGCATATCGAAAATAAAAGATTTAAAAAATAATTAGTTTACTGGAATGAATTAAAACAAAATACTTTCAGACATAATAAAAAATGCACATTTACTCTGATATAATTCATAGGCGCGCGATATTAAGTCAGCAAAAATAAAAATTTCTTCAATACCTAATTAGCTATCTTTGATCCTATAACCAAACAAAAAACTTTTATTTGATTTGCTGTTATCCCATGATGAGAGATTTTTTTATTACGCTCTTTTTTGAACCTAACATACTACTCTTTCAGAGAAAAACAGATCCCAGACCCAGAATCGAAAAAAATTAGAAACATAAAAAATTCATCACTCTCATTATTATTGAAATACTGCACATTATAGCTGTAATCTGTTTGATCGTCTAATTTATTGGTTCAGTTAGTTATGACCCCTCTCTTATGTGTTCTCTATTGCGCTTTTTTCCATGCAAAAGAGTTTTATATTTGGAAAACCACGGAGAGCACACACACAAGCACATGAAGGATTACTTGGCCAAGACATATTTTTATAAATATTCTCAACATATAAAGCATAACGAAAAACGTTTCACACAATTTTTTTAGCAGTAACATACATATTATCATGATGAATATACTTTTTACCCGGAAGTGGTCGCGCGGGACACACAGACTACGAAATCGTTAATTCTGGCAAAACTGTTTATTTATTACCAAAGAAAAATTGAAAAGTCCTTGAAAGTAGGTAAGTAAACTTTCTCTTAATTAAACTATTCACTGGAATCATGATTTGTATCGTGTACAATAAAATAATTATTTAAAAAAAGGATTGGAGTGACTCAATAACCCCGACCGTATCGAGTGCGCGCCTGCTCCCGAGTAAAAACATGTTCATGTCTTTTCGCTATAAATATTAAAATAATACAATTATTCTTCATCGATATTTTATATTATTGATCATTATTTAACATCAGTGACGCACACAAGGGCGGTCTGGACCCCCCCAAAGTCCTTGAGTTTTTTTCCGATTGATTATAATTCTAAGTTTATAGTACGCAAAATTTAATTAAGTATTTGCTATTAATGATTAATTTTATTAATTAATGCTAATTATTTATTCAAGAATTATTTTTGTTACTGTGTTTTGTTCCCGAAAATCGACAAAATCAAAAGGAACTTGATACAAGATTGGTGAACTTTCGACCCCAGATCCCCCCTTGAAAAATTCCTGTGTGCACTATTGTTTAACATCAATTATAAATGCTAATTCTGTGAGGCTTAAAATTACAATTCGCTTAAAACTATTTATAATTTGAGCAACCATTTTAAAAAAATCATTTTACGTTTTTGTAAACATTGTCAAGCACTTGTCTTTGCTTCCCTTACAATTCAGCTATTATATCAATAATGTTTTATTTTCTTATAAATGAACTTGGGCAAAGAGCGAGCACTTCAGCCGGTATACTTTTAATTTATCAATGCTGCACAGAATATTTTATAACTAATTAATTTATACTAAATTAAGAACAAATTTAATAAGTATTAATGACGTCCATGAGCTTGTCTTGGAAAGCAAAGTTTTTATAAGGAATGCTTATGATTAGAAATTGACCCTCTGAGTTCTTTTTCTATATTTAGCAGATATCTATATTTTGTCTTCTAAGCAGCTATCGCATGTTGCAATATGTTCAATTTAAAAATTAGAGAAAGGAAAAATAACAAAAAATTATCCTATCTTATTTATTTATTTATTTTGCTTAAAAGTAGTATACAAAATTTAATACTTATGTTACTAACTTGTATGGTTTATAATTAAGATCGCCTATTGTAGCTTTAGCGTCAAAGGGCATTATTATTGCATTCAGTACATTATTAATGTATAAGGGGGCACGAAAAAATTGTGATCGAAAAGGGGGGCGCCAGTATTGAAAGTTTGAGAAGCACTGTCCTAAAGCACTAAATAGTCAAACTAAGAAGTCTACTCAATTTAATACAAATTTCGTAGGAAAATTTAAAAATAAAATGGTTATGTATTTTTATACATAAAACATAAAAGCGTAAAAGTTAATACATTTTCTTCATCTCTGTGTTATTCAGTTTATTTTTATCAAATCATTTCTGTATTTTCTGTTTCTTATCGTAAGACTATTAAAAACAGATTCATTCATGAGTGGCTGAAAAATTTTAAAAAATAA
>BMAU01014988.1:20000-66770 GCA_019973935.1 Trichonephila clavipes
AATATCGCAGATGATATACATAAATTATATCAGTGTAAATGTGTATTTTTTTTATTATGGCAGAAAGTATTTCGTTTTAATTCATTCCAGTAAATAAATATTTTTAAGCATTTTATTTTCGATATGCTAGCGCCCTCGTAGGTTTATCGCCCCCCCAGGGGGCACGCCCCACTGTTTGAGAAACGCTGCTGTATTGCATATAAAAAGAAATAGATAATGGTACATTAGTAATTTTTAAGAAATGCAGTAGTGTAGTACTTTATACTCAAATTATATCAGTCATTTGAGATAGCTACTCCTTTAGGATTTATACTTGATATGACAAAAATTTAAGCTATGGAAATTAATAAAAATAACTTGGAAATGTCAATCAAGTTATGACAAGAGAAAATAATATGAATCGATGAATAGTTTCTAATCCAATTAATACATTTCCTATATATAATCTACATTTTTCTTCATATCAAGATACAGGAAAATTTATTCAAAAAAAGAAGTAAAATAAAAGTTTTTAAATAATACAGAAAATCATTAATTGTACCTCATATCTCACAAGTATGAATATTTATTCAAATTGTTTCGATAAAAAAATCTCTCTGAAGGTATTTTAATTAAAAATATTTCCACAATATAATTATCCCTGAAGTTTTGAAAATTGTGGAAAGAGAAAGAGAAAGATAGAATTAAAATGATAATTTTTAAAAATTTGGTTCCTAAATTGTGTTTCTATGTGATAGATTTTGAATGAGTATTAAATATATTACGTAAAGTTCGATTGAAAAATCAATTTAGAACAGCGTTTCTCAAACTGTGAAGTGCACACCTTAGGAGGCATGATACCTTAACGAGGGGGACACCAGTATATGTAAAAGTTGAAAACAAAAGATTATTTTAAAAAGCTTTTAATTTACTGAAAATAAACAAAAAAAAACATTCTGACATAAAAATAAAATAAACATTTACACTGATTTTATAAACTTATAAATGTATCAGTACTGCACAATGTATTTAATATAATTAATTTAACTATACTAATTTTAGAACAAATTTAATAATTACTAGTGACTCTCCAGTTGCATGTATAAAACTATATACAAAAACTTACAATTATCTTGAAAATTTTTACGGTTTATTATTAACCCCTTAACTTCCGATTAAAAGTTACGTGATTTGCCACCATTTTCCACGTAGGTGCCCATTATGATGTTTGCGGGGGGTGAGAAGAAAAGGTAATAATAAGCAAATTATCTGACATAAGTAAATCCCTTTTCAAAAACTGTTAAGGTCTTTTTATTCCATTCTAAAGCATTCGAAATGGTTTCATGAATAGGAGTTGCACAGAAAAGATTGTATTTCGGAAAGACATATATAACGCTTTGACGGTTCTAGACATTTGTGTACGCCAGTAGACCTTAAGAGGATAAAGTTATATTGTGTGTGTGTAACTTTAGTGTCGAATTATAGTATTATTGAATTCAATACATTGTTATTATTTGGAGGGGAGCAATGGAAATTTTGGTTGAATATTGAGTCGCAAATATTGAAAGTTTGAGAAGCAATGATTTAGAATATAACATGTAAGATATTTAAACTGTGTTCTATTGTGAAGTAATTAAGTGGTCCTGAACTCTCGTGGTTGGCATTGCCTCTGCTGAGTCGTGGGTTCAGTTCACTTAAGACTCGTCGTGTAGAAGTGCTGATGAAAGTTAAGTCTAGTCTGTATGGAAGTCTAGTCTAGACTTGGAGAAGGTTATGCTAACCAATGAGCCGTTCTCGTTGTTTGAACGTATTTGACATTACGAAATCGGTGGATAATAGCTTTCGTGTTGCTTAGATGTTCTACCTTTATTAATAACCAATCAATGAATCCAGACAATTCATGTTAGAAAAAGTAAATTAAATAAGATGTGTTTCTATTCTCGATGAAATAAGTATCAGACAAAAAAATATTTTTATTCAAAATCTGTGTAAATGTCGCAGGGAAATGACGAAATTAGGAATTTCATCAAATCCCTAAGGAATAGGATCAATTGACAAGATATAATAAAATAACGTCTCTGCAAGGTCATTTCTCACACAGATGAAAGTAATTGATTTTATCAAATCTCTGAAATGTTTCAGTGAAATGATGAAATCAACTAGTCAGGATTTACATAGACAAAATGTAGTCCAGGGGGAGGGTCGAGTCCTTGTACTTCCCAACTAAACAGGTGGTACTATCGATCCCTTAAATATCAACCCCACATCTTTAAAAAAATATCTTCATAGGCTTAATATAGGAATAGATATTTTAATTAGTAAGTAACTGCGAGGAAAGATGTTATACATCAAAAAATACCAGCCTAATTTTCTAATTATTCTAATTAATTAGTTTCAAATAAATAATTTGTATTTCATTTACTATTGTTGTTTTACTTACTTATACGTTTAATAATGCACCATATTTTTTAAATAAGCACTTTTAAACTTTTGACAATATTATTCAATCATTTCACTGAAACAGATCAGGGATTTGTTCAAAGCCCTTTATTTTATCCGGGAAAGGACCTTAAAGAGACGTTATTTCAAGATCGGCTGTCAATTGATACTTAGAGATTTGATGGAATTTCTAATTTCATCATTTTCCTGTGGCATAAACACCACTTAAATTACATAATAGAGCAAAATATATATTGTAAGCCAATAAAAAAATAGTACAATTATATTTATAAAAAACATTTCTGGTAAATTATTGCCAATTCAATGTATTGCAATAATTAAAGTGAAATGATATAAAAAAAGCATTGACGAAATAGTTATACCTTTTTAAAATTTTACACCTATTTCTTAGGTTTGCGTTTTAGACTCATTCTTGCAGATTGCTTCAATCAATTAAAGTATAGTATTTTTTTTCAACGTACTAACAGTCAAATACGTATTTTAACCCTTAGCTTCGCACTGTTGTATTTCTGCAACATATGATTTATTTTAATTTAGCAGACTCAATATTTTTTATTTACCTACAAATCACTTATCTGAGAAATAGAAGATTGCTGCTACGAAATACATGGTAATTTTGTCACTAGATGGAAGTACATTTTTTCCCAGAAATGTGACAACAATTATAAAAATCTCTGATGCCTCAAGAACTGTGTTTTTAATATAAAAAGAATCCATTATATGTTATGCTTCCTCTTGTTTATTTATGAAATAAATTACCATTTAAGAAATTTAAACATTTTCTGATGAATAATAAAATCCTCATATAAGAAAAGTTTTGTAATTTACCGCACTACTGCGCAATGTTGCACTTCTGCAAAAAACAAAAAAAAATGACTGAAATTCAATTTAAAACTGCTTAATTTTTTTTTCATATTCGTCCCTTTTATTATTACTTGAGACCAAGCTGATATAATTTTTTCATAGAAATTTTTAAAAAATGCGAAGTTAATGGTTAATATTTTTTCTCCACTAAAATATTTCACCTTAAAAAAAGATTTTGAAAAATGCTTCATTTCCATCTCCATATGATTCAGGATAAAAACCTAACAATCCTACAAAATCTGTATTTTCTTCATTCGAATGCTATCCGACGAGGTTATGATATTCCAAAATACGTAATACATTCTTATTTTTCGAGGGGGAAAATCAGTTGCTCTAATAAATGGATTACATTTGGGAATCAAATAATTTGATAATTTCTTTCATAGTTTCAAAATCAAATATATATTTGGAATAATCAGAAAAAATTGTACAGCTGCAGCTTGAAACTATTTGTTCTCTATGAATGATTAACTCAAATCTATTTATATATATGAATATACTTTATTTTATACTCAAGAAGAATAATTTTTAACATATTATTTCAATAAATCACGTAATTTAAATCAGTGTTAAAAATTCTGGAAACATTTATTAATATTTTTAAATACATATAAGATGATTCGGCGAAGACGCCACATTTAAGGATATGTTTCGATTAGTACATTGAAAATTGAAATGACAAGGCGATGGAAAAAAACACTTTTTTTCAATATTTTATTGATTATATGTACAAGTTAATTCTCTTCTTAAAATGAAACTTAATTAGAAATTTAATGTTCAAGAAATTCATTTAACTGTGGCATCTTTCCCCTTATATGGAGGAAGATGCAACCAATCATGGAGCAACACCACAATGAATACAAAAAAATAAGATACACATTACAAAATTAAACACATAGTAACAATAACTATAGAAAAACAAAAATAATAAATTCTTTCATAATTAGCTTGCTAAAAATAATAACATTACAGCCTTGAATGATAGCCTGCACAATTTCCACTCAGTGCAAATGATTATCAATGAAATCTTCATGCAGCCATTTGTTGCATTCGGTGCACTGAATCCTGTCACACTTGGGACCTTTATTAGCAGAAAGGTACACAGCACAAACCTCGTAATTATTATCCTCATCAAAACTGTCAGCGCTAGTAAAGGGTGTTTTTTTAGAGGTATAGAACTTTAAATTGCAATAAAACAACGATGTATTATTCGATTGACATGATTTTTTTTATTCGAAAGATAATCTTGTGGCATTACATTTTAAATATGATTTCTGGCATATGACTAGCATGGCTGGCTCGGATGTAGTCCAATCTGGACGTCCAATTTTCGATGACTTTTTCCAACATTTGTGGCCGTATATCGGCAATAACACGGCGAATGTTATCTTCCAAATGGTCAAGCGTTTGTGTCTTATCCGCATAGACCAATGACTTTACATAGCCCCACAGAAAATAGTCTAGCGGTGTTAAATCACAAGATCTTGGAGGCCAATTCACAGGTCCAAAACGTGAAATTAGGCGGTCACCAAACGTGTATTTCATTAAATCGATTGTGGCACGAGCTGTGTGACATGTTGCGCCATCTTGTTGGAACCACAGCTCCTGGACATCATGATTGTTCAATTCAGAAATGAAAAAGTTAGTAATCATGGCTCTATACCGATCACCATTGACTGTAACGTTGTGGCCTTCTTCGTTTTTGAAGAAGTACGGACCAATGATTCCACCAGCCCATAAAGCGCACCAAACAGTCAGTTTTTCTGGATGTAACGGTGTTTCGACATACACTTGTGGATTAGCTTCACTCCAAATGCGGCAGTTTTGTTTGTTGACGTAGCCATTCAACCAGAAGTGCGCTTCATCGCTAAACAAAATTCGCTTATGAAAATCGGGAACAACGGCCATCTCGTTTTGGGCCCATTCGACGAATCTACGCCTTGCTTGATCATATTTAAAATGTAATGCCACAAGATTATCTTTCGAATAAAAAAAATCATGTCAATCGAATAATACATCGTTATTTTATTGCAATTTAAAGTTCTATACCTCTAAAAAACACCCTTTATCTAGAGGAATTTCTTCGCTTGAGGATGACAAACTGAGACGTCTCTTTCTTCTGTTTCTTCGAAGGTTTCTTGTTATTTGTTTTTACCTTGCCCGCCTTTTCCCGCCTAGTTGCACTCCTCTATGATTCAATTTAGACTTCTGAAGTTAATTTTTTTACGCCTGGTTGGTTTGAATTCTCTGACCAGAGGAATAAGGCTGTGTTACCGTGTTCTGTTCTTGTGGAGGCAACCGATGGTGATAGACCAGTTATCAATGTTTGCATTTAAGTATTAATTATAATAATAATTATATTAATTGCATTTATATTTCATACAATAGTATAAACAGTGTTACAAAATTAAAAACATCAACAACAAATTTTAAAGTTCTTTTCATTTATTTCTGAATCATGTGGCGTCCTCCCCCAAGTATAGAGGGAAAATGCCACACACGCCTATTTCCTTATTGCTACAGTGTTATGTGTGTGGCTACATCTACATGCATCGTATGGGTACTATTATGCGTAACTCAATTGTATTGTAAAATATCTTATTTATAAAATAACAAGTATGTTTATGGACTTTAAATATGAGGAACGGAATATTATAAAAGTTCTACCCTCCACTTTAAATGTTCAAAAGATCGAAAAACGAATTAGGACGATTAATTCAGAAAAATTCACAAGCCACACTTAAGACCGGACCGGGCTCTTTACGCAAGGGGCTCAATGTTGCCATCTGTCGACGCATAAAAAAACTATTAACAAACTGGCATCTTCCCCCGAAAACATTATTTGTTATTAATACACTTAAAATTATTTGTGCAGCTTTAATAATAAATATAATCAAGAAATTTATCATTTTAAACTTGCATCCTATTCTAACACTTTGTAAGAGATAAGCAATGTCGTGAATAATTCATTATGCACTATCGCACACCGATTAAATTACTAAAACTATAAAAATAATTACAAGATTATTCTTTTAAGCATTCTATTTTTCAATTTTTCAGTTGTATCAAGAGGCAATTAGAATGCGTTCAGACTATGTCGAAGCCTACATTAACAGAGGAGATATACTCATCAGACTAAACAGGTACGTGAAAGAAGTTCCTTACGAATACGCAAATAGTTTCAATAATTTAGTGGCAAATACGTGGGAATGTCAAAAAGTAAAGAGACTTTTGCAATTTCTCTTTCCAAAGTTAGCCAACATCCAATGAGGAATGAAGGGTAGTCGGCAACACTTCTGTACAACGTGTCACTCGTCTTTCCTCGTAATCATTCGAGTGTAGGAGACAGTTCAACATGGCAGCTCCATTGTCGTTTTGCACCAAAGAGGTAATTACGGCAGTGGTTTGTTTTTTGTTTGCTGAAGGTGTGATACCTCCACTGGATTACAGCGGATCCTTCTCACACTATACCCTTAAGGTATCCGACTACGTTCGGAACCATGATTTTGCAAAAGCATATAGCTGTATAATATTTATTATATTTAGTGTCACTTAGATAAGAAAATGTACATAAAATTGTTTTAAGAACATTATTACAATAAAAATTATTTAAGTACAATATTTTGAAAAAAAAAGGAACATATGGAATGACCTCCTTGTTTGAAAAATGCTTCTATTATAATAATATTTTGCCTGTATATAGCTCAGAATCAGAACTCTGTACAGAGGCTCAACTAGAATTTTTGAAAAATATAACTTAGAAGTGGGTTTATCCATGTTTTACGACAACAGAGGGGAGAAATTTTAAGAAAAAAACGCCGGTAATTATTTCAAATTGTTGCAACTCCGAAAATAATGTGAATTTTTCAAAACTAATAGTTGAGCCTCTGTACAAAGGTCTGAGCTATGTGCAGGCAAAATATTATTATAATAGAAAGATTTTTCACAAAAGGAGAACATTTTGAAAAAAGGTTATTCTAAGTTACTTTTTTATATTCTAATTTACTTTTTTTAAGTATATTGTATTTAAATAAATTTTTTTTCACAAAATGTTCTTAAAGCCACTTTATACATGTATTCTAATCTAAGTGACACTAAATATGAAAATTATCTATTTATGCACTTTTTTAAAATCACGGTTCGAAATGTATTCGGATACCTTAACACACACACACACACACGACGATGACCTTCTGTGGTTGACGTCGATGGACTACCGGATCTTTCGTCGTCACACAAAGAATTTCTTCCCTGTTTGATGCGCTCTATCCATTCGTATATCTTGCTTTGCAATAAAAAGTTGTCTTTCTACTGCACTTGAATGTTACGAATAATTTCAGCAGATTTCACACCATTCGAAAACAAAAATAAATTTCTGCAGATCGACAATGAAGCTGCCATATGGAACGGTCTGCTACACCCTCAACGACTACGAGAAAAGACAAGTGACATATCTAGAAATGTTGCCGACCACCACTCATTCAGCGCTGCTTACTAGCACTGTTGCCAAACCTTAAAAAGAGAAATTGCAAAAGTCCCTTTACCCTTTGACTTTCCTTTGTAAAGGAACTACAAGTTGAGTTAATGATTAAATATTATATATTCATTCAGAACATTCATATTTTTTTTTTACTTAAAATTTCTTTTCTAGGACCCGAGAAGCACAAGATGTGTACGAAAAGGCGCTACAGTTAGACGACGCAAATGCTGACATTCATTACAATGTAAGAGATTGCTTCATCTATTATTAATAGAATTCGAATAAGATTTTTTTTGATGGTTTAAATGTGATTTTTAAAGCATATTTTCAATTAAAAATATATCTATAATTAATGTTACATAATATAACAAAATGATAAATGCGTAGTAAGTTTACAAACTTTCGTAGGAATTGGAACGCACATTTCTATTTGGGAATGTGTTCCAATTTTGGTTTAGTTTCTTTGGCATTAGGCCAAACAATTGTAAGATTCAGATCGGGAAGCTTAGTTGGTTAAAGTTTCAGAGTAGATCATTTTATGATTCATGCTTTATGTGTTTATCACTGTTAAATATGAATAATCTGGTATTGAAATTAAATTCAAAAGTGTAAGAGCACCATCTTTTTTTTTTTCTATTTATAACAGGTCTACAATAAATGTAGTAAAAATCATTACAGTTTAATTTCCGTAAAAGAGAATATATAATTTAATTATATTGTTACGAATTTTGTGTAAAATAATGTAAATAATTTGTATTTGGATGTGTAATGCATTTATATTACTCTGTTATGTTTATTTTATGTTAAAATCGTAATATTCGCAAGCAACGCGAATAATTCCTTACGTTATAATGGTGATTCAATGGAAACTTGGCAAAATCTAGATGATAGAGCCAAGTTGGCATCATTTTTGGTGACCAAATTGTCGACTTCGGTGACCATTTTTGGCGAATTCAAGAACCTCTGGATTCTTCTGTAAATTAATGGAGCAATACACTAATTTCATGATCTATGACGCAAGCGGATCTTTCTCTAATGATTTGTGAGGCCCAGAAATACGGTGATGGTCACCGGAACTAAAGTAGCCTTGCTCTCACCATCAATTAGTATTGGCTTGACCGTGAAGAGTATAGCTATTAGCTCGGCTGTTGAACAGGAAGAACGGTGCTTGTGAATAATCCTTCACATACGTGTATTTTAGACATTGATAGTCGTGTCTGTGCTCTGTTGAAGGTGTGAAGTTCTTCTGATATTTATTCTGCGAATTTTGCTCATGAATCCTGTATTTCAAAGCTTGATTTTTGACAATACATTTCCATCGCTCCTAAAGAACTGTTTTGTTCTTTGAGACTGATTTGCATAAAATCTTCTAACCCCGATCAACGTAACAATATTTAAAAACTGATTGTTATTTCAGTTGCAAATACATTTCTCTTTCTAACTTGTATAATAAATGTCTATAAGTTATGCGATAAGTTAAGAAAATGATGAAGAATAATAAATGAGTAACACAGGTTTACATCATCAATAATTAGTTTAAGATAAGTAGTTAATGAATCTTTATAATGTGAGTTTGCTTATAACTTGAAGGTATTTCTCCTTTTAGTTGGGTGTGGTGTTCTTAGAGCAAAGAAAGACGGATCTAGCCATGATTTCATTTGATAAAGCTCTAAAGATTAATCCTAGGCACGAAGTAAGTACTTTGTCTTCTTATTATAAAAGTAGAAGAAATTATTTTCAACTTAAGTATCTTCTTGCCGTGTAATAATGAAGAATTTTTCGCAGTTACATTTGAACTCTAAACTTTCATTTCCATTGCCTGAGTTCAATGCTAAATATATTTTTTAATTATCATTTAATTACAATGTGTAACCTAATTTAACTCTAGATATTAATATCACAGATGCATAAAACAGATTATAGATACAATTATGGTTGTGTGTAGAAAAAGAGAGATAATTACAAGGAATATTTACTGATATTAGTACTAGCTATCAAAAATCTTCGATATTAACCATATGAAAAACTTTGTAACTCTTTTGAAGAAAAACAAAGTAAAATGGAATCACTCATTGTTTTCAAACGCTTTTACAGATGTATCATGAATTAAAGTGAGAATAAATTTTAATAAATATTTAGATCATAAGTTTAATATCAAAAACACAATGCAAATGAAAATTATCTTACAGCAAGGGTGTAAAACTCAAAGGTTAACTTGTACCAAACAAATAAGGTTTGACTTAAGGTGGGCCGCAAAAAAAACCACAATATTCGTAGAAACATAAGTTTATTGCGAATGATACATTAAATTAAAGAAGAATAAGAAAAAGCGCACTATTTAATGCTTACGTCCTGACAATTGACATATCTTCTTTACTACTATTTTTTTCCTATTATGAGAGTAATTTTTATATTTTATTATATATTATTGTGTCCCAATATACTGGACAGACCGCGAGTTTGACACCCGTTTCTTACAGAATACTGAATATTTTTATTAAAACATAAATTGTCACTGGTCATACTGTTGTCCAGCATAGCCATTTCAATGTATAAAGTCTTCCTTGTGGTTTTTATTAATTACATGGAATGTACGAATCTACTTAATTTTGTAGAAAATATTTTTCCATTTATCAGCTTTTTTTTAATAAAAATGTTGCACTTTTTACGAAAATATGACGTCATCTTACAATTTATGAAAATTCAATTTTTTTTGTCTCTGTCAGTTATATTTTTTGTCATGAATCACTTGCAGCTATCGTGGCAATGAAAGCAGTACTTATCCGTTTTTTTCGCATTTTTCAACTCCGTGCTTAACTTTTGGAAGTGAGTGTAATATATATATATATATACATATAATTCTTTCCTTTCCTCTTGGTACATAGTATGACAAATTACAGGTGAAGGTTGGCTGGCCGCAAAACATGTTTAAACCTGCAATCATGGTTCCTAAGGCCAGGAGTTTGTCATTATACTACTGTGCCTTTTTCCTAGTTTTAGTTATCTTAGGTATATAACTATATGTTTTATTTTTATATTTTCGTTTATATATTTGTGTATATGTATATGTATGTATAAATTTTATATATATGTGTATGTATATGAATATATTTATGTATTGAATTTTTTATATTGGATTATATATATATATATATACAGAGAGAGAGACAGGGGAGAAGAGTGCATTAAAAGAAATATTACTAAAATTAGTAGTAATTAATAAAAAAAATCTAAAAAACAGCATTAAATGTTTTATATTCTGTTTGAAGAGAAAAAAAGTAAAACTCAAGCACACATTGTTAAATAAAAATATGTTTCACAAATGCATTATGAGATCACATTGGAATAAATCTTAATAAACATTTAGAACATAAATTAAATATTGAAATAAATACAAATGAAAATTATCTTACAAAATGCTGTATACTTTAATCTGTGAATAAGTTGTTTCTGGTCCCACTACGGTCTGCACAAACTAGCCGACATATAAAGTCTTACACGTGGCTTTTACTAGTTACATTGCACATTTAATTTACTTAAATTTGCAGCAAATCTTTTCTCAAACGTACTTTTTTCTAAAATTCTTGCACTTCGCGTGTTCATGACTCCCGCTTTGAATGCCCACACGTCATTTGTAAAGTCTTTTTTTCTCTGATATTTACAAATTTTTGTCTTTCCACAAAATCGAATGTTCATTCTTTTAACAATTATCTGGTGATCTACTTAAACATTATATATTTATTTTAGTTGTTTGTGTTAGTATATATATATCTAGCTTACAAAACTTTCAGAGCTATAAAATTAATATCAATATTTCAGTCACATCAATCAAATATCAGTTATTTGTAATAAAAACTCAAAATATTTAAGAGTAACATCTAACTTTATCTGAAAATCTTAACGAAGGTAATGCTAGATTTGGTAAGGTGATTAACTGCAGCATAGAAAGCCACATCTCTACAAAAATAATTTTTTTTGTTGCTTTGGTACAGTTTACACAGCTTGGATTTTTTTAATTAAAAATTTAGGAGAAAATTCAACATTAAATTTTTTATCTATAATATTTCAGCAATAACAGTACCAATAACTCGATAAAATTGGTCAAAGTGAAAAATTTGAAAGTAATTCATAGGAGGAATTTAAATGAACATGCACTGCATTTTTAAATATAACAATGGTAGTGTCAAAATCACATGGATTAAAACACTCGAAAAATTTACTTATTATTAAAAAAAATTCAACATAAGAATACTTGAGCATCACATTTGTTTTTGTTAATTACTTGAAAATTTCACTAATGATATTCATAAATACGAAAAATTTAATAAAATATCTACTACAGCAGTGGTTGGCAACCTATGACACACGTGCCACATGTGGTACGCGATACAATTCTCAATAGCACTCTGCACTACTCTAAATATATGTCAATTTCCGAGTGGATGGAAGTTGATAAATTTGAAATTAGTATCATTTGACAAACATCTTCAGAATTATGGACATTAACGGAATTATGAGAAAATCTGAAAGATAACTCTAAAGATAAATTTAAAGATATTTTGTAGGTTACTGAATGTCATTGTCAGAGAGATTTAATTATTAGAAGAAAATTATATGTGCACTGATTTGCCTTTTATGGCTCTATGTTTGTATGTGAACAAATTTTTTTCTGATATAAATATATATTTTTAGTCCGCAAAGAAGTTGTTTAACAACTGAACATTTAAAATAATGCATCAAATAGAAATTTATGCATTATAACCTTGATTTTGTGATATGAAAATAGAGTGGTGCAAGCAATATATTCACATTAAAATTTTTATTTAACTACTAGCTGGTATACCCGTTCTTCGCACGGGTGAATTTAAAAATTAAAAAATACAGACTGAAGGATAAAGAAGTTTTTAATGAATTAATTTTACGCGAATTGTATAAATTAAACAAAAAAAAGCTTTTTTACATAACTCAGCAAAACGAAAAAACCATGTTTGCTAAATTTTAAGTCTTTAGATATAATTGCTGATTTTTTTATTATTGTTATTATTATTTATGACGCCCCGTAACTTTCTTGTGGGTCGATTTTTGAAAACACCTACCTGCTCAGCAAACGTAACACATTGTTATAAATTTTGTGTAACAAACGCTAAAAATAGTGTATATAATTTTTATCTGGATGTGTAATATGTTAATATTACTTTCTGATGCATTTATTTTATGTTAAATAGATGTTACCCGCGACTTCGTCCACGTGGAATTTAACAAAAAAGTGTTTATTGACTTCGCAGAGTTTACGAAAACTTTTCTTCTACTTTGTAAATCTATGTTTCTTTTTTGCTTTGCTTTTTGTTGAGCAAGGGGTGAAAGGGACGAATGACCTTTAACACTGTCGATGGGTGAGGACTAAAATCTTTAGAATCAAAATAGGTATAAGAAGCAAGTAGGGTGAAACGCGAACACAAACGAAGCCGCAAGGAAGGGGAGGAAAGGGACGCATGACCTTTGACAATGCAGTTAACGACTGTAAAATCATTCGGATCAAGACATGAATGGGAAATGTGGCAAATGGCAGCAACCTAATCAAAGAAAAAAGTTTGATATAACTGCTAGCGATCGTTGAGACAGAAGGCTCGCGAAATAAAATAATTCCTATTAAATAACAATAATCCATGTTGAATAAAAATAGTCCCTATTGAAATAAATAATCCCTATTTGAATCGGATATTGCTCACTATTTCATTGGTTTTAATTTTATTTTCCCGGAATTCTAATTTTTTTTCTAAAATAAAAGTAGTCTAAGTTTTTTGTTATAACATTAGCTATCTGTCAGTGAAATTTCGTCAAAATTGGTCCAGCCGTTTCAGAGATTAGCCCAAACAAACAGACGGACAAAAATTTTAAAAATTGATTTTTTCATATAAGTACCGTATATACTTTTAAATGCATTTAGTAAAAAGTTGTTAATTTCAAATTACAAACAGACACTTCATTTTTATTTATATGTATAGATAATTAAGAGAAATACTTATATTTTATGTTGTATATTTCTCATTTTAATAAATACGTTTAAAAATATATAATATATGCACAATTTAAAATTTTAAAATTTTTGATGAAGAAAGAGTTATATTTCATGCCGTTCATTTTTTATATTAAGGAATATCTTAAAATGACGCATGATTAATAGATAATAAAATTGTAAATATCTATATCAGTGTTTCTGAACTGTGGGGCGGGCCCCACTTGGGGGGTGGGGCATGATAACCCTACGTGGGGGGCACGAGCTTATCAAAATTGTTCAAAATAAAAGATTTAAAATATTTATTAATTTAGCGAAAGGAAGCAAAACAAAACACATTCTGACATGGTAAAAAATAAAATACATATTCACACTGATATAAGATGCTTATAAATGTGTATCAGTGTGGCAAAAAATCTTTAATAACTGATTTATCAATACTAAATTAAAAGCAAGTTTAGTAATATTACTATTGACTTCCATGGGCATGTCATTAGGGATTGCAATACCGGTATACCGGGTTACCGAATACCGGTATTTTGAGCCATTTGCGCAATTTTGTAAATCCGTTATTCACAAGTTTAAATACCAGTTTTTCGGTATTACTCAAAATTTTTAAAATTGTCTCCACTATAGGTTCAGGGATCGCCAACATAGTAAAATAGTATACGTTTTTGTTTTTATGTCTCCCTAACGGGTTAAATTAATTAGACTGTGAATACATAGTTGCATCGTACAACCAAGAGAAGTGATAAAATACGTGAATCATCCAAGAAGGAGAGACAAAACTGTACTATTACAGCTCAGAGCGATACTTCATACGCGCAGGCTTCTGTGTATCGCTCTGTATCTGTGAAAACAAGGTTGTGCTTGTATACTGAAATAGAAAATGTCTTACGGTATGTATAGAATTATAACGACTTTAAAAATGAAAAAGAAGGAAAGAGACTAACCAAATCAAATTTTAATAAGTTTATAGTAAATTTTCTTAAAATTGTTTACCCACAAACCTATCCACATTCAGAAAAATTTGATACAGTTATCGAAGATAATGATGACAAATGTCGATTGTGAAAAGGAATTGTCTATTGAACAAAAAATGGAATTAGCGATAGCTATAAACCTTTTAGCAAACCAAAATACAATACAGAAATCAGTTATATCTAAAACTGTCCGACAAGAAATCAATTTATTTAAAGATGAGGAATTTAGAAGTAAATACTTGGAAAAAGAGTATATCGTGCATTGCTAACAGTTCCACAAATTAGCGTAAATGCCGAAAGAGCTTTTTGCAGTTGGTCATTTTTGCACAGAATTACACTCTGAGTTTAATGATAGCACAATTGAGGAATTATGCTTTTTAGGCTCACATTTCGAAGATTTGTAACAGTACCACAGACAATAGTGATTTAAATAAATAAGATGTTCTTTTATACTTTTTATGATTCTTAATGTACCATTATAATTTATAAGTTGCAGATTATTTTTCGTAAAATATTTACATTCCGTAATAAAACTGGCAAATAAAACAAAGAAGCATCCGTGTTTTCTTTCTTTTCCTAAAATTTCTACTACCGGTATTAAAACCGGTATCCTGGTATTAAGACCTAAAAATACCTAATATCGGTATTGAACTTTTAGTCCGATATTGCAATCCCTCCGTGTCATATACAAAATATAATGCATATATTTATAATATATGCAGCTTATAATATTAAAGTCGAATTGAAAGTTTAGTGTCGAAGTGCATTATTATAATATTCAATACATTGCTGATGTATGAGGGGGGCACGATCAAAATTATGACTAAAAATTGGGTCGGAAATATGGAAAGTTTGAGAAACACTGATCTATATTATTGACCTCTATTCTCCAACTCTGCATGCATTATCACGGGAATTGAATGGTTTAAAAAATATCATATTGTGTGGCACGTTGAATCATATTGGTAGATTGGTTTGATACGCTACAGCTAAAAGGTTGCCGACCCCTGTGCTACAATCTTTCTAATTGTGCGGGTGTTCAAATTCATTCGTTATCGTATTTCAAAAATTCAATTCAATTTCGTTCACAAAAAATGTAAAAAATTAGCTCTTACCTGTCAGAAGTTGTGGCGACTACAATGATGCGACCAGTCGGATGAGGTACAAACGTTTATTTACAAGACAAACAGGAATACTATATACACTTGAAAACAAGCTACTGCAGCGCCGCTGAACTAGAGTTACAACAGCGGGAAAGTAATGGTAGTCCCTTGTTATTAAATGATAATGATAATTATTATTTTCTTTCTTTTGTAAATACCGAAAGAAAATACAACTGTAAAAAGCCTAAAATCTGATTTTTCACTCCATTAAATCATTGGAATTTCACTTTTAGCAAGCTCTGCTAAATTCTGCTATTTTGATTCAAGAGGAAGGTGGACCCAACAAAAGAAAAATAGCCTATCACAGGTAGTATTTTATATTATTTCTGTTCATTGCAAATAACGCTATTTTTACTTATTATTAAAACATTATGCACAAAAATCTCTTTGTAGAATGAATCAGATGTTTTTTTCTTCTGAAAATCAAAATATTAGTTAGCAAATAAAAACTTTTTCTAATTTTTCAGGCTCAAATTGCCCCAGTCTCTCTTATTATCCATATTTTGTGTTTTACCGAAAATATTATTTCATTTTCAATTACATGTATTATACTCCGGACATTTGAATAATCAGATACATTTATTTCTGTGAATTTCAATATTTTACTCATTTATCAACCTCTTAAACTTGTTTAATAAATATGTTCAACAGTGATATTTCTTTTATATATTATGGAATAAAAATGGAAATATATATAGCAATATTTATTGGATAAAATTGATGATCTTGAATAAAATAATTTCATTAGCATAAAGAAAAATAATATCAATAGTTTCTCAGACATTTTCTTATGCATTAAATAATGTATAAATACAGAAAGAAATTAACAATAATTAATACTTATGTTATAATTGCATGATTCCACATTGCTCGATGCAATCAAAACAAGCTTCATATTTATGATTACAAAACCAATTTCAGAACAGAATTTTTAAATATCCGGTTTTTTTTATAATTATTGGAGAAAACATTGCATGTATGGGTAAAACATTGTAGTGCTGGTCACTCCTTGAAATCCAGGACACTGATACAAATGAGGACTTATGCATACAATGAGAATTTAAAAATAACTTGTTACAAAATGTCTTTTTTACATTTAAATATTACTCTATATGTATTACACTTTAACACCTATAAAAGCATTTACATCAGCGAATCTCCAACTGTAGTGCGTGCCTCCCTACGGGGACGGATAAACAGTACGTCGGGGGAGCGATAATATTGAAAGTTGAAAATAAAAGACTTTTGAAAAGAATTATTCTGTAAAAGGGATTTATTTAAAATATTCATTACTTATAAAAGTAACACATAAATAATTTAATACTTATCTTGAAAATTTGTATGATATATAATTGAGGTCGTATTGTAAATTTACTTCAACGATCACTGATGAAATAAATTAAGAGAATTTGCACACTTTATCAAGCTGCATGAAAAAGTGTGAATGCAAAACCACTCCTTCTAGATAAAAATGCAAACTTGTACGGCAAATACGTAAGCTTGCACGTGTGTGTAGATGAAGCCAGAAGAAAAACAGGCTTTATAAGCGCATGTAAATTAAGACGTTTTTCGCACGCCAGCACACATCGGCGAATTTCATAGTGTTATTTTGAAGCAATCGGTTCCTTTCAAATTGTAATGGTAAAAATGAGTAGCCACCAACGCTTATATGATGGAATAAGGGGGCGAAATATGGGGAGACTAGAAGCAGATCAATGTCAAGCCTATATTTATAGAGAGTTCCAGCGTCATGTGTAACTTTTGGACAAAGTTTCAGAGTACTGGATCCATTGAGAGAAAGCCTGGGCTAGGTCGTCCAAGAACCACGATGGCCAGACAAGATTGTCATTTGTCGATTATAGCTAGGCATAACAGAGGGACTACAGCTTCTCATCTCTCTCGTTACTTGTATGCAGCCACAGGAACCCGTGTATCACAGGTAACTGTCTCAAAAAGTCTTCATGACAGAGGATTGCTTGCAAGAAGACTTGCTGTTTGTGTCCCTCTCACTTGTACGAACAGGCGAGTCTGTTAAGCATGGTATAGAAAGCAAAGAGATTGGAGTATGGATTAATGGGTGACCGTTCTGCTCACTGATGAGTCCCGTTTCAGCCTAAACACCGGTTCTCGCCGTATGTACATATGGAGATAGGCAGGGATTCGCTACCTACCTCCTATGTTCCTATGTCCTCGAAATCAACAATTATGGTGCAGGTTGTTTAATGGCCTTACAACTCTCCATACCTTTGAAAGACGTTCTATGACTGGTATGAGGTATAGGAATAAAGTCTAGAATCCCTATGTTTGCCTTTTCAGAGGTGCCTGTGGCCTCGGGATCATTTTAATAAACGATAACGCGAGGTCACATAGAGCTCTTCTGGTCAATGAATTTCTAGAGAGTGAGGATATTTGCCGTTTAAACATTCTTCCCATCTCTAAATATCTTGTTCATTTTCTAACTAATGATGGACCTTTCCCCGCTTACATGCACAAGTTCAATCTCCTTTCCTCTCCGAATTGCCTGTGTGGGTCACCTGGAGACGCCGACCATTACGTATTCCACTGCCCCTTCACTTCTCATCACCATCTTGTTAACCCCATACCGGATGCTCTCTATGCTTGGATTAACTCTATTATTAATAATCGTGTTATTCACAATAAATTAATTTCCTACTTAGCTATTTCCAAATCTATATGTGATAGGTTGGCTTAATTTTCCCTTTTCCCTCTTCGGCTCTTTCTATTCATTTTCATTTTTTCCTTCTCATCTTTAAACCTTTTTTATTCCCCTCACATAATATAATGCAGCATCCTGTTTTAACACTTAGTTATCATTCTGGGTATACTTTAAGGTTAATTTCTTGTGTTTGTGTTTTTTCTCTCTCTTTTAGCAAAAATGGTATCTTTAATGAAATTCAATAATTTCTCTGTTTCCCCCTTTTTTTCTCTTTATTTTTTTGTTTATTTTACGCATCTACATTCTTTCTTTTCGTGTCTGTAAAATATAATTGGAGGTGGAGGTCTAAAAGAAATAATCTTTCCAGTGCTTTTTTTAAAAAAAAAACAACTAAAGAACCATTAACGGGAAATAATGTCAACAGGAAGTGTTGGCTTCAACTAGAATTATGGTTTAAAAAACATTTTTTTATTATTTTTGTGTTTCCTGTATATCTTTCTCTTTTTTACACCTCGTGTCCTATGTCTGTTTCAGGGTCTTTCATTCTCCTTTTAGAAGATAGCACCTGTGTGTGTTCGTGTATGTGTTTGTTGTGTGTGTATGTTTTTTTTGTATTTGCATTGTAATTGTAAAGCGTTTTTGCTGTATTCTTCCCCCGGTTCTCAAGAACTTTGGGAGAGGGTCCCTCATTCGGGACCTTTTTGTACATGTTTTTTTTTGTTTAATTTGAAAATAAAATACTTCTCGGAAGGTCGGATGCAGCTCTAAACCCTTTGGGTGAGCTCGATTCTCTAGAGTAAGTATGGATTGGCCAGCCAGGTCTCCAGACCTTAACACTGTAGAGAATGTCTGAGACGCTCTGGAAAGGGCAATTGCAGCTCGCAATCCCCCTCAGAGAAACCTCCAGGACATCAAAACAACATTGCTGAACGAGTGGAACCAATTGCCACAAGAACTCATAAACCGCCTTATTTCCGGTATAACATCACGCTGCGAGGCCTGTATAGCTGTAAGAGTGTGCCTTACCCCCTATTAACCCAATTCATATGTTTATTATGCAACCACTGGTACATACCTTTCAACTCCAACGTGTGTTACTCACGATCATGCGTGTGTATGGTAATTGTTTAACGGTTAATTGTTTTGTATCGTATCAATAAATGTAGATATTGAATTTCATTAAAACCGGTCCAGTAGTTCTAGAGATAATCGACAAATCTACAAATTATCTTACTTTCTTACACCAGTGTACATTATGTGTGAATACATTCCATGCATTGTTATTGTTTGGTGAGGGGGGGCGATGAAAATTTTTCTTGGAAAATTGGGTCGGAAATACTGGAAGCTTGAGAAACACTGATTTACATTTACGTCAATAACATATTTGCTTTTATACTCATCTGTGTATTAACTTATGTATAAGAGTACATGGAGGATAATTTTATTTTAGTTCAGGAAACAAAACAAGGATGCATATATGTGTATTTATACAATTTTCATTGATTCCTGTTTAATAGATTACTGATGTTACTGGAAGCAAGAGACGTGAATGAAAGAGTATATTTTCATTTGGGAATGTTAGCGATGGATGAAAAAAATTTTACGCTTGCGGAGAAATGGTTTCGCAAGGCTGTGGAGGTAAATTCATTGTATTTAGTTGCACTAAGTTCCTTTTTCATCACCAAAAAGTTAGATAAGGGAAGATTTTTTTTTAATATCGTAATTTCACATGTTGTCATTTACTTTTTGAAAAAAAATCAGCAGTTTTCATAATGAACCCTTTTTTTATTCGATATAATATTGTTTTAAAATAACCAAATTGTGTCCAAATGTGCTTCTTGCCTTTTCTAAATCCCTTTTCTTAATTTCGTATTAGAAACTGATAAAACTGTAAAAATTGTTTTAAAATAATTGTAGGAATCTGAATATAAACATATAAATATAAAATGAAAGATTTGATCAATATTTTAAAAATAAATCTCTGTCTAAAAAAAGTATTTAAAAAATCCAAAATAAGGAAGAATTATTATTTTTAAAAAGAAATCAAAACACCCTCATACTTTACTCTCCATTTTATGAATTGTACTGGTTTTATGTTTTTGTTAAACACATATTGAAAACTAAGAAATACAATTATCCCCCCCCCTCCATTTTTCTCCTTCGCCAGCAAGATAGTTGTAGAAACTTTTCTTCAAACGGGATTATCCTTTTAAACATTCACTCTCTTGTTTGTTTAATGAACACTTATATCAGAGAATAAGTCATTTGAGTTAAGAAATTAAAGGCTTATTATAACAAAAATTATTTTTCTCTAGTCTACTCTAAGTACCGCAAAAAATAACAATTATATTCTTGTAAAAATTGTTTTGATTTTTACACAGACATGCATCCCCATATCTTTTCTCTCAACTTTTCTAGAATTAAGAAAAATTCCATTCCTTTCAGCTGAGGTCAGATTTTAGAAGTGCGCTCTTTAATCTGGCTCTATTGCTGTCTGAAGCAAGACGGCCCAAAGATGCATTACCTTTTCTGAAACAATTAAGACAAGTAAGTGGTAAATTGTTTCTTTAGGTATTATATACTTATAAAAATAATATAAGGGATAAAATATTTTGAGTTCAAGGATGTTTAAATGAATGACAAATTTGTAATATATAGGTTTAATTGATTAATTATTACAGAATGAAAAAGAGCATTAAAAATAATCTATGTGTGTTCATAATTACAAAGTATACGTTTGGTTTGCTAGACAAGGGTTAATTAATGTGTGTTTAAAAGTAAATATTTATAAAGACTGACATTACACATGTAGTATTATGTATACTTGCTCGAACGCATGCGCGTTCGAAAGAAAGAAACTAGTATAATTGTATATCAAAGAAATTAAAATAAAATTGAGAGACATGTATGACATCTTGAAGGTCCAGAAATTACTTCGTGTTATTAAACTGTAATAAATCATATATTAGATAAAAGAAGAACGAAATTTACTAAAAATAAGGATTGTGTGCTAATATATATATATATATATATATATATATATATATATATATATTACATAAAAATCACAATCTATCTTACCCTTATTAGTTACCTTTATGGTCTATTTAGCCTTATGAATCTAAGCCCTTATGAGCTTATTTTATTCCACAGTTTTTTACTGTCAATCAAAAACTTTAATAAAATAATTTACATCTCATATTTTTATTGATAATTTTAGTGAGCGTAAGTTGAAAATATAACTATCGTAATCAATTGATGGAATGTATAAATGAATATAATAAGAACCTGCGATTTAAAATCTGGAATTCTGATGTACTGTAATGGGAAATTTATCAGATTATGTACGAGTCTACTTATCAAATTTAATACTTTGTCTTAAAAGTTATTATATGTAGTTCTTTTACCAGCGATATTATTTTCACTTCATTTTTTAATCTTATGAAAGTGCCCTTGGAAAGTAATAATTAGTGAAATTTTTAGATAGTCAATGCACAAAAATATCCTCAATGAAAACAAACAGAACAATTTTATAAAAGTTATCTTATATAAAAAAACATCCTTGTTTTACAGATATTTTTTTACTTCATGAGTAGTGTTTTCAAAACTTAATACATAGAATTTTATCCTAATAAATGTTTCTTTTGAAAAAATTTGTACACTTGCAGTTGTAAATACATAGTTTCCATGCAAAATGTATGTATTTTTTTACATCATAGCAAATAAAAAAGAAAAGAAAAGTGTTTATTATATAAAATGATATTAAATATTTATCACAACGGATTATAAAAAAGGTTAAAAGGTTTTTATTGGGATATTCTAAATTATTTTGGTACCACTCGAAAATTTATTTTATTTCTGAAAGTATGTTTTATTATTCATCAAATCTCAAAAATATTTATGCTCTCGTAAATAACTAATTCTCGTAGAAAAATGCCCAAAATTTTGAAAAAAAATTGAAGAGCTATGATATTGAGAAATAAAAATGACAAGTCCAATTTTTATATATTTGTTTTGTATATGTGTTAGAACACACACAATAAGCGTTAAATATTATGAAGCAGTGATGACTTCTTCACAGGATCATATTCTTAGATAAAAATTGAGCTAAGCAATTATGATTCAAATTGAATTTATTTTAAAAGTTAGCTATAAAACAATACAATTATGACAGAAAAATTGAATACTAATTGTTATTGTCGTTACTAACTCTCCAGCAATTTTACTTTTTGAATCTAAATATTGATGGAAGAAAATATGTTTAATTTGCAAACTATTTATTGTGATTAGCATACAATTTAGTTCTGTGAAATTTTAATAGTGTTATTGGCAATAAATCTGATATTTTTCCACATTTAAACGAATACTTTTTCATTTCTTAGTATTTTAATCCTTCAATCTTGGCTAGGTTATTATTTTAACTTGCACAATTTTATTTTAGTACCACCCTGATCACGTGAAAGGCCTCATTTTGCTTGGAGATATCTATATCAACAGTATAAAGGATTTAGATGCAGCACAAGAGGTATTGTGGGAATACACATCGCATATTTATTATATATTTTATTTTACTAATAATTCTTGTTCCAACCCCATTTAGTTGAATAGCTTCGTAAGCATCTTCGAATGCTTTGTAAATTATTCGGCAATTTATTTCCTGTACAAAAAGTCTATCTAAAAAGGGGAGACCTAGTTTTAAGAATATTATATCAGTTACGAGAATCGCTGTAAAGTACTTTTATTTAATGATTTCACTTATTACTTTATAAGTCTAGTACATGCAGGGACGTTATAAGGCATGGGCCAACAGGGACATGGAGCCAGGGCCTCGGCTACGATGGGGGCCTTGTATTGTTTGCGACTCAGCCTTAATAATATCATGATTCGAATGTTTTCAATGCTCAAAAGTTATTTCCTATTGTATTCTCCGAAAAACTGGGAATATTGGATATGTCAACTGGCTATATGTAATGACCATCGACAATGTATAGGTCAAAGCCTACCACAGTACACGTTCATTACTCATAAAGAAAAAATACGGTAGGCGATCCAGTCAGTTTGTGATGCCGCAGTAGCCTAATGGTCAAGGTATGGGTTCGCGGCTGGCTTATCACGAGTTCGAACCCAGTACCACTAAAGACTCACCATGTAGGGGAGTGATGTACGTTTAATCCGTCGAGAGCTCAAACATCCTCTCGTTTGTGGGGTGTGGTAGCTAGAAGAGGGGGATGCTAGGCAGGTGTAATCCTCGTCACTTGACCATGGTTCAAAATTACGAGGTCCGTCACCGAAAACGCTCATAACAGTGCGATGTTAAAATTCACTCACTCACTCACCAGCCGGTTTATGGGATAGTAAACCATGCATATTTATTTATTTCGAGTTATTGTTTATGCAAGTTTTAAACAACGCTCGCTAAATACTGTCTACTTTTAAGGATTGTAGATGGGGTCTACGTTTCTGAAGGGACCCAGGGCCTCAAGACGTCCCTAGCAACGTGTTTTTTACGAGATTCATACTAAAAAAAAAAAAACTGCTTCCCCTCACATTTAGTTTGAGTGCTGTAATGCTTAAGGGAAACTAGAAATTATTATATATATTTGAATGAAAACTTCTATACAAAGTGTTTTTAATTTAAGGTATCCGACTACATTTTCGGAACCGTTATTTTGCAAAAGCATATAAATGGATAATATTTATGATATTTAGTGTAACTTAGGTTAGAAAACATATATAAAATTGTTTTAAGAATAGTATTACAATAAAAAATTATTTAAGTACAATATTTTGACAAAAAATGAACATAGAATGACCAATTTTCATTCCTTTTATGAAAAATGCGTCTAGTATAATAATATTTTGCCTGTATATAGCTCAGACTTCTGTACTGAGGCTGTACTAGAAGTTTTGAAGCGTATAACTTAGAAGTGGATTTATCCATATTTTACTACAACAGAGGAGAGAAATTTTAAGAAAAAAACGCCGCAAATTATTTCAATTAGCAGTAACTATGAAAATAATTTGAATTTTTCAAAAATCCTAGTTCAGACTCTATGAAGAAATTTTTACTTTATCTAAGCAAAATATTATTATTATAGAAGCATTTTTATAAAAGGAGAAAGTTTAGAAAAAAGGTTATTCTAAGTTAATTTTTGGCCAAAATATTTTATTTAAATAGCTTTTTTTATCAGAACAATTTTATACATGTATTCTATTCTAAGTGACTCTATATATCATGAAAATTATCCATTTATGCGCTTTTTTAAAATCACGGATACCTTAGACGGATAGTCGGATACCTTAATAAATATGTTCAGTTATTTTACTCATAGATATTTAAGATTGATATACAACTTCTCTCACTTCTAAAAACACACAATTTCCAATAAATCATATAATTTACATAATTTTTATATTTTATTTTACCTACAGTGCTATGAAAGCATTCTTCGCTACGAGTCAAACAACGTCCAAGCTCTCCACAATCTATGTGTAGTGCACGTGGAACGTGGACTCATGGAAGAGGCTGAGGCGTGCTTAGAGAAGGCTTCCGCATTGGCTCCAAGCGAACAGTACGTCACACAGCATCTTGATATAGTCCGAGCGAGAAGGCTGCAAATGCTCAAGAAAGCATCACAAAATAAAAAAATTACTTCAGCAAATAGTGATGCGAAAGAAAATAACAATAAAACACAGAATCTTCAAACCTAAAATATTGGAACTAATGAAGTGATTGGAATTATTGTTACGAATGATGATATTACAACAAATGAATGAAGATAATTTCTTTTCTCAGGAAGAATTTTATCATTCATGTTCATGTTACCTTTTGAAAATCTTTTTCATTCAATAACTTTTATTGCATGAAAATCTCTTTTGAGGAACTTCACATAGAAACGAAGACTTCTGTTTCCTACATTTTCCTTTTAATGAAACAGTGAACACAACATTCAATTTCAAAATAAAGGAAAGTAGTGTTGTTGTATTTCAATAACGCAATGCAACGCAAACTGATACAATTTGAGGGTAATTAATGGCCCAACACCTCGTTTTAAAATAAATTAACTAGATAAACTATATTTCCTACATAATAGATTCATTATTAAATGAAATCAAATTATATGAATTATTAGCGCTCTGCATATATCTTTAGTCAAATCCAAACAATTATGCTCGTTCAGTGGCGCACACAGAAATTTTTGAAGGGGTTGAAAGTCCGGGGTTGAAAGTTCACCATTCTTGTATCATGCTCCTTTTGATTTTTTTTCGATTTTCGGGAACAAAGCACAGTAAAAAACTAGTTTTTTAATAAATAATTAGCATTAATTAATGAGCTCGTTCCTTAAAATGTTAGCAAATACTATGCGTAAAAATTCATTACCAAATATTATTTCTCATTTGTAGAGAATAAGTGGGAATGCTGATATTAGTTCTTGTTCCAACTCTTGTACACAATAAAGTATAATTTACATTTTTAAGACTAAAAACTCAATAGATTCACTTCTTTTAAACGAAGTTTTAAATACTTTCGTATTGTTTATATGTCAAATATTTAAAATAATTTGTCAGTCTAATTATTTAACAGGCGAAGACAAACCTAAATATGTATACATAATTCACAAAGAAACATGATTTTATTTTATTGATACCTTGATATGAATAACACATTACAAAGTGAAGGACATTACTCCAATGCATTAATGCATATAGTATTTCAGAATACTGTGAAAATACTCCCTCCAAACTATTGAAGCTTGAGAAATTTTTAAGATCTCTCTTTTCATCTTTTACTTGGTATATCGATTAACAATATCAAATATGCATGGAATGGAATTGTTTGAGTGTGAGATTTTATGCTATGTTACAACAAACCTACGAGGTATTTATTCTGAAGCTTTATGCAAACATTTAAAAGGTCCTTGCTTAAATAAAAGCCATGCTAGAAAGTTTGACATTACGGGAACAACTTAAAGACCGCATCACACATACACATTTCAAGCAATTTTTTGTCCAATTCGTGCAATTTTTATTAGTTTCCATTGCAACGGCTTTAGAACAATTTTTTGCTACCGAGCTCAAAAGTTGTTCCAAATAAAAATTGCTTGAAATTCCAGCCATTGGGGTTCTTCGGCGCCCTACGTCATAAACAAGATGGCGGCTTCGGTTTCGTCTAACACTTCAGATATGCTGTATAATATTTTTATGGTGTATAATATTTTAACGGCGTATAAAATTTTAAATAGAATAGTGCTCCATTTCTGTTTACACCCCTCAACAAAAGTGCAAGCGAAATAAGAGAAATAATTTTGGATGTTCGTTTTCCGAAGCAGAAAAATAGGCGAGGAATTTTTCAATGGGAAGATAGAGCGCGGCTGACGTCAGAGCATGTCGTTTTGGTTACGGCAACCCTTCCCCCTCAGATTCGGCCACAAATTGGACGAAAATATTGCATAAAAAATGTACGTGTGGTACGGCCTTAAGGTATAAGAACTGAAACACTATGAAGACTCATGGCTCTCTTTGTCAGTAAGGTGTTAACAATATATTGTAAGCAAGTATTTTTCGTGACCTATCAGTATTATTAATAAAATATTTTCACTTCTAAGAATTAGAAGAACTCCCCAATATTTCTTTATAAAAATCTTATATATCGTGTTCAATTTATATAATTTACTTTAATTATGACTCAGTAATATAATAAATCGATGTTTTATAAGTTACTTAGAATAACGATTCTAGAGTTGTTCTTGAAACTGATACAGTCTTGTTTTCATGCTGAGATTAAGATTGTACATTTGTAATTTTAAATACTCTTACAAGCAGTTTTGTTAATTCTGTTTTTTTTCTAAAAAAGACAACTGTACATCCAAATAATTCTTATTGATTTCACGTTGCTTTTATTTGATTTACTTTTATCCTTTACTAGAAGATTTTAAAATGATCACTACAGTAAAGAATAACATAGTACACAATAAATTGATTTAAAACAGAATGTATAAAACTTCTAATTCTAATTTTACTGCGAAGTAACTTTCATTTATTGCCATATTAATATTATTTTAAATCTATTTGAATTTAATGATGCTTGGCAAATGTTTAAGGTTGCTTAGACTTCTTAGATATTAGTAAGTTAAATGGGCAATCTCTCTCTAGTTTTCTTATAAATTTCAAGACGTGTTCAGACAATTATTCTCGATGCATTCCAGTTATTTAAGAAGTTATAATTTTTAGTACTTTTATAGGAATAAACTATTATTAGTTGGTATTGTAAATTATTATTTAATGTATATATTATTTCTGCAAAATCTTACATGTATAAAATTTTACTTAAAATATTTGGAAATTCTGTTAAAGTATAATTGTATTGATGTTGTTAATGAATGTACATAAAAAAAGTTCATTAAAAATGTTGTTGTAAATAAAGTAAAGATTATAAATCAATTGTGTAATAATTAATTGTTTCCTTATCAATGAATCTTAGATTATGGTACCCCTTAACCAACAGAACATTACTTAAATTATACTATGCACTTAAGACTAGAAGCACCGTTCGGGGCAAATAGCACTTTTTTTTAATTTCTTGTGCTTTATTTCAACTCACATTTGAACACCACGGTTCACATTTTTTTACTTTAAATTTTTTTCATACGTACTGTGACGATTGTTCATATTTCTGTTCTTATTACGAAAGCAAATAATAATAGAAATGCTTAAAAAAGCAAACAGGGTTCATTTCTGAATAAAAATAAGAAAAATGTCCCTTTTTTCAAGTTAAAGTCTGTTATATATCTCTTATCTAATGCAATTTTAACAAAATTTGCCAATACAAACGTAATTTACTTTGGTTGGGGTTGAATATCTTATTAGGGTCAAATTAAACCCCAACGTCGGTTTTAGGTAAGTCGAAATAAAGCGCCTAGGTCGTCTGAAGAGCCCTGGATCTCCTGCAATGTAGATATAGGCCTGGACTCTTAGCTGCATACCAGTGGTGAGCAGGAGGGCTTAACCAAGTCATATTAATTTTAATTCTGTGGAGGGAATGAATTTCAGAATGGCTCAATACAGAAGAACTGGGGTTAGGGAGATCACAACTCCTACCAGCCAGCTCATCAACTGCCTCGTTCCCAGGTACACCCAGATGCGACGGTATCTCTTCTAAAGACGCACTTGTTTCCTCTGATCAAGCCTACCTAATTTTCGAAACAATATCCAGACCAGTACTACCCATAATCTTTGGCTAATTCTTCAAATATTGGATGGAGCTCCTGCTGTCTGGCAGGATCCAGAGGCTGTCCTTATTAGAGCTGTGAGCCTGATCGAGAGTACCATTTGTGACGAATCTATGCGGAACCTTTCCACTAATAATCTTATGCGTCTTTTTGGGGATTATAAATTCGCGTATATTTCCAATCAACTCCGAGAAGCGAACGGGATATGCAAAGTAGGTAGGGTATTTAAGTAGAGCGTTGTAAGCTAGTAAAGATGAAGGCTATTGAACCAGCAGCAGCCTCAAGTTTAGAGGATTCAATTGGATTGCGATATTGAAGAGTTACGGTTATTAATCTCCGAAGGAATCTTTTGAAGATACCTAAGTATTGCCAGGTGATATAATATAGTTTATTATCGCTTAAAACAATCTCTAGTTAAATAAAATTAGTTTAAGTTAATGAACGCTAATAATTCGAGTTACGTGTATTTCTCGGATCTCCTATTTCGGCAGACCTTATTTGATCTTGCGCGTAATTATTGATTAATTTCATAATTCGTAATTTAATTTAATATTAAAGATAAATCCTTTTTGTTTGACGTAACGTAGAAATATTACATGTTATTAGAGTTTCTGATAATTGAATCAAGATAATAAATACAAGTTATTGTTATACAAATGGCTCTTAGTGATTCTTCGCCTCAAATTAATCTTGGCGTCCAGAGTGGAACCCAGGGGTTCCAACACATTGATAGCAATGAGTTCCGATCTAAAGAAGGAATATTGGTCAAAATTTCTGATGCTGATTTCAACATCATTCCCGGGAGAGTGTTACTAAATATACCACTCCCTACTCTACCCGTATCCAAACGGCTACCGTCTATGTAAATAGTCAAGGCTTGATCGTGTATATCATTTATGACTTCAAGTACCAGCTCTCTGAATCTCCGGGTGGTTGCTATGCTTGGGAGTACTGGTCAATAATTCCTCCCGAAATTCAACATGAATAAAAGAATCAATGGGTGTGATGAAGTCTAGATGTGTCAACGTTAAAATCAATAAAACCCACGTTTCCACATGTAATTAAGTGGGTTGACTCGCTTTAAAAGTTGGCTATTTGCCCAGTTTAAAATGGAAGAAGAGGTTCTACGAAAGAAACCAAGATTTTTTTAATTTTGTTAAAATACCCCTATATGAGTTGACATTGAATCTCATATTCAGTGGTTGGATATCTGCCTCGTACGTAATTATGGCAGTAGGGCAAGTATATATAAGGCTCGTGAGGATCCTCACAGCATTGAGCTGCTCTCCCTCCAGTTTTTACAAGTTAGCAGAAAATTCTACTTGAAAGATTTGACACCCGTGTTCAAGGACTGGCCTGGACTGTAAAAATATAAATTTGTCAAGAAATTTTAAGATAACACTGCTCTTAATTCTTTCGATATCGTTTTATTTGTTAACTTGAAAATATTATAAATTATTTATCTCAAGAAACGTTTGCTGAACAATCAGAAATATTCTTTCGGGACCAGGTGAATGATCATTCAGTAATTTTTCATTTAGGCGCAAAAATAATTTGTAAATAGCTAGTTATTCAAATATAAAGTAGTTAGTCTTCGAGATTATCTTTGATTATTTAATGTTAAAATTATTTATGTGTTTGCTAGTTTATCTTCATCAAAACGTTGTAAAACTTCCTAGCTTCACAATATTATTCAGGGCAATAATAATAATTTTATTATTTTATATCGTATATTTGGTAATTTTGCTTTTTGAGAGTTACATTTCATTTTAACTTCGCAATATTTAAGAATATTATTGATTTTATCATTGACAATAATTTTAAATTAAGCTATCACACCATCGCTCTTAATCATTGAATATTTTACATCTATATTTCAATTTACATGAAAGTATTTTGTTGGCTCCTGAAATAATTTTCATTGGCTAGTTTTTATGTACGAAATAAAAAAAATAATCAAAAGTTACGTAAAAATAAAAGCATAACGGTTACTATAAATTTAATTTGGCTTATCAGCTGCTTCTTACCGTCTCAAGCAAAGTCTTAGAAAGCAGTTATATGCTTAAAAAATTCCCTTCTGACCTTTTCAATTGAAAAATAACTCTAATACCGAACCTACTAACATAAAGTTTGTATTTTATTAAAAAAATTTCTAGATTCAAGTATAAAGGAATTTTTTACAACCAGCAATTCTACTACAAATCATGGTTTATTATAAATTGATGAATTAAATTTACATATCAGTCTTTATAAACATAAAGAATACATCAGACTTTATATACACCTGTTATTTTTCTTCAATAAAAGCAAATATATAAAAAAAAAAAATTCTCCTTGTCTGTTTTCATAAGAAAACTAACAAAACTGATAGATTTCTTCTAATGAAACGTTCTTTCGACAAAACCCCAAAATCAATATTCAATTAATTAAAAATGCAGAACATATTGCCCCTGGAGATTTAATTAGCACACCATATTTATTTTTACCTTTTATCGTCTTTTTAGTTATTGTGTTACCTTCAAGGAATAGTACAAATTATTTTATAAATACCTTTCTAAAGCTCTAAAACCTTTTTCTTAATGTTATTTAATTACTTAAATTATATTACACGCTCAAAATGACAAAATGAAGGTCCAAACAAGGATACGAATGCCATACTTTAAGAGCCATTGATTTAAAATAACTTAAATATACAAACTGCATCTACAAATTTGTATGTCATAAGGTATAAATCAGTTGTACATACTGATTGATGATGGTTAAAGAGAATTACTTAAGGCTCGTTAATCGTATTCAAGAACAAATTTTACCCGAACAAACCAGATGTAGACGAGCAGCTTGGCAATCAAGCCTCGTATCCAGGTTAGTATTTTACACACAAGCGGCTAAGCTCAATCGAAGCGAATAATATTACTGAGTTAGATACGCTGCATCCAAATCTTTAACTGTTACGGAGAAAGGATATATTGTATAAAGCTCATAAACCGTTTATGAAACCAGAGATTGTTTAAGTCACAAATACGTTCAAACAGCTCGCATTAGCTAAAGTTATTTTAAAAGCACTTGCTTGGAAGTCACGAGATTTATTGAAATCCCTTTCAGTTTAAGTACTTAATTTTAAGCTATTTAAGAGTTTAAACAGCTTAAAGATTAATTTCAAATTACTTTCAATATTTTCTCCCCAGAAAATACTACGTCCCTTGAAGTATTGAAAGGACAATCTAAATGCTTTAAAATATTTGTGTCTGGGGAAATGTTAGTGTTTACATTAACAGAACTAATTCGTTAATACATGCTTTCACATTCTTTTCTAAATTAAAAGTAATACTTTCATATGGATCTTTATTTGTAGTTAAAATAATCTGCTCTCTATAGAATTGAATTCATGGTACAAACTTTTTAAGATTGGAACATGATACTACAACAATTATTTAATGCGTAGAAGTGTTATGAGTGCAAGCGGTGAGATGAAGTTCAGAAACAGGGAATAATATATGATAGGAAAATTACAAATGTTTATTCACATTGATAATTAAAATGTTTACAATAACTGTTCAAAAATGGTCAACAAAATGGCGGAATGCGACGATGAAGCGTTTTCTGCTGCTCTCGAAAATCAGTGCAAAATCATTGATTCAGCCCTATTATCGAAGTGCAATATGAACTAACAGATGAGAGAGGAAGCCAGGAAGGCACTGGGTGAGTAAAAATCTTCGGTTTATTGGAATTTTGTCATGATTAAAAGTGTAAAATTTATTGAAGCTTGCAAAGAGAAGCTTAAGGCTACACGGTACACTTTTTAGCCCGTGTTCTCTACATTTCTTAAAAATTCCTCTAAAGCTGTAAAATGCGAAATTTCATCGCTCCCTGTTATTCTAGCATCATCCATAAAGACCTTGACTCCATCAAAAGACTTTCAGGCATGCTTAAAATCCTAATTTTGTAAATTGTTTTCCCCCATTTAAACTACCAAAAATTTCATCCAAAATTTTGGAGAAAGTTACAGTAAAAATAATTGATGTTTTATATTTAGATTATATTATTAAGCTGATTCTGTAAGCAAAAAATCAGTTTGACCTGCCATTATTTTACAATTTTAAAAATTAGGAAGTTTTTTTGAAGTTTTTTTCAAACTCTTATAAAATACTCAATTTTTAAAATTTTTTAGTAATTTTAAGTTATTTATGATTCTTAGATTATTACAAACAGTATTTAGTATGGATTTGAAAATCTATTCCCTTGTTGATTTTTAATAATTATTTTTCTAGAAAAACCTGAAAAAAACACGAAAATTTTCAAAATATCAACTTTAGCATTTTTTAGAAAAATAAGTTAAGTTCTCAGCCCTAAATCCATACTAACTTTTATAGAAGAGAGCATTTGGGAGTATATGCAAAAAATTCAAGGCTCTATCTTGAATTTGTGAAAAAAAAAAGCATTAGGGATTAGAAAACACTTATACCTTCAAAATTAAAAGTCTGAGAAAAACGTATTTAAAGTTTGTAAAGTCATAAAACAAAAACTTATAATGCCCGTGAAACTCTAATTTTTAATATGTTATTTTGCAATGTATTTTCTACAATAAAACACTATTTTTATTAAATATGACTGAAAATTATATTTTTAATTCAAAAAATATTTTTGCATAATATTGATAGCATTTCTTAAGACGTCAGTTTATTCAGCTTATTGTCTTAACCTAATATTTCACAAAAGTTTTGAAACACGAAGCATTTATGTACAAAATTATAATAATACTAACTTAAGCTAAAAATAGTCAGGTTTGCTCATAAAATTTGATTTTTTTTCAGTTTTAAATTGGGGCAGTTTAGGAAGTTTTAGCTCTTGTCGTACGACTTTAAAATACTAAAATATAGTTCTACAATATGTGTAGTATAATGTAGTTTGGTACATCAAGAAAATATTCAGTTATATCTGCAGCATTTGAATTCAGAATACTTGTGTTCGGAAGTCTAATTGCATAATCAGCTGAGGACTGATTTTTTGATACATCATTTTCAGTAGTATTCCATCTCTTCGAAATATTGTTTCTCACAGAAACCCAGAACACATTTTCCAAGGCATTTTATCTAAAGGAAAAAATTAAAGATAAAGCTTTTAAGTTATATAAACTATTTTTAAAGCAAAAATTGGCCATGAAATTAATCTCTATTAATTAATTATGAGAACTCAAAAAACTCAAAACATAATCAAGCAGAAATGTTTTAGTAATGAAAATTGGAATTAATAACCATTTCAAACTAAAAGCTCAAAAATATTTTTAATTAATTCAACTCAAGTGTGAAAAAATGCTTTAAAAGGAATCCGAAACCAAAACCATAGCTCAATAAACTTCAAATACCTTAAAAACTAATTTGTTAACAGATCTGAAATTTCGTGGCAAGCATCTCAATTATATGGGCCACCAAAACATGCAAAAAAATTTTTTTTCAGTAAAAATGAAATGTTTAGGGTACTGTGTAGTCTTAAAAGACGCTATGTCCACTTTGCCAAAGAAAACGTATAGCAGTGTGGTGGCGCCATCTTTTGGTGGTGAACTTAATGAACCATCACGGAAGACATGTTGGTCCGTTTTAATAGCGCTTGAATACTGCATTTCTGAAGACGTCAGAAAACTGTTTGAAGCTGAAGTTAATCCAAGAAAAGAGAAGATAGGCATTCGAAACGATAAAGCAATCAGTGATAATAGAATTATAGTTAATTGTGCTTCTGAAAAAGATAGGGAAAATTTAATGACTACGATTGAAGCCAATTCTAAATTTCTGAAGCCAACTGTTCCTAAACGCAAAAACCCTACAATGTTGATTAGAAATGTGCCGAATAACGTAGATAATTCGGAATTACTAGAAGTTATTCGGGAACAGAATACAGAAATCTTTGTTTCGATTGAGTGTTGGAACGAGTCTAGAATTCGTTTTGTTTTGAAGAAATTTCAGCATGTGTGAACAGTGGTGATTGAATTTCATCCTATGATTAAGAAAAATGTTACTGCGGTGGAATCTTTAAAAAAAAATGTAGAACATGCGCTGTGTTGAAGACTTCTTCGTAATAAATAGGTGCTTCTCATGTCTTGGTTATAATCATAGAGCTAATGAGCACACAAATACTCTATCTCAGTGTTTCTCAAACTCTGGGGCGCGCCTCCCCGGGGGGGGGGGGTCGCGATAACCTTACGAGGAGGCGCGAGCATATCGAAAAGAAAAGATTTAAAAAATAATTAATTTACTGGAATGAATTAAAACAAAATAGTTTCAGACATAATAAAAATTGCATTTTTACTCTGATATAATTTATAGGCGCGCGCGCGCGATATTAAGTCGTCAAAAATAAAAACTTCTTCAATACCTAATTAGCTATCTTTGATCCTATAACCAAATAAAAAAAACTTTCATTGATTTGCTGTAATCCCATGATAAGATTTTTTTTTATCAAGCTTTCTTTTTAAACCTTACATACTACTCTTATAGAGAAAAAACAGATCCCGAACCCAGAATCGAAAAAATTTAGGAACATAAAAAATTCATCACTTTCATTATTTTTGAAATACTGCGCATGATAGCTGTAATCTGTTTGACCTTCTAAGTTATTGGTACAGTTAGTTATGACCCCTCTCTTATGTGTTTGTTTCTCATTTAGGGAAGTTGTAAGTAATGTATTTCTCTGCTGCGCGTTTTTCCATGCAAAAGAGTTTTATGATATTTGGAAAACCATGGAGAGAATGCTTTGAAGGATTACTTGGCCAAGACTAATTATTATGTGTATTCTCAAACATATAAAGCATAACAATTGTTTTTAGCAGTAACATACATATTATCATAATGAATACACTTTTTACCCGGAAGTGGTCGCGTGGGACACACAGATTACGACATCATTATTCTAGCTAAACTGTTTATTTGTTACCAAAGGAAAATAGAAAAGTCCTTGAAAGTAGGTAAGTAAATTTTCTCTTAATTAAATTATTCACAGGAATCGCGATTTGTATCATGTACAATAAAATAATTATTAAAAAAAGGATTGGGGTGACTCAATAACCCCGCTCGACCATATCGAGTGCGCCCCTGCTCCCGGGTTAAAACATGTTGAAGTCTTTTCGCTTTAAATATTAAAAATAATACAATTATTCTTCATCGGAATTTTATATTATGGTTCATTATTCAACATCAATTCTAAATGCTAATCATGTGAGGTTTAAAATTACAATTCGCTTAAAACTAATTATAATTTGAGCAATCATTTTAAAAAAATCATTTTACATTTTTGTAAACATTGTCGAGCACTTGGCTTTACTCTCCTTACAATTCAGCTATTATATCAATAATGTTTTATTTTCTTATAAATGAACTCGTGAAAAGATCGGGTACTTCAGCCGGTATACTTTTATTGTATCAGTGCTGCACAGAGTATTTTATAACTAATTAACTAATACTAAATTGAGAACAAGTTTAATAAGTATTAACGACTTCCATGGGCTTGTATTGAAAAGCAAAGTTTTTATAAGGAATGCTTATTATTAGAAATTGACCCTCTGAGTTCACCTTCTATATTTAGCAGATATCTATATTTTGTCTTCTAAGCAGCCACTGCATTTTGCAATATGTTCAATTTAAAAATTAGAGAAGGGAAAAATAACATAATAATTATCCTATTATTTTATTTATTTATTTACTTTTTGCTTAAAATTAGTATACAAAATTTAATACTTATGTTACTAATTTGTATGGTTTATAATATTAAGATCGACTATTGTAGCTTTAGCGTCAAGGCGCATTATTATTGCATTCAGTACATTATTAATGTATAAGGGGGGCGCGATAAAATTTGTGATTGAAAAGTGGGTCACCAGGATTGAAAGTTTGAGAAGCACTGCTCTATCTTGTTATTTTTGCACCGGAGAACACGAGTGATGACTGCTCAAACCATGAAAATCAGGTATGTGTAAATTGCATCAAATATAATAAATAGTTAAAAAATGAAGTTATTAATAATAATTTCTCAATAATAATTAATAATGGTAAATTAATAATAATTTCAATAATAGTTCATAATTTTATTAATAAACCATAATTTTAATAATAAATGAATAATAATTTCAATAATAGTCCATAATTTTAATAATAAACCATAATTTTAATAATACATTAATAATAATTTTAATAATAAATTAATAACATTTTAATAATAAATGAATAATATTTCATATTAATGCTAATGCTTGATAAAAGTTAATTAATTATAATAAATAGTCATTAATTTATTATTTATAATAAATAGTAATTAATTAATTAATTTTAACAAATATTAATTAATTTACTAATTTTAATTATTAATAACAATTTTAATATTTTTAATTAATAATAATTTTTAATATTTTTCATTAATAATAATTTTAAATGCTTTTAATTAGTAATAATTTTAAATATTTTTAATTGATAATAATTTTTAATATTTTTAATTAATAATAATTTTAAATGCTTTTAATTAGTAATAATTTTAAATATTTTTAATTAATAATAATTCTTAATATTTTTAATTAATAATAATTTTAAATAGTTTTACTAATAAATAATTTAAGTTATAAATAAATTTAATTTTTTTTACTTTATAATATACAAAAGAATTACATAAAATATCATTTAATATTTAATAAACCTTTCATAAATAAATTTTAATTTAAAAAAATAATTAAATAAATTGAAGAAACGTAATTGATTACGTGGAATCGAACCCTGACCTCGGGCATAGTAGCAGACGATTTACCGATCAGTCTACAAATTCATTTTCGGAAGCTATCACTTAATTGTATAAAAGCTAAGCATGAATTTCGAAGATGAATTTCTCCAAATTGACTAGCCATTCGGCGTCATTACATTGCGGAGTGAACAGCTTTAAGGTAGTACTAATATTCAACCAAGTCTCGATCCCAAATGAATTTCCTTAGTCGTGCCCTCCCCTTGTAAGAAAAATTGAGCAGATATTTTCAAATAGAGTTTTTAAAGTGATTTATAGGTGCTAATAGTAAGTCTGAAGTCTGGTTTAGTCCTGTGACTGAATTCAGATTCATTAAGCTATGCGAATTCTTCAGTGTGTGGAAACTGTTTACGATGAATGAGGATTATGGGCCTACGTTTAGCGCAGACCAGGGCACGAGCTATATTGATATCACAGCCGTTAGGCACAATGTACTTGGATTTATTGAAAGGGGGTTTATACAACAGTATGATTCCCTCTCTGATCATAGAATTTCTTTTGAGCTGAAAATTCCCAAATCAGACAGGGCTTGTGACTGGAATGTAGAAACAAATATCTTCAATACTAAAAGAGCTAATTGGAATATGTTTTATTCTCAATACTCCAAAACCGGAAATTTGATATTAGATTCATTGAATAACTGTATGCAACCTGATAGTGTGCCTCGAATTATGTGTTCAAGATGTGCAATAATTAATTACATCAACTGTAGAAAAATCATTCCCTTTGAGAAGTAGTTATCATAAAGCACCCTGTGGTCTGTAGAATTATTTTACATGCTTTAATCAGTGCTTCTCAAACTTTCAATACTGGCACCCCCCTTTTCGATCACAATTTTTATCACACACCCCTTATACATTAATAATGTACTGAATGCAATAATAATGCACTTTGACGCTAAAGCTACAATAGCGATCTTAATTATAAACCATACAAATTAATAACACAAGTATTAAATTTTGTATACGTTACTTTTAAGCAAAAAAAATTAAGTAATGGAATAATTATTATGTTATTTTTCCTTTCTCTATTTTTTAAATTGAACATATTGCAAAATGCGGTGGCTGCTTAGAACACAAAATATAGATATCTGCTAAATATAGAAAGAGAACTCAGAGGGTGAATTTCTAATCATAAGCATTCCTTACAAAAACTTTGCTTTTCAAGACAAGCCCATGGAAGTCGTTAATACTTATTAAACATGTTCTTAATTTAGTATTAATTAATTAGTTATAAAATATTCTGTGCAGTACTCATACATTAAAACTATACCGGCTGAAGTTTCCGCTCTTAGCACGAGTTCATTTTTAAGAAAATAAAACATTATTGATATAATAGCTGAATTGTAAGGACTGCAAACCCAAATGCTCGACAATGTTTACAAAAATGTAAAATGATTTTTTTAAATGGTTGCTCAAATTATAGTTAGTTTTAAGCGAATGGTAAATTTAAGCCTCACAGAATTAGCATTTTTATTTGATGTTAAATAATGAACAATAATATAAAATTCCGATGAAGAATAACTGTATTATTTTTAATATTTGAGAAGCGAAAAGACTTCAACATGTTTTAACCCTCGAGCAGGCGCGCACTCAATACGGTTGAGCAGAGTTATTGAGTCACCCTAATCCTTTTTTTTTATAATTATTTTATTGTACACGATACAAATCGTGATTCCAGGGAATAATTTAATTATGAGAAAGTTTACTTGCCTACTTTCAAGGACTTTTCAATTTTTCTTTGGTAACAAACGAACAGTTTTGCCCGAATTAACGATTTCGTAATCTGTGCGTCCCGCGCGACCACTTCCGAGTAAAAAATGTATTCAATATGATTATATGAAATTACGTAAAATGGTTTTCGCGTTATGCTTCATATATATAGAAAACTCGTAAGTCTTGGCCAAGTAATCCTTCAAAGTGTGTGTGTGTGCCCCGTGGTTTTCCAAATATCATAAAACTATTTTGCATGGTAAAAAACGTAACAGAGAAATACATTACTTACAACTTCCCTAAATGAGAAACAAACACATAAGAGAGGGTCATAACTAACTGTACCAATAACTTAGAAGGTTAAACAGATTACAGCTATAATGTGCAGTATTTCAAAAATAATGACAGTGATTAATTTTTTATGTTCCTAAATTTTTTCGATTCTGCGTCTGGGATCTGTTTTTTTCTCTGAAAGAGTTGTATGTTAGGTTTAAACAGAAAGCGTAATAAAAAAAATCTCTCATCATGGATTACAGCAAATCAAGTAAAATTTTTTTTTATTTGGTTATAGGATCAAAATTAGGTATTGAAGAAGTTTTTATTTTTGTTGACCTTATATCGCTCTCGCGCGCTTATAAATTATATCAGAGTAAAAGTGCATTTTTTATTATGTCTGAAAGTATTTCCTTTTAATTCATTCCAGTAAATTAATTATTTTGAAACCTTTTATTTTCGATACGCTCGCACCCCCAGGGGGCGCGCCCCACAGTTTGAGAAACACTGGCTTAAACACAATTGATACTGCAAGAAGGCGATAGATTCTAAGAACGATGAAATCCGTTTTGAGGGAGGTCTATAGAGAAATCTACTTTCAAATTAGGATAAAATATGTTCACACTTCATGAAAGAAAAATCAACTCTTGGAAATCTTTCCTCGCTGATATTACTGTACAAAATGTTTGGAAGAAATTTATACTTATTGAGTGAAAACCAATTTTTTCAAAAGGCTTGAAATCTCAGGGATCGAAGTTTTCTCTGGACATTTTACTTCTTCGTTTGAAGATACTATAGATGCCGTCTTGATGAATCCGAATAGTCACCTTAATTCTCAACATAGGATTTTGCGTTCCGAAGCTGAATTAGTATATGAAAGCGATGATGTTGTCCCATTTTCAAGAACAGAAATTGACGACTGTGTTATAGATAATTTAAGTTTTAATAAATCACCGTGCTCCGACAGAATTAATAATGAAATGATTAAGAAGTTCACAATTGTTCTCCTTTTGTCCTCTTGGCTCTCTTTAACAACTTCTTGAATTTGGTAGTTTTCCCAAAGATTTGGAAAAGAGCAAATAGCTTGTACTTCTTCTTAAAAGTACTGAATTGTCAAGGAAGCACATAGAAAATATTCGTTCCAAAAGTTTATTACCTTTTTTGGGAAAGAGCTTGGAAAAGCTCTGAATTACTATATATAGACTTGACCACCATTTAAGAAAGTCTAGTCTTTTAATTGATTACCATTACGGTTTTACGCCTCAAAAGTCAGCAGAGGATGCCTCGGTTCGCTTATGTGATAGTCTAAGGGGGAACGCAAAAAAGCCATGCAATATCTCTAAGTTCCAGAATTGTCATAAAATAGCTTTTGTAGATGATGAACTTCTTATTGTTCAATGTAAACACTTCCAGGATGTCTGCACTTTGTCACAAAACATTCTTAATAATATTTTTGATTGGTCAGAGCTATATAAGTTGGAGTTTAATCCTCTTAAAACAAAAGTAATGAAGATTTATAAAACATCACCAGTAGATCAACTTAAAACTTGGAGGTGTAATAATTGAAGTGCACAAGATTAAGTATTTGGGCATAATTGTTGATAACAAAATGCAGTGGAAGGAGCATATCTCTTATGTTTCTACTAAAAGTAAAAAATTCTTTTGTGACTGTTAAGAATTTCAAATAATACTTTTGGAGGGAAAACTGATTATTTCTGTTGATTCTCATAAGCAGGAAATAGTACCTCTAATGTCTTATGCTTCGAGAGCTTGGGGACATTTTTTAAGTAAGAAAATTAATAGTAGTCTTATTAGCAGAACGCAAAGCAGGTTTTTACTTCGTGTCATTAAAGAATACAAAACTATTAGTTTGAAGCAGTGTTTGCTATTTCTGTTTTACTACCTATCGACTTGGTTATTCTGAACAATTTTGATTTTCGGAAAAACTATTTGAGTACCAGCCTTGGCACGCTGGATGGGATGACTCCAGTTTCCTTATTGCCACACTCTTTATGTAGGCAACCTATCACTCATGTGTCTTATACAAATGAAGTCTTCCAAGAATATAAAACTGTTTGTTTCACAGATGGGAGTAAATTGAATGGAAGAGTTGGTCTTGCCTACGTTATTTACGAGGAATGAGTTGAAAAAGTTACTTTCCAACATCGATTAAGAGGTGAATGCTCCGTTTTTCATGCCGAAACTACTCTGCATTAATCTTGCCGTTAAAGTGATTCAGGACTCTCCGACAGGGTGGAACGTTCAATTTTCTTATCTGCACCGACTCGCTCGCTTTACTACATTGTTTGCTCAACATAAATTCTACAGAAAAACTTGTTGTAGAGATTCACTCTATTCTGTATTACCTTGAAGACTGCGACATCCACTTTTCTTACGTTCGGGGTCATAGCGGAAATCTCAGCAATGAGATAGAGCGGACCAGTTGGCCAAAGAGGCAACTTGTCAAGATATGAGCCTTGTGATGTCTGTGTCATTGTCCCACTGCAAGCATTTAGCTTGGGAAATAGCTGTTTCTTCCTAAAACACCGAATTCTTGACCTCGCCTATGGCTTAGTGGACTAAAGAGTTTTCCGACCATATTATATGAAATAAATTTGTTACTGATTTTAGGTTATCCCAGATTCTAACAGGTCATGGAATTTTTAAAAACTTTTTGGCTAAGTTTAATATAATTGGTAGTGATATTTTTTTGTGGTCAGGATGCTGAAACTGCGGAACATGTATTGTTGAATTGTAAACTATATTTTTGTAAAAGAGAACATTTTAAAAGGAGTTGAAACGTTTAAGTCAGTGCTTCTCAAAGTTTCAATATTCACGATCCATAATCGCGATATTTAAACCATAATTTTTATCCCGCCCCCCTCATACAATAACAATGTATTAAATTTAATAATACTATACTTTGGCGCTTAAGTTACAATACGACTTTAACCTCTTAAGGGCCACCGGCGTACATATACGTTTCTCTCAGCAAAATAGTTTATTGCTCCAGATGTATAGATACGTCTTTCCGAAGTACGATCTTTTCTGTGTAATTCTATCATTAAAGTTATTCCGAAAGCTTTGGAATGCAATAAAAGGACCTCGACAATGTTTCCGAAGGATTTACTTATTGAAGATTATTTGCTTCTTTATTCCTTCCTTCCCCCAAATATATCACATACGTGCGTTAACGTAGAAAATGGTTGGCATTGGGAAGCGAATCGCGTAACTTTCAATCGGCAGTTAAGAGATTTATTAAAAACCGTACCAATTATCAAGATAAGTGTTAATTTTTAAATATATTTTTATATATGACAATCCCATGGGGTCACTGGTAATTACTGAACGTTTTTAGCTTAGCATTGTTCAATTAATCATAAAATATATTGTGTAGCATTGATACATATATAAGTATAATATATCAGTGTAAATCTGTATTTTATTTTTATTATGCCCGCCTCGTAGATTTGTCAAGCCCCCCCAAAGAGGTGTGCCCCATAGTTTGAGAAACGCTGGTTTAGGTATTTCGTGGTCAACTGTTTTTCTTTGTTGGTCAATTGTACTTAAAGTGTAAACGTCTTATAGAAAATTTGTTTACTGAATAGATTTTAAAGTTTTATTGGTACATCTTGTTGTGTGCACCCTTTGTTGTGTTTCATCGCTTCGCAAATGCGGCGAAGTGAAGAGGGTAAGCGAGGGGGCGAGCCCACGCTAAGAGTGAGTGAATGTAACCAGTTGGCTATGAGCCTCCGGAATAAACAGAGTGAAAAATCTACAGTCCACTGTGTGCTTCATTGAATATGAGTTCTTTACTTAATTAGTGCTACCTGTTTGTATCTTGTATACCCCCGCTATGGTCACTGGTCGCGCCTCCTACAACTTATCACTTCTACGTGTTTTCTCATACTGAATGGACGTACTTTCCCAGTCGTCCCGTCGAAGAATGTGTTTCATTGCTTTAAGTGCCTCTTTGTCTAATACTACTTACCTTTAAATTCATTATTAATTTGTTATTATTGTTTACCTATGTTAATCATGATAAATATTTGTTTGTTATGGACTAAGGTTTTATTTCTCTCTCGTGAGCATTATCGACGTTAATTTTATTGCCGGCATCCCACCGCATTTAGGCCTACCGCCCTCTATTTACATTGGTCCGTCTTAAACGGAGAGACAGCGTTTTAAAATGTCGCTAGTTTCCCTTAATAGATAACGAGCCACTTGCAAAAGAAATATCGCGAAATGTGCAAATTTTCTAAATACGTTCCAGTTGTCCAATGACGAAAACGAGGACTTTAAATTTTTTTATAATAAATTACGTACCATTTAAGAGATTATATAAGAAGTAAGCCAACTGAATTTATGAATGCAATAGGAAATAATCATACTCTAGAAAACACCCCAGAAATTATGCTATTTAAAGTGCTCTAAAAATGATGCTTCACTTATTCAAAGTGATCAAGATACCTTTGAGTCCCTTATGGAACCATTAATAGATCGCTATGAAAACAAAAGGGCACTTGTGGATATTCACATAACCGAAATGCTTTCGGTGTTCAAAATACAAAATGAAAATCCTGTTCAATTACGATTGCTTATTGATACGGTGCGTAGTCACTTGTGCTTCTTAAAAAACCTAAGGATGTGTTCAAATGTTCTCTCAGATGCTATTTTATTGCATTTGTTAAACTCCAAAATAGATAGGGAATCGCAAAGACTATTCCAACTAAATCTAAAAACAACAGAAGCTTCCAGTTTGCAAGATTTCTTTTCATTTTTAGAAACTAGATTCATCCAATTAAAATCCATTCGTAATACCGATTTCGGTACAAAAAATATCCCAGTGAGTTATAAAAATACTTACTTTCCAAACATCAAAAATTCCACTAAGTCAAAAACATTTCTTGCAAAGCATGAAAAAAATAAAACGTGTTTATTTCATGAGAGCAATTCCTCTCGCCCGTTGTACACAAATGCATTAGATTTAAAAATCTTTCCATACAAGAAAGAAAATAATTTGTAAGAAATAACCACATCTGTAAGCGTTGCTTATCACCTAATAATATACTAAATAACTGTCCCAGTTCTTACAGCTGTATTACACGTAGATCTAACAATGTCAACTCAAAGCATAATATTTTGCTGCGTGAAAGGAAGATATATTCCCCCCAATGGAGATAGTTGATGGATTTATTGGAGAACCTGCTTCCCGCAGGGAAGCTCAATCTCCAGTCATGATGACTTGGATGAGTTAACATTAGTTCAGCTTTCACTTAGCCCTTTGCTGCTTAATTAAAAAATATTGTGTTGATAAATTAGAAATTTAACTGAAATGATTAAAAAGAATTTACTTGTGTGTAGGAAAAAATGAGAATTTAAGTGTGTGTTGTGAATGAGTAGGTGCATTTTTGTTGATTTGTCAGAAGTGTGTAATTATATTAAAGCCTTGTCTACTAGAGCGGACTTTAAGAAATGGAGATCGGGGATTCTTTTTGCCGCAGGGTTACCCGCCCGTCAGAGAACCCGTCTCGTCTGAATTTCGCTCAAAATAAGCGGGTATTTGAGTGCATTTGCTTGAGGATGTGTGGTCCAATCAGGGGCAGCCTATGGTGACTCTAGAGAGCGGGTGTGTCAATAGGAATTGAGTTCGGGTGCCGAGGCGATCCTAAAGCTCGCTTCGCTATTGGCCGGCTTACTCTGTTCCCATAGGTCGAGAGTAAGTCTGGTAGATTTTTGAGTTGAACGGTAGAATTTTAAGAATGTAGAGATTAAATTAAAATATTACGAGATCTATTAAATGAAGGATTAATATATTATATTTTTCTATACGAGCAATTGCTCGGTTAGTATGGTTATCTATATTATTAAAGAATTTATTCGCTATTTTTTGAAAAAGCTTTTTAAAGTTTTTAGTTTGAGTGCGAATCTTATATCTTCGTTTCTAACATACCACGGAGAGTCCGTGACAATTTTAATGATTTTATTTTGCGCTGATTCCAGCATCTTGATATTAGAATAGGCTGCGTGGCCCCAGATTGGACTTGCGTATTGAGAATTGGTCTGAGAACGAGTTTATAAATAAGCATTTTATTTCTTAGAGATAAGCATGATTTCCGTGCAATTAAGGGGAAAACTTTAGCGACGGAAATATTGAAATTTCTAAATTTGTATAATGTGTTGTTTAAAAGTGAGTCTTTTATCTAGGATTACTCCTAGGTATTTGATGCTTTTGGACCAGGGTACGTGCGTGTGTGTAAGTATAGTTTTGGTGGTTCTTGTTTAATATGGTGTGAGAAGAAGACGGCTCTGTTTTTGCTACATTTAAAGCAATTTTCCATGTTGAGAACCAGTCTTCTAGCTTAGCAATGTGCTTTGTAGGAAGTGAGAGTAACGAGTTGGAGTTCGTTACTTTGTGCCAGGGATCGCCGTGTCATCGGCAAACATGCAAATCGTGGATTGGCTGGTTCTAGGGATATCATTTACGTATATGTTGAATAATATAGAGAGATGGAACTGCCCTGAGGTGTTCCAGCGTTAATTTTTCTGTTAGTCAAATGGATATTATTGACTTTGACTGCGAAGGATCTGTTAGTGAGGAAAGAAGAAATTAATTTAATTATGGGGAGGGGTGTTAATTTTGATTAACTGTAGAGTAGCCCACATGCCATACTCTATCAAACGCTTTCTGGATATGTAGGAAAACAGCCCGGTTGATTTCCGGTCGCGAAATCCTGTCTTTATGTACTCCACCACCCGCAGAAGCTGGTGTGATGTGGAGAGTTCGGCTCGGAAGCCTTGTTGTTGTTGGGGAATCAGGATGTCATTATCGTTGAGGTGTTGACTAAGTCTTTTTGAATAATTTTCTCAGTAATTTTACTGAGAACAAGTAGTAATGATATGGGGCAGAAACTGTCTGGGAGAGTAGGGTCTTTCCCAGGTTTTAGGATCGGAATTACCGAAGCTGTTTTCCAAATATTTGGAAGTATCCTACTTTGAGAATGTTATTAATAATGTTTGTTCAATGGAGAAAATTGTTTCCCCGCTGGGAAGCGAAAATGTCCTTCAACCTTCTTCGGAAGAATTGACTGTTGAACCCCTCCCCCGTGCAGTAGCCTTGGCTTCTACTAAAAGAGGTATTTCATGGGGGGTCGGAAAAGGG
>BMAU01014989.1:0-194656 GCA_019973935.1 Trichonephila clavipes
TTTAAAAGTGGGGAGACAAGCGATGGATGTTTTTTAAACTATCATTTTGAAATCGGGTCGGACGCGTCCCCCTGCTTACGGGGTTGGTCCAGCTCTCTCGATGGGGGTCCCTAGGATGGATAAAGTCCACGCCATTGTTTTATAACGATGAGAGGGATCGATGAGGTGTCATTACATTTTTGGGGTGCGTCAAATTTGTTCTCGTCGCCCTGTTTGGGGTCTTGGTCCAGCTCTCTCATATATACACTACTTATAAGCGGTTTCTTCGAGTGTTCATTATTAATGTAGTTATCGGTTTCCTTCTGTATTTTTATAGATTTTAATTTATTAATAGAGGTTTTGTGTGTGTGAGAGACTTACCTCTAATTTTTTTATGTCGTCATCAACTTCGTAGATTGATGCTTCCACTTTCTTGAATTCTTTTTCTTTGGAAATGCGGTAATACTCTTCTTTGAGCGCTTCATATTTTTGTTTTATATTGAGTACTGAGTCCAATTGAGCTTGAAGCTCAGGAATGTCCATTCTGCTTTGTCCTTCAGTGAGAACATTATTAAGTTTGGTTAGCTGGCTTTTGATGCCGCTGCGTTTGCGGTTTAGCGTAGTTATGTCCGACATAATCAAATGAAATAATTCTGAAGAATTTTCGATTATTTTAAATCCTTAAGTCCATAGGTTCAGGAACACCTCCGGCTCGACGGACCAAATTTGAGGAGATAACGTAAGAAAATTTAGAGCGAGTGGGCAAAAAAGATATGCGTTTATTATCATCTAAGTACATGCGAAGACTCGTTGAAATTATAGTAGGGTTGCCAAGTAGGCGAAATTACAGAGTGCGCCAAGAAAGGTGCTCCGTCGCCAAAGGCGTGTTTGCAAGTACGGAACAATGAGCTACATACACATCAATAGGGAGTAGAAAAGAGGGAAACGAAAAAGTTTCGGGAAGAGGTTAGGAAAAATTACCAAAATTTACAACTTTTTTTGTTAAAAATATAAAAATACAGATAATGAATATACCAAGGAGCAGGATGTTTTCATTCGTTAGACGTAGCCGAGATGATTTCTGGACCCGCATCTTTAGTAAATAAAAGCGAAAATAAAAGGAGCAGATGAATCAGAAAATGACAATAAATCTAATGTACTCCAAAAAATTAAAGAAACACCTGTGATATCAAAACGGCCTGATATTAAGACTGATGATTTTGTTACAAATGTGATGATTTATAAACTAAAAAGGGATCCCATAGAAAGTAGTGAAAAATTATACCGTGCCGGAGATAAAATACATTATAGAAGTTTAAATGAGAGCTACTTTTATAGAATAAAACTTAATGGAGGCGAAGAAAAGAGAGACTTGCCGATGTGTGTGTACGAAGCGCTTAGTAAAGCTGTTTGTTGTTATCAATGCAAATTGTTTTCAAAAGAGAAAAAAACAGTTTAACAGATTCAGGATGCACTGACTGGAAACATTTGACTACTCTGCTCAAATCTCACGAAGATAGCAAGTCACATTTAAATTCTATGGTCGCGTTAATAACAATGTTGTTGTTGACGGGTGTTTATTACTGGGATACATACGAAAGACGTGAGATAGATGAACAGAAACATATAACACAACCACAGAAGAATACAGATTTTACTACAAACAATGATCCCAGCATATAACAAGAAGAGGTGCGCTGCTTTTCCTTTCGAGACGGGAATCCATTTCAGGCGAAAGACTCGACTTCTTTCCCGAAGAAGATACAACCATGTCTTACTCGGGATTCGAATCCGAACCCACTCGGTTACAAGCCGAGGGATATAGCCACCATACTGGCTGGGCGACGTTAATAACAATGTCATCTCTTATTGGAGTATTAGATGTTGGTTTGAAAGAACTTGTACGTGAAGTTGAGTATTGGGTGAAGATTTTGAGAATTGTTGCTACCATCAAATTACTTGCTTCTTAAGGATTAGCTTTCCTTGGATCCACTGAGGATATAACCAGTCTTCATAAGGCAGTGTTCCTCAAACTGTGGGACGCCACCCCCCCCCCCAGGGGACGCTAGCATATCGAAAATAAAAGGTTAAAAAATTAATTTACTGGAATGAAGTTTTACAAAATTCTTTCTGACAAAAGAAAAAATACAGATTTTCAATCATATAATTTATACATATCATCTGGCGATATACGTCATCAAAAATAAAAGATTCTACTTCAAATGCTCTTTAGCTATCTTTGATCCTATAACAAAATAAAAATATATATATATTTTGTTTGCTTTGCTATAATCCCACGATGAGGGATTTTTTATTACGTTTCTTTTAACCTAAAATACTACTTTTGCTGACCTTCGAACTTACTGGTATGATTATCTCCATTCCTTTTTTTAGGGAAGTTGTAAATATCATATGTCTGCTGCGCATTTTTCCATGTGAAAGAGTTTTATGATATACTAGCGGTCCCGACAGACGTAGTCCTGTACACATGTCTTAAATACAGAAATTACAAACTTTTTTGAATAAGTTGTAACAATCTGGACCGTTTTGATTAACGTTTTTATAAAGAAAGTTATTACAATACCTGACATCATCACATGTACATTTACCACAATTCGACCTATCAATTGCGTGTGAGTATGTATTTACTACGAACTAAATTGAATACAGAACCTATTCTGAATAGAAACTTAAACTTGTTTTGATTAAAGGGTAAAAAAGATAAAACTTGAGCTATTTTCATAACACGTATATTTTTTTAATGCACAAAAAATAAATTTATCGAAATGCTCTAGAATGTTTTTTGTTAATCCTTGAGGGCTATAAACAAACAAATGCGATGGTTTGCCAAACCTCGGACATGCAACACATAATTGGCTGTACGAAAAGCAAGGGTTTTCTAAATCTAAGTCACAAAATATCATTGTTTGACCTTGGGACTTATTAAAAGTCATAACAAATACCAAGCGAATTGGAAATTGCAAACATTTGAATGGGTAGGTGAGTCTGAAAGAATCATTGGGATCTGTGGTAGAAGTACAACTTCACCTTGAAGTTTGCCGCTCAAAGTAGTGGCCTCAAAAGTATTTCCCATGATTTTTTATGAACAATCGCGCGCCCTTACATAATTTTGGCGCATTTTTACCAAATTGCGATATCGGACCGAATTATGAATATAAATTATTTTCGAATCCACTTGAACCCACACAAAAAATATCATCCAAATCGGTCCAGCCGTTTCGGAGGAGTTCAGTCACATACACTCGCACAAAAGAATTATATACATAAAGATATATGCCGTATTGTGTGGCGAATTGAATAATCTTTCTAATTCTACAATTATTTTTTTTGTCTAATTTTGATAGAAAAATTAGATTGCAATTTTAAAAACGGCTGAAAAATCGGAAAATTCTCCTCTCTTGTTTCTTTCTTTTTTCCCCCCTCTCTTGCCGCGCATTAGCAGAATAAACAGCACACATGGGTAAAACAATTATGCCTTTTTAGGTAGTTAATTAATATATTTTTAACTAATCTAGATATTGGACCGATTGGTGAACCTAAACCATTCTCGAATCCACTTGAACCCATACAAAAAATGTCATCATTATCGGTCTAGCCGTTTAGGAGGAGTTTACTCACATACACACGCACAGAAGAATTATATATATAAAGATTATTTGAAAATATTTTAATTAAAAACGCTAAAAAGCATGATTCATCTGCATTTTTGTAACAATGAAGAGCCAGTTTGGCTGAAAATCGATTTTCGACGCTAACTTACGTCATTTTTAAACAATAACGTTGTTGCAACAAGGAAGGTGAATATTGAGTTGAATGTTTTAAATTAATATCGTTTTAACTAATTGCGATATCGGACCGAATTGTGAATCTAAACCATTCTCGAATCCACTTGAGCCCCCACAAAAAATTTCATCAAAATCGGTCCAGCCGTTTAGGAGTTTAATCACATACACACGCACAGAAGATTTTTATATATAAAGATGGATAAGCATATTGAGCACTTTGAAGAATTATTTGGCCAAGAGTTATTTTTATGAGTATTCTGAAACATATAATGCATAATGAAAAACGTTTTACACAGTTCTTTTTTAGAACTAATATATATCCATATTTTTATATTGAATATACTTTTAACTCGGGAGCGGTCGCGCGAAGCTTAGCTTACGAAACCGCTTACGTCACCCCAGGCTTACGAAATCGTTAATTCTGGGAAAACTGTTTATTTCTTACCAAAGACCTTGACAGAGTATCCTCCAATATGACAGTCTTAATGGGACCTAAAATGAATTCATCTCATATCTCCCTCTTTTTCGGGAGTGGCAAACGTTTTTTTACTATCTTGAGGTACTTGTTTTGATCGACTCCCCGGCGCGACCACTTTTGTTAAAAAATATTTTCTATGAACATGTTGCACTTTCCCCTATGAATAACTAAGTGGTTTTGATTGTTGTGTTGTACAACTTATTATGGTTTATAAATGTAAATGTACAGAATATAAAAAAATGGGCATCTCTGTGATCTCTGTTGAAGGAAGATGAAACTGATCAAGCAAGGGTAAAACTTGCTGAAATAATGCATATTAATCATGAGAGCGAAAATAAATTTGAGAAAAGCAATGAACAGGAAACTAAAGAAAATTTTTCAATAGCTACTACTTAAAGAACTCCATCAAGAAAAATATGAAGCCATAAGTGTAAGCCACTTTGCCCTGTCAAAAAGACACAAGCAAGAAAAAGTTCAATAGGATATTTGTCGATCATCAAAGAACATAAAAACTAAAATAATGTGAACAAAATATGACAGTTTTGCTTGCAAATAACATTCTTGTAATTTTAGCAAAAAGTGTCTGTGATTTGTGTCCTTTATTAAGGTCACGCACACTTGGAACAATTTAGTTCAGTGTTATTGGATTTTTTCTCACATTATCAAAGAAAAATTGTAAAGTCCTTGAAATAGGTAAGTATATTTTCTCTTAGTTAAATTATTCACTGAAATTGTGATTTTTATCGTGTATAGTAAAATTATAAAGAAAGAATTGGGATGAGTCACTCCGCGCAACCATTAACGTTAGTATTGTGTGCACACGTAGTATCGGGCTAAAACATCTTGAATTTTTCTCGCTTTAAATATTAAAAATAACGCAATTGTTCCTCATTGGGGAATTTTGCATTATTTTTTATTATTTAACATTAATTCTAAATGCTAATTCTGTGAGGCTTAAAATTACAGTTCGTTCAAAACAATTTATAAAAGGAGCATTCATTTCAAAAAATCATTTTACATTTTTGTATGCATTGTCATGCACTTGGTTTTACTTTCCTTAAAATAAATCTATTATATCAAGAATAATGCATTATTTTTTTTAAAAAAATAAACTCGTGTGAAGAGTGGGTACTTCAGCCAGTATAAGAACAAGTTTAATAATTATTAGTGACTTCCATGGGCTTGTTTTGTAGAGCAAAGTTTTTCAAAAGAAGGCTTAATATTAGAAATTGATACACTCTGTGTGAGTTCTTTTTCTATATTTAGCTGAGATCTATAGTTTGTCTTCAAAGCAACAACATCAGAAAATCCAGTTTCACAAAGGTAGGATGTTGAAAATAGTAATAGTATACGAAATGCTTTTGTTTACCGTGCAGAAAATTCATCATTCACCTCTGCCTAAAATCCAAAGAGCTATTTATTTCAAAATTGCCTTTTAACTATGCCACTGGATGTGAAATCTATGAAGATTTCTTCTTCGGCAGTTGAGAGCCCTTCTGAAATACTGTGAAATGGATCCCTAACCCACTCGTAACTTGCTATCAAGTTGACCTCAGCAAGAGAAAATACCTTTTAAAATTCTATGACAACATGGCTAAATGATTTTCTATGGTTTTAAAAACAACTTCCGCATGTTGTTCTTCAGATTTGTAAGTTTTAACACATTCTAAGTACGCATGTAAGTTTTACACAGGATTTTTTTCACCATTTTTTTTCAGTAATAGTAAATCCAAAATTTAAGTATTCTTGAGAATATTTCCTTGATTTAATTTTCAGAACCATGCTCGTCTGTGTACTTGTTGATACTTTATTTTCATCGAATGTTCGCTACGACTTAAAATATATCTATGATTTTGTTTTAATCTACTGCCGTAAATACTTAATACCGTGAATTACAACTAACACGTAAATTATAAAATGTACATTCAAGATAGATTTGGTAGCTATAGAAGTATCGACTCAACCAAAACTGACTGGAATTGTACGAGGTATAGCATTTTTACATGTTTTGCGTAGACGTCCGATAGGTTGTCCAGATTCACGCAAACGCTCGCGAGAATTTTTGCCAGTTGTGATGAATATGATAGATAGCAACATGCACTAAACTATTTTTCTAATGATATTTGTACTTTTAGAAATGGATGATGAAGGAAATAAATCTTTAATTAAATATCGTTTTGCAATTTGTTCCAATTTAAAAATTAGAGAAAGAAAAATAACTTAATAATTATCCTATTACTTAAAAGTAATTTGCTTAAAATATGTATTACTTAAAAGTAATTTACTTAAAATATGTATTACTTAAAAGTAACATATACGAAATTTAACACTTATCTTGTTAATATGTATGGTTTATAATTACGGTCGTATTGTAATTTTAGTGTCAAAAAGTACATTAGTATTGCATTCAATACATTATTATTGTATGAGGGACGCGATAAAAATTATGATTGAAAATTGGGTCGCCATTACTGAAAGTTTGAGAAGCACTGTCATAAGGGAAATTATTTCGGTTGTCTTGTGTATTTGGCTCAATTTTATGACATTATCCGAACATTTACAGTGATATGCAAATAAACACAAAGGGTCAGTAAGCTATATCTCACGAAATATGCAATGAATTCTAGGAATTGATGAAAATAAAACTTTCAGAAAGTTTCATGCAAGTAATTATTGTAGACTCCACCCAGATATATAGTATGCGAATGGCAATACATCATTTGAGAGATTCTTGGGATTTACTCAGTTAGAAAGGCACACTGCGGAATATTTAACAGAAATAGTTATGAGAACGAAGAAATTGAATGGGTTAAGATTAGATATTGAAAATTGCCGAGGACAAACGTATGATAATGCCACAAATATGTCAGGGCGTATACACAGTACAGACAAGAATATGAGAATTGTCACCTAACGCTATTTATGTGCCATACACGCATATTCAAATAATTTATCGAACCTTGTCATTAACTTTGCGTGCGAGTTCCACTTTGGAAGAAACTGACTATTTTACAACTGTTCAAAGCACTTACACGTTTTTTTCAGCTTCCCCTCAAAGATGGAACTTACTCAAAAGCTATAAATGTTCTGTAAAACGATTGGTTAAAATTAGATGGTCTGCCCGATTTGAAGCAGTGAAAACTTTACATAAGAACTACCAGGCAATAAAAAAATATTTTTTCAATAAAACAATAATACACAGAAGAGAAACCTGCAGTTAGAAACAAAGCGAAGGCTCTGTACAATAAAATGGACACCTTCGAAACAGCTCTATTAACATCGATTTGGACAAGGACTTAGGAACGAGGGAATGTAACCGGCAAAACTTTACAAACCGTGAGCTTTAACGTATCATTTGGAGTAGTATTGATGGCATCTTTGTTGAGCTTTGTTGCAGAAATAAGAGAACACTTTAACGAAATAGAGCATTACTTTGCTGATAATTATTGAATTAACTCTGTCATGCGCTGAATTTTTGACTAAAATAATACACTGGAGGGAAATAAGAGTTAGAAACGAAAGACTTTCTTTTTCGAAGGTGAGAATACCACGAACATACACTATAAAAATGAACTTAAAGGAGCAAAGAGAAGAAAAGTTTTTTTTTGATGAAACAACTAAAAACGATGTTACTTTAAAAGCGAAAGAAAGGTTCAGAATTGAAATGTTTAATATAATATCCGACAATATTACTGAAGACAAAAAAAAAAAAGAAGAAAAGAATTAAATTTTACGAGGTAACATCAGCGTTTAAATGTTTTTCCAACCAGACCAGGAGGAAATCAAAATATTTTGTGTGAGAAATATAGGAACGATATTGACAAAACCAAAGAATATTTACAAAACAAAATTATTCATTTTCAAGAATTCAGCAAAAATTTAAATAAAAACACAATTTATGAAGAATGTGAGGTTGTCCAGACAGTGAAAACAATATATATATATATATTTTTCTAAATACCCAAACTTATTTAACGATACCCATTTCTAACGCGTCAAGCGAACGATCTTTTTCGTCTCTAAAAGGAATAAAAACATACTTAAGGTCTAATTTGAGTAAAGAAAACGCGCGTTGATGCATTGTCACTATTATATATGGAATATAACGCAATGGAAAAACTTAATAGTGATATAATCATACGTCAGTTTGCCAATATTGAGTCACGAAAAAGAATGTTATAATTCTTGTTATGTTACATCTTAGAATTTTATTTTTACTTTTTTAAATGTTTTTTTTTTAATGTTGCTTCTATTTTAATTATTTTTATAATAGAAAGGAAAAAAATACTGTTATATTTTTTTATCTTTATATATATTTTTAGAATAAAAACTAAACATTAAATTTTTGCTTAATTTGTTAGCGAATCCAAGAGTCCCTTCTTGGATCCGCCAGTGCCAAGAGGGCCTGTAGATTTTCTGCACCCAGGGCCCTAAATGAGCTTAAACCGGTACTGGTTGCCAATAATCTAAAAAAAAGTTATGTTGTGTTGCTATACAATTGAATTAATTACTCATAAAGCTTGACTTTTTAATCAATTTTGACTAAGATTTTTTGAAAACAGAGCAGATAGATAATTAGGGAATTTTAAGGCACCTTATTGCTTTGTTTTATTTAATTAGAACACTTCCAAGTAGCACACTACTTTTATACAATGTTTTGCTTTAAATTAGCTATAGAAAGCCAAATTCCGAACAATGAGTTATTTATCGTTAACTCTAGTTAATTTGTGTACCTACTGAATCTTCATTCTGCTAATTACTTCCGCCAGGTACGAGGTCTGTTAATCAAAGCCAATACGACTCATAGTTTTGAAACATGGTCAAATGACGAGACGATTCTTTCACCTGAATTGGAACTCTTCTTACCACATCCATATCATGCTTCCAAGTGGACTTTGAGCCCAGATATTTCCGTTGCATACAAAATCAACACGTGCTATTAACTGTCAGCAATATATTAAAAAAAAGTACTTTTATTTTCTTTTTTTAAAGAATATTTTTATGAAATTTTTCTCGTTTATTTTAGAATGATTACTTCCGGTATCGCAGAATCTTCGGGCCCTGATAGCGATTGTGTTTGAAACCTTAAGCATGTTTCGAGAAAATTTAAAAAAAAATTAATGTGAATAAGAGAGAGTCCCCATAAGAATCTTTTAGAAAATATTGCTCCAGTAATTTATACAGTTAATAATGGCTCTCTTTCTGGCTTTAATATGAGGATGCTGTTTTGGAAGATCGACCCATCATCATCATCATCCCACAAAAAGGGTATTCAGTGGACGAGGATTTTGAACTATAACATATTTTAATGCCACCACTAATTAAAATGACAAAAAAGGTGCCTGGTTGGAATTATTAATCAGCTTTAATGACATGGACTTGACTGATCAAATCATTCAGCTTATGAAGTAATCCTTCAAGCGTGAAATCTGAAGATGAAAACTGACAAAAAAAAAAATATTTCTCTAAAAAGACATTGGAAAGGCCTTCCCATTTTACTATCGTATGAGTGTCCAGTTCGATGTTCAAAGATATAACCATTCAACCATCTGTTGAATGTCACCTGTTTAGTATTATCTTCTGGCAACATTTCCTCATCTCACAATCTAGTTCCTATTTTCCTTGTCTTGGCGAGTATTGTGTATTGTTTATGTTATGTTGATTGTGTCAATTTGACATTTTACTTATCGGCATTGCTTTTTGAATGGGAATAAGTTGTGTAAGTATAACAGAATAAATAAATACATTTGATGTTTTGTTTACCAATTTGTCAATTATATTTTTGTTGTATTTTTTACATCTTTGTGAACACTGATTTTTAATGGTTTTAAATGTGTGTTTTGAGTTATTTATTATGTATAGAGAAATTCATATATGTGGAGAATTGTAGCCAAATAAAAAGTACACACAGGGTAAAGTGATGTATTCTAGAGTCCGAAACTTTTCACTGAATTCAAACTAAAAGGATTAAAGAAATGTCAATTGATACAAGGCAAGCACCTAATACATTATTTGCACTCAGATGATTCATAAACTGATATCCTTAAATTATGTACTTGAAAATTTAATAATTGTTGTAAAAGAATTATGTAGAAACTTGTATTGTGTACAATTAATAATCATTTTTAAGTAGCTCAATGAACTTTCTTTGTATGCTTGCATGGGGTTTATCTGGAAACACAATGTTCCTTAAATGTCATTTTATTGTTTTGCATTATTTTAGATTTATTTTTGGTTATGTATAAATAATACTTCACAGTAACAAGATTGAGTTTCTTAGAAAATGTCGTGCACAAATTACTTAAGTATTTTTTGTGTTATCATAAAAGTGATCGAAACAAAAGGAATAATTTTTAAATGTTTTAAGAATGGATTGATTTTTAACCTTTTTATCTTACCAATCATAATTCAATGATTTCTTTCTGTTAATATTTACTTGTATCTAATAAAATATTTTGGAAAATGATTCTTAAATGTTCATACTGCGATAAATTCTTAAGATATTGTATTTTTCATGTAATTTGACGTTTGGCATTAAACGCAGAATTCAATACAATCTAAATTGTGTTTCTTGAACTAATAAATATAAAAGCAAACATGTATATTTTTTATGTTTAGTTTTCTGGAGATTTAATGAAGCAGGTTTTACGTTTTTGGTGAGAGATCGTATTTTTCCTATCAGTGCCTATTTGCTTAAGATCTTCAAGTTTTTTGTATTTTACTTTAATGCATTTTAAAGGATTTTATGTATCACTTAGAATATTCAGCATTTAAGACAGATCACTATATTTTTATTTCTTTTGTTTTTAAATTTAGGTTCTGCTATTTGTGTTTTATGATATAAAATAAAATGGAAACTGAATCTGAATCTGAATCTTCACTTGGTCCTGAAGAGTTGTTTACTTCTGAGTGGCATGCTAAAGAAAGTTTAAGAAAAATGAAATCGTTATGCTTAGCCAAGAAGCTTACTGATGTAACTCTTGTTGCATCTGAAGTTGAAATAACTGCACACCGTCTGGTTCTCTCTTCAGCTAGTGATTATTTTTTTGCTATGTTTACTGGAGAGTTGATGGAAGCTAGTATGAATCGTGTTCATCTAGAGGATACAGACCCCGTTGCTTTGAGAGCTTTGGTTGAGTTTTGCTATAGTGGTAATTTTTTTTTATTTATATATTTTCTTTTTTCCATATTAATTTATGATTTAGAAATGTTTTTGTTAATTATTTTATTTATAATTGTTTGGTGAGAAGCTCAAGATTTTTTATAATAAAATGTTTAAAAGTCAATATAATTGCTCTTTAATTTGAAAATAAAAGCAACTTTTACAACTAGTTTGTTATCCGGGGTAATGGCGCCAAGCAATGCTTGGCGCAATAAAGATCACACCAAACAGCTCTCGTTGCTGGAATAGAATCCAATATGGTGGCCTAGTCGTAATTTAATGATCTATATATTAATAACAGAGGAAATAAGCATGTGTGTTTCACCTCTCCCACCCAAACTAAGCAACCCAGAAGTATAAATCTTGGCACATAATTATTCTAGGTCCTGATGATGTGCACTATGAAGAGTTTTTTTCCAAATCCGCTTTAGATTTTTTAAAATTAAATTTTTAAGCGATTTTCCCATTTTTTTTTAACAACTGGATTTTAGGTTTGTTCGTTTGGCAACACAGTGTATTTGTTTTAGAATTCTTTGCGCTCGAAAATTTCAATTACCAGCTTTTAGATGTAACGTTTTTTTCCCAGCATTATAATCTGCTACATCATTTTCTTTTTGAGTTAAAATTTTTTTTTTATGTATGTATTTTAAGTATTTATAATAGAGTTTATTTTAAAACACTATTACAGTTGGAAGATGCATCACTCTTCAAGCTCTCTCTCTAAGCCTACTTATTATTTTTTCAATAACTAAATCAAATTAGTTTGATACACATTTTTGTTTCGCGTATTGATCTAATTTTGTCGTTTCTTTTTAAGCTTTAAAATTTCTTATTTATTTTTTGTGTAGTCATAATGGTATTCATATTGTAATTTCTGTTTTGGTTTAAGGCAGCATAATGTTTATTCTTTTTTCATGTTCACCTTTAAATGCTTACAGTTGAATTTTGTGTATTGTTTCTGGTTTTAGATTTAATTAGGTCATCATTTTTAAAATAAAGAATGTGAAATTTTTGAAAGCAACATTAAAGTTATCAGAAATTTTTAACCTGGAAAAGAAATGAGACAACTTTAAATCTGAAACTTGAAACAGTACGGAAGTATGAAATGTATACATATAAAGGTTTAAAATGAAAAAAAAGAGAAGAAACATGACAGGGCCTTAAACCTAAATCAGATATTTTTTAACTGAAAAAGGAACCACAGAATTGAATCTAAACCAAGAATGGTTTGGAATAATCAAATAAAATATAAGCAAAACAGAATGTATATTAAACTAATTTAATTCAGTTATTGAAAAAATATAAAATACCCTTAGGTGGAGGACCAATGCCTCTTCCAACCAGAAAAATATATAAATCGAAAAACTTATAAGGAAATAAATGTAATAATAGATTATTGTTGAAATAAAATTGCTTTTTACAAGAATTCATTTACGGAGTAAAAAAGAAAGAAATTTAAACTTAAAAATTAAACCCTCAAAAAAAAAAATTAAAACTTGAATGCAAACGTAAGTTTATTCTAAGTGAAGGGTTTGGCGTCAAAAACAGATTTTCAAGCCAAACAACTTTTTTTTTGAGTAATGGCTTATACCCCCTTCCACCTTTGAAGAACAGGTTAACCAGAATGAATGCAAATCACCAAATTGGCTGATTAAAAAAAAAAAAAAAAAAAATGTGTGTGAAAAAAAAATTTATATTTGTTTCATTATAAGTACGTATCTTTAATTCTATAAGTTCATTTATTACATCTGTTAAGAAAACAAACATTTCTTTAATATTTGTGAAAAATTTAATTGCTTTTACTCCATTAGCATTATTTTATATAAGTAGCTTATAATATAAATTATTTGCAATACATTTAAATGTTGTTTTTGAATGTTATCTTAAGATATAATGAAGCATAAAATAGAATTCTGAAATTCATTGAAAAATTTATCTCTTAAAATTTACTATCCTTCGTAAAACTTTTAGTTTTCTTAAAAAATCTCAATGTGCACATTTGAAAAATTACATTACTGACATATTATGCGAAATTTTTAAACACATGTGTTTGTGTGGGTGTTTCATTTATTCCGGCCAAACTAAGCAACCCAGAAGTATAAAACTTGGCACTTAATTACAAAAGGTCATAATGCTATGCACTACGAAAAGTTTTTTTTTAAATTCGCTTTAGATTTTAAAATTCAATTTTTTAGCAATTTTCCTACGAACTGCTGATATGTCACTCCTGTATAAGTTTGTAAGAATTAATGTTTCAAACTGATTTTTGGATGCTTGTTTCATATTTTATTATAAATATATTCATTTAAGGTTGTTTATAGTCGTTTTTTAATTCTTTGTGGCAGAATTGCAATTGTTTTTCTAAAAAATTGTCCTATAAAAAGTGCTTTTTCTAATTTTTTTTAGTTTGGTAACATGCTTTTGTTTACATTTAATTTAGCGATGTTGACAGAAGTGAATTGTGTTTTCTTAATTAAGCATATTGTATCCTTTTCCGGAATTTCAAACAAAAGTGATGTTTAATTCATTAATGCTAATGGACTTTCAGAAATGAAAATATTATAAGTTTTTGCCATTATGGGCGATACCAAAGTTTGTTCAATGTTTTGTATGTGTGTGTGTGTGTTCAGGATACAGTTTCATATTAAATCAGTATATTTTGTTTTTTAAAAAAGCTGTGATCTTAGATAATAGAATCTGTTTTCTGCAAGGCCGTTTTCTTATTTTAATGCTCATTAAATTTATGTATCTTTTATTTTTGTGCATGATTATTTCTGATATATTGTTGTGGTTTATAGTACTACATGTTGATTGTGTAATAGAACAACTACCCTTCTTGCAAGGCCTAACTTACTGTACTGGCTACTTTTAAAGATATTTTCATACCATCTGATAGCCACAATTTAGCGCGTACAACACATATGTGTATATAAGGTTACTTTTATATTTATTTTATTTCTTTTTCAATTTTAAATATTGGAGATTTTTGGTTATGTGTTGTTTTTTGTTGTTCAAAACTGTTTATGGCAATTTTATCAAAAATAGGGCTTACTTTTTCTGTTTTATATAACCTTTTAATTTAAATTATTATTATAACTAGCTGTATGGCCCAGCCTTGCATTGTGATAAGAAAAATGTTTGCACAGAAAAGAGATGCACCTTGAAAAGATTTTCTCATATTTCCCTCTGGATTTCTTTAAAATTCAGCGTTGAAGTGATTTTACGCATCTCATGCCATCATGGTTTAATGTTGCTTCTGGTAATCTGTTCCTCACATAGTTTCTTGGAGATCATATGCATATTTTATGTTATACTGTTAATATATGATATATATATTTTCACTTATATATATATCATTATAGTTATTTATCATTGTATGTACTCATTCATTTGTTCTTTACAATAAAATTATAATATTTAATAGAAATATTGCAAAAAAAAGTATTGTCTCAATTAATTTTTGAGCAACACAGTTTATTATTTGTTTCATTCAGTACTGTTGTTGGTTCTGGACTATTTCAACGAGGACCTGTTTTATCCATTTTAGGTGAATTTTAATTTTAGTTCCTACTATAATTAATTTTTTTTAGTATTGAATTAAATCTAATTTTCTTTTGCACTTTAAAATTCAGAGTTAATGCAATTTTTGTCATGTGGCATTATGGTTTAACTTTCCTTCTTTACAATCTGTTCTTCATATAGATTTTTAAAGATTTTATGTATGTACATTTCCATGACATTTTCTTTGGTTGAAAAAAAAAGATGATTGCTTTTCTTCCTTCATCAGTAGATGCTGATCACTGTTGAACATCATGAAAAATATGCACAGTTATTTAGACTCACATTCCAATGGTGAAATGAATAAAAAAATGGACGATATTGAGCAATTTGTTGATACTAAAAAAACAATGCAAAGAAAAATATCAGATTACCGTAAAATCCAGCATATAATGCTCACCTATACTTTTGAGCTGCATTTTTTAATGTTTGTTATGTTCGCCGTATAATGCACACCCTCTTTTTTACGAAGAAACCTGAAATGTACATATGCAATGCTCTCTCGTTTTGAAGTCATTATTCCAAGGTATAGAAAAAATAGTTTACTTCTATATAGAAATACAACCCTTTAAGTTCATAAGGAGTGTCATTTCCCATAGTAGAAACATATTACTGCTATTACTTTTCTGTTGTAATTTTTATTTATAATTTCATTCCTTCATTTCTATTTACCTTTTTAGCATGTTAATTTTCTCTCTTACATTCAAATATGTTTTTATGAAAGCATTATTTTCTGTGAAGCGAAGTTTCAATGTGAACACTCATTATAAAAAATTATTTTTAAATTTTGGGTATACTGTTCAGCAATGGCTCTGCCCTCTTTAAATTATATTATGCTTGCAAAAAAAAACTGAATTTTATTTATTTTAATATTAAAACCTTGATACCAAAACCACAAAAATTCTAACATATTATGTGTAGAAAACAAATTGTCAGATTTTGGTGGAAAATAGCTTCAATTTGGCTGCAGTGACGCTAATACGCAAGTACTGATAATAATTACTTATTATTCAACGCAAATATCAGTGGATTTTTTAGACAATCTTCACTTCTTACCTGCTTTTATTTTTATGTTCAAAAATAATAATCTGTTACACAAAGTTTCTTTCTGTTAGAAAAAACTTTATTGCTTTTCTTTGTTCAACGACAAGTTCTAAATCCCACTTATTGTAACAATAAAGTAGAAAATCCTAGCTAGCAGTATAACAAGAAGAAAATAGTACTAAATTAAACTAATTGCTATTAACGTATTGGCCATATTTGTAAAAAACTACCTTCCATTTATGTCAACAATTGTTGTTAACTAGATTTCTACATGTTGCTTTTCAGTTTGAATTAATGTTATAATTTCTACTATATGCTAGGTTACTTAGCATTTATTCATGTTTAAATTTTTTATATTTAAGAATTTCTGTGAGTGTTTGTTTGTTCAGCACTGGTTGTGGTAGTTTCATCAAAATTTAGGGCTTAATTTTTCTGTTTTAGATAACCTTTTAGTTTGAATTAATGCTATAATTTCTATTTCAGTGTCGCACATTTTTATGTATGTTTATTTTCTGAACTGTAATTTTCTTGCTTATTGTACTTTAAATTATGTGATACCATGACTCAAAAGTTAGTTTTTAAGCAAAAAAATGATTTGTTAAGTTTTTGTAAACAGAAGCTAAATTAAGCTAATTGCTATTAACGGTTTGGCAATATTTGAAAAAAAAAAACTACCTTCAATTTATGTTAACAATTCTTATTAACCAGATTTTAGCATTGTTGCTTTTTTTGACCTCATAGTTTTTAAACCAATAAGTACTCATCTATTGTTCCCATGGAAAGATAGTTAAGTTTATTCATCAAGAAGATCTTCACAGAAACTATGAATGGGATTAAATGCTCAGCAAAATAATTTTCTTTTGCACTTTAAAATTCAGAAATAATGCAATTTTTGTCATGCTACATCATGGTTTAACTTTCTTTCTTACAATCTGTTCTTCATATAGAGTTTTATAGATTTTACATACGTGCATTTCTATGATATTTTCTTTGGTTGAAAAAAAAGATTATTGCTTTTCTTCCTTCATCAGCAAATACTATGTTCTCATCATTATAGGAAAACATCAGATGCTGATCAGTGTTGACCAGTTTTTTTGTCGCATGGCATCTTGCATCAATTTAGCTTTTAACATTCTTCATATATATAAATATATTTATACCATTTGTGATTCATAAGTTTTTGAGGATGAAAGATGCAGCTTGATACAATTTTTTCATATTTCTGTTTGGATTTCTTTAAAATTCAGTGTTGATGTGATTTTGCGTCTCATGCATCACAGTTTAACTTTGCTTCTGATAATATGTTCCTCATTTTAGTTTTATGAAGATCATATACTTTGTATATATACTGTTCATATATGATATATATATTTCAATTATCACTATAATTAATTATCATTGCATTTCCTCATTTGTTTGTTCTTTGCAACAGAATAACAAATGTTTTTTTTAACTAAAATTTTGCAAAAAAGTATTGTTTAAAAAATTAATTTTTTATCAACAGGGTTTATTATTTCTCTCATTAGGTTCATTATGGTTTTTTTCAACGTAGGTCTGTTTAGGTAGTTTATTTTAGTCCTTACTAATTTAATTTTTTCACTATTGTATTACATCTGAATTTTATATTAAATGTAATATAGATGTTAGATAGTATTATTTCCATTCCTCATGTGATATTTATTAATTTAATGCTACAGAAAATTTAATTTAATGCTTTATTACAATGTAGGCTTATTTTATCTATTTTTTACAATTTTAGTTTGTACTAATTTTTTTCTCCAGTTAAAGGCTTCCTAATGTATGTTATTTATGTTAATATTTTAAGGAAATAGTTTGACATAATTTTTCTTTGGGTTTTTCTATTTCAGATTATTTCACTCATAGTTCCCATAGCAGAAACATACTACTGTTATTACTTTTCTGTTATAATTTTTATTTATATTTTCATCCTTTCATTTTTATTTACCTTTTTAGCAAGTTAATTTTCTCTTATATTCAAATATACGTTTTTATGAAATCATTCTTTTCTGTGAAGCGAAATTGCAATGCAAACACTCATTAAAAAATTATTTTTTACTTTTGGATACACTGCTCTGCAATGGCTCTACCCTCTTTAAAATATATTATGTTTGCAAAAAAAGATCAATTTTATTCATTGCACTACAGGGACACAACGAGCGATTTTCCTTTCTGTATATGCTGTTGGACTATTAGTTTTGTTTGTTGCTATTTTTTAATTTAATAAATGAATTTATATTTGAAAAAACTGTATATTACCCACCGCCAACCACTACAAGTTAAAAAATAAATAAAAGCAATGTCCACATATATTGTGGTTCATTATTAATTGCCATCCTTATTTTCTATGCCTTTTATGATATTTCAAGCATTCTCTAAAGTTATAAAAGTAATTTTAATTTCAAAATATTTTTTCATTGTTTTACTGAACATAATATAATTTTGTATTATATTTTTCATTTACATACCACTTATAAAAATATTTCTTGAATATGAAATTCATTTTACACACATATGAAAATAATAAACAAAACATAATTAGTCATATATTAATTTTGAAAAATATAATAAAACTGATAATTTTTAATTTTTTTTTTACAAAAAAGGATAGTTTAAAATGTTAAACAAAAATAAAATAGACACTTTTATCAATTTTATTTGTCATGTTTTACGTTAATTTTATCGTTGCACATATGAGTGTTAGCATATTTTAATTCTGAAAAATATATACTATTTCTTAAAACTGCAATAGCCTGTGCAACACAAAGAAATTTCGCAAAAGTATATTTCTCTGAAGCCTTTGCTTGTATAAGTACAGAAAGCCCGTGCAACACTGGGCCATACTGCTAGTACACAATAGTTTTAAAGAATTGCTTTGAAATACATTTAATGTATTTCAAATGAAGGATGTAGGAAGAGATTGAGAATAACCTAGATCAATAAAAAAAATAATGAATATCAATATAATATAAAAAGTAACATGTACTAATAATAGTATTATAAGCAGTGTATAATAATCTTATAATATAATTTTATCGTAATTATATATAATATATGAATATTATATATAATTACGAATGAATATATGAATTACGAATAACAATTATTAGAAAAAATAATCATGTGATATAATTTAATAGTAATTATAAAAAAGAATAATCATCATATTGTAAAAAAAATAAAAAGAATGCGTAAGAATACTTATTTAACATAATTATAAGTAACAGCATAATTATAAATAAATAACATAAGAATAGCTATAAATAAACAACAAAAATAATTGTAAATCAATAACAATATTAATTATAAATAAATAACAAAATATGTAATATTTATAAATGAATATTAAAGAAACAAGTATAAATAACAAATATTATATGATTATTACATATAGTAATAATTGCATTTTTATATTACATTATTAATAAAGTAATTGTATAGTGTATATTAAAATTAATAATGAATATCAATTAAAAAGTACTGAAAGCTTGCAATGTAAAACTTGCTTTGCAAGTTCCTTCTACGAATTTCATTGAAAAAAGAATGTAAAAAAAAAAAAAAAAAAGAAACATTTTTAAAACAAAATAAAACGAAAATAAACGATTTACAGTGATACTTAAAAGCACAACACTTATTATTTTAAGAAAAAAAAAGTATTCTAGAACTCACTCATATTAGAAATATCCATATTTGAAAATAGCACAAAATAGAACAGAAGACGGTAACAATTACACTGAAAAGGGTTAAATTTTTAAAGAAATCATATGAAATTAATAGGGTTACCATGGAAAAAAACCAATAAAAGTTATTTCTAATATACATTATCCCCATGGCAACCACATCGACAGATGATAAAAATATGAAGTAACCACATTGTAATGTTATTGTCCATCTTGGTGAACATAAAAAACAACTTGGCGCAATTACCCCGGATATCAAACTCGCACCCAACTTTTAAATCAGTAATAATGTTGAAACTGACCGATTTTCTTTCCTTCAACCATTCCAAAGCATCCATTTTCAACATAGAATAATTATAATTGAAATATCAATACTAAATTTAAAATTTTAAGGGAAAAGTTGAAAAGATTGCAATTGTTTGAAAGAAAATATACACCTGTAAAAAGCATCTGATATTTTATGTGTATATACTAACAATAAAAGACTTGTTTCTGAAATATCTCTAGGAAATAAGTTTTTCAATAATGTCAATTTTTTTCTGTTTGTTTTTGAAGCAAAGGAAAATATCTTAGAATATTTTTTTGTAATTTATTTGTCAGAAACTATATATGCATCATAGTTATGTATTACATCACCAACCAATTTTGCTAAATTAAGATACTGGAAAATCAAAAAGTGGTGACCAATACTGTTGTCATTTTCCCACATGCTCAAAAACAAATTCCTACACTTGCTATTTCCGCAAATGTCGGAAATTTAGCAAAATTTGGCGAAAATTTAGAAGAATTAAATACTGTATTTAGAAAACACATACATTTAAAATCAGGGGCGTCGCGACCGCCGTATCGATGATACTGGACCCCCAAGCTACAGCGGCCCCAACATGTGTAACTACAGTACCACTAACAGTACTTTCTTTTCTTAAAAAGGGCCCCGGAGGAGTTTTGATGCATGGCCCACTCAGAACAAGCTATGCCAGTGCTTAAAATAAATAAAAAAAAGTTACAACTATATTATTTCAGTGGCCAAAACGCCATAATTACATTCAAAATGTATTGTATTAATGTTTTAGATGTCATAAGTTGACGTAAGTATGAATCTAAATGCTGTCTTGTAGTTCGCCAATGTTTGTTAGCCCTGTGGTTTGAGTCTTAATGACACTGAAGACCCGCCATGTATTGGTGGCTGATGCACATTAAATCTGTTGGGCTCGTTTCATTAGCATGGTGTGGTAGTTTAGAGAGGGGGCAGTTCAGATGTCATCCTCGTCACTTAATCCAGGTTTAAAATTATGAGGTCCATTGCCATTAGCCCTCATGTTGCTGTACATTGCAACATTTATACAACTCTCTCTCTCTTGCCCAGCCCTGTAGTACTTTGAGTACTTATGTATTATACCACAATTTATTGAAATACTCCATTGTGCTCTTAAAAGTAGAAGATAAATCCTAAGTTTTAATCATTTTTTTAAAAGTAAGTAAAGAACAATGTTACAAATCATAAGCAATGTTATTATTTTCAAGCATGCATAATCAAGATTATTTGGTGTGAGCATGTGTGGGAATGGTATTTCATTACTGGATGCATATCATGGTATTTATTCACATTTTTTAATTTGACTAATTTGTTCAACACTATAATATGTAAGAGTACCATGTACAAGATAGGATTCAAAAGTTCCCAGACTGAGCCTATAACATGGAAAATTTTTGCAGTAGAGCAACTACAATAACTTTTCTGTATTACTATATTCTTCAACTTATCTAAAAAAAGTTTGTCCCAAAATCACATGGTCAATGGCTCACCATGGTGTCATATTTTGTAGGCAGAAGCATTTAGCCATCTGTGATTGAAAAAAATTGCATTTGTTGAACAAACAATGAATATCAAATTTTGGGTTCATTGGGAAAAAGTGCTACAGTGACTTACAAACTGTTGAAGCATGTTTAATGCTGTGATATATTAGTATGAACACAAGCTTTTGAGTGGCATCAACGTTTCAGAGGAGGCAGGAAAAGTGTCAAAGACAACAAACGCTCTGGACATCAGCAGACTTTCTGTATCACTGAAAACATCAAAAAGGTTTCTGCGGCGGTACCTAAAAACAGACTTTAAACAATGGCAGTATTAGTTGGGATGTCCTCGGTCACATGTGAATGGATGCTGACTAAGGATCAACATGCATAGGGTGTGTCAACAAATTGTTTCCCGTATATTAAACGAAGACCAATCTGTGCAGATGAAATTAAAAGTGCATTGCAGGCTGAATTAAAGGGCATGGCTAAAAATAGATTCTAGAAATGTTTTAATGACCTTTACAAGCAATGGCAAAAGTGTATTGTTGCTCAAGGATCTTATTTAAAAGAAGAATGTGCTTCAGCAGTTTAATTGGTAATATTTTTGAAGTTATCAACTCCTTCTGGGAACTTTTGAATCCAACTTAGTACATATATGTTTGTTGCTTGAAAATTAGGGAAATACACATGCCACATGAGACAGCCATGTATGGATATAAAATTGAAAATACGTATGTACTAAAACACAATACAGAAAAAAATGGCAACAAAATTTATATGGTTTTTTTTAAAATTCTTTTTTAAATGTTGGAAAGAACCTACTTATAGATACTTCTGGGCAACCATTTAGCTACGTATAATTGACAAAAAAATATTCATTTGAAAGGGATGCAGGATGTTTAATATGGTGTATAGTGCCCTCAAACAGCTAAGACTACTGTACCATCTGTTTTCTGCAGATGCAATGAGGTTATTGATTAGACATAGAGAGTACTATTCCTTTCTTGGAGAAATGTAATCTGCAGGATATTTCTTGGACAAAATGAAGAGGTTGCTACAATATATAGTACAAGTGTGTCCTAAGCATGCTTGTCATATTTAGATTAAGAGAGCATGTTGGCCACTGCATTGTTTCAGTTTAAAGAATGTACTCCTCAAATCAAGTCATATGAGGTCTGAGATTGTATACAAATGAAAGGAATCTAATGACTGCAGTATAATGTGCAACATGAGGGCTCTGTGTTTTGTCTGCATATTTGTGGGCTGTCAAATTGCCATACTAAATAATGTGTTCTCTGTACATCTACATATGCTTATTGCAGCACATACCATCAGCCCATCTTATCTATACTACACTCTTTTATGAATGGGTTATTTTTGAGTGCCCCTTTCACTCCATAATGAGTCTCTTTCCAGACTGAATTGGAACTCCTCAGTAAACAATCCATGACTCCAAATACATTGCATCCAGTTGCATTGTTCAGCCCATTTTTTTCGTGTCTTGTGATCAATAAAATATGTATCTTTGGCATACACCTATTGAAACCACCCTGATGAAGCCTATTTCATACTATTTGGCATACCTTTCTTCTTTTTGCTGAAAAAAAAAACTCTTCACAGCTGAGTTCCATTACATATTCTGTCTTGACTAACTGTTAAAAATACTGTCCATGAATTGCTGTGGTAACATATGAATGATCTTGTCCTGTTCAGCGCCTGACATTCCTTATTTCTTGGAATTGACTCCACAGCATTGAAATAACACTTCTGGCCACTCGCTGCATGTCTTTGTGTTTACCTGGGTTCAAGTCTCCTTATTATTCATAGAGCCATGGATTTTGGTAAGTCACATTGGTAGAACATTTTCAAACCGTCTTTACCTAAAACAAAGGCTTAACAATTGTGTGTTACAGCTCAGACAGTGAATTGAATCAATTTTTTGAGACAGTGAAAACAAAAGCTTCAATGAAATCATGATTTTCAGCACATATATCCTTCATTTTAGGTTTCGTCATGAACGTAGATTTGCATATGAAGTTTTCTTTTTTCTGCTACACACTTTAAACTATAAATGCTTTGTTTTATGTTAGTTACTAATAGAAAAATTGTGTAATTTCATTAAAGCCATGTGCCCCCTAATTTTTTTAGCAGTGTGTATATATATAATAGTTCTCTATTTCAATCTTCTTAAGAGGGATTTTTCTGAAAATTTATAATGATTCTGCACTTTCCAACAATTATGTGATACTTAGTTCTTTTATTTGTCTTCCTAACGAGAAATGCAATTTTTACTGTTATTTTTTTGTTCTTAAAAAAGCTTTGCATTAGCCGAATTTTGTAGCCAAATGGTGCAGCATTGTATCAGCCACTAGATCTGATCAATTAACATGCTAAAACCCAGAAATCATGAGAGTAAAAAAGTTCTTGAACTTCATGGAATAAAAGTATATAAACTAAGATCTTATGGAATGTGAATAGGAATGCTTTTTTTCTTTGTAAACTATCTGGATGTGATTTGTTGCTACTTTTATTTAATACTTGTTTGTGTTAAGTATGATCAAGAACTGTAAATAAATTCATAATTGTGATCCAGTTGTCTCTAAATATCTTGAATGTAAATTTAATTGCTGCTATATATAAAATAATTGGGTATTTGCAATCCAGAGATTAAATTGCCATGTATATTTTTATCTTCCAAGTTCCATGAAAATCCTGTTAAATTCCGCTCAGTTCCAAATGTTTTTAAAACATATATCACTACCGTTGGTAAAATGCTGCAAAACATTCTACAAAATTTCATCAACCAATATAATAATAAAGCTATGAAAAATAGTAAAGATATAAATTTTTTAAAAAAATATTTATATTCTGTGTTTATATTTTTGAATTTTTTTTTAAGATCTTTTTAATTCCGTTGATATCACTGATATTGTTAAGGTAATTTTAAAAAATCACAGTGATTATAACCTTAATACTGATTTCCATAATTTTAAAATCCTTGTAGATTTAGTTTTAAAAGAAAATTATATTAATTTTAATAGGTACTTTTCTAAACAAATTAAAGGTTTGCCTCAGGGTGGACCTGCTAGCAATAGTTTGGCTAATTTATGCTTACATTATTGTGAAAATAAATATTATTAATAAGGATTTTTATATATTTTTAGATATATTGATGATTTATTTGTTCTTGTGGTAAAAAATTAATTTTAAAACCCTAATATTTAATTTTTATCCAGATTACTTTAAACCGAATTAAAATTAACAGTAATCCTTTTAAAAGTGATTACTTAGATGTAACATTGTATATTATGGATAGTAAGTTACATAATATTCATAATAAAAGCTGTTTTTTATTCTAATATTAAAGTGCCATTCTGAAATTCGAATATATCTCTGTATGTAGAAACATATTAATTTCTGTAAGTAAAAATATATTAATTTTTATAAGTAGAAATGTATCAATTTCTGTGTGTAGAAATATTTTTATCTATATTAATCGTATTAATATATTAGTGATAAATCTAATATTTTAAATCTTAATAATTTTATTAGTTATTCTATTGAACTTGGATACCCTATTAATTTTATTTACTATTACATTTCTAATGGGTTTAAGTTAAATGACAAGTTTTAATAATATTTGCATTAGGTTTCAATTTTTTTTTCTATTTTTCACATTTATAATGTTATTCATGCCTCTCATTAATCCCCTCAAGGGTTCATCTTATTTAGATGAGTGCGGGTGTCACAATCCCGAGGTGCCCTAGTGATCTTTTTCTTTTCCCAAGGGGTTTACAGTCTTTGGTAAACACGGGTTTTTCGAATCCCGGGTACACTAGTGATCCTTCTCTTTTTCAACCCTCCGTCTTGTCATATTTCTTTTCACGTCTAGAACACAGCATCAAAATATATTAAATATACGAGTACTATTATATTAATTTGTTTTATGCTTAGATTATTTATTCTTAGTTATGTATTAATAATGTATTTTGGTTTTCCTTATGTATTGCATTAAATTAGTTTTATTTATACCTATCCTTGTTTCGATTTTTGTTTGTTTTTTACAAACTCCGTTGGTTTGCCAACCCGCATGTTTCCCGTGTGCAACGTCCCTTAAGGAAGAAAATGGTGACCTGGGGATACCTTTTGCGTTCCCTTTGGCCCACGCTTCGCTGTAGACGGGAGGCAGGAGTGAGACCGCACCTGTCAATCGGCTGGTGATAAGTCTCTTCGGAGACATTACTGTTGGGCTAGTGCTGCAGATAAGGGGTGTCGGGTTTACCTGTTGGATCCTCGCCCTGATGCTGTAGTGCTATATCCTGTGTACTCCTGGTAAGCGCCGAGCCGGACTATTGTCAGTTGACCGGCACACTGCCTCTCTTGTTGGACTCCGTGGTGGGTGGAGACACGCCAGGATTAAGTCTATTTTGCGCTTATGAATCCAAGTCAGCTGTGCTCGGGTAAAGGCCTTGTTTTACCCACCCTTACCATTGATGATATTGCAACATATTCACGCTTTCATATTTTGTCGTTACCAAACAATGAAATATCTCGGAAGCCTCCATTTTCTATTCAGAAAACACTGAAAGGAATAGGTGGAGATCCGAAAGGGATTAAAAAGTTGCGATCCTGAGACCTTGTGCTCATCGAAACTACATCAGCTTTACAAACAAAATCTTTCTTACTGGCCAAAACGTTTTTAGACTGCCCTTTAATGGTAAGTCCTCATTAATCGATAAATTCCTGTCGAGGTGTCATATCTGAGCCGGATCTATTGTGCGCTTCGGAAGCAGAAATTCTCGAAGGTCTTTCTGTTACCCAGGTTAGAAGGATCACTTTTTTTTAAAAAAAAGATGCTGCAATTATTCCAACGAAACATTTAATTTCAGCATTCAATAGCCCTAAACTTCCGACTACAATAAAAGCAGGTTACTTAAACTATAAGACCCGTGCCTAAATACCGAATCCTTTGCGCTGTTTCAAGTGTCAGAGGTTCGGACACTCAAAGTTCCTGCCGCGGTCAAATAACTTGCTCTAGATGTGCATCCGCTAGGCATTCTTCCACAGATTGTACACTAGATCCGAAATGTGTTAATTGTTCACAAACCCATCCATCAGATTCAAAATTATGCCTAAAATAGAAATCAGAAAAACAGACCCAGGAAATTAAAACCAATAAAAACATATCCTATTTGAGAAGCGAGTAAATTAATAGTTCCTCTTTTAACCCAAACATATGCCCAAGCTGCTAAACCTTCAGCTACATCTACTACTACTCAAACAGATCCAAGCATCACAAATATCTTTTGTCCACCTTTGCAATGTAGTCTACACATCATCCTCATCAACTTAAGCCACACAATCTACTTCCTTCCACATCTTCAGTAATATTAGACAAATCAAGTAAATCTCAGTTACCTATACCCATTTCTACTACTACTATTACCCCTGGCAATAGCCTAAATACCTCTGCTTCATCTTTATCAACTGAAATTCAACCAACTGTCCCATTACTTAACACTACCACTGCCAATAGCCGAACTTCCGCTGTAACTAAAGCGGCAAACAATTTAAAACAAAGTAGAAAAAATAGGAGAAAGCTCACAGAACCAAAGCCTGACATTGAAATTAAAATGACACCTTATAAGCCGAAAAAAAAGTAACGCTCGTTACACCTCAGAAGATGATAATATGCCGCTGCACATAATGTTGAAACATTAAGTGCAGCGGCGCGGCAATCGCTTGTTTAACAAATGTACGCTTTAGTTTTAGTCTGTCTTGTCTATCAGGTAAATAAACGTGTGTGTCCAATCCTTCTTATTTCGTTCTTTTGCGTCGCCTCATCATTCTGACAGGTTAGAGCTTTTATTTATCCATTAATAATAAACGAAAAGGAACATTTGAAATCTGACATTGAATTATTTTACGAATTTGAACAGCGCCAAATAACCCCAAAATTACTCACTCATTCCTCTCATTAATTGTAACTATACCGTTACTAAATTATCTACATATACAGTCACAAGATGGCGCTTCTTGTATAATAAAATTAAATGTATTTTATTTTATATTAGAATTTCTATGTATGATTGGGGGTCCTCTTCATTCCACTAAATTTCGTATCCTTGTTTTAGATTTTTTTAGTATATTTATAGACTTATGTTTGATTTTATTTTTACTACCGTATTTTCCTGTATATAATCCGCGGATTATGTGTTAAAAGAGTTTCAAATTTCGTTGTGCGTATAATACGCCGCCGCGGATTATCTGAGAAAAAACATTATAGAACAGAAAAGCTAACAAAGTCTTGAAAGAAATGCTGTTTATGTTTTATAAAATAAATAATAGATGGCGCTTTCATGACTCGGTGACGTATTTCAGCTATAACTAGTTTTCGTCCAATTACATTCAAAAACAAATTCGGTCCCTCGGAAGGAAAAACAGTTACTATAGTCGCTGGCGGCGTTTCCAATTTTCTCTTTACTAGAACTTTTACGCCCTTTGAAAGTTTTCATGTTGAAGCGAAAGCGTGTAAGTTACTCTGTAAACTTCAAGTTAAAAGCTATACATAAGTCGGAAATCGAAGAGCTGCAAGGTTTTCCAACGTTGACGAATCGAATATTCGTTAGTGGAGAAAAAACAAGACCAACTTCGAAAATTGTGATCGACGTTAAAGAGCCGATCGTAGTGGATAACCTCACTGGCCTGAATTAGAGGAGGAAATAAATAAATGAATTTTAAAAGAAAGAGACAATGGGAAAGCGGTCTCGATCTTAATTTTTTTTGCTGTTAACTTGCTAAATTAAAAAAAAAACAGGTTTTTTCCGCTAGCAATGCTTTGTTTAACAATTTATAACATAGATGGCAGTAGCAAAGAATTTTTTTTTGTTTTATTGAGATTATCGTAAAAATATCATACATATTTATATAAAAAGACGTTTCATAATAAATTTTGTTTTTCTGTACAATTTCTTATTTCCATTTTTAATTATATTGTGTATTTTTTATCTTATGCGACACTCATTATCGGCAGTTTATATTTTGGAATATTCGCCGTAAAAACTGCCGTGGATTATACAATGTTTTTTTTACTCGAAAAAAAAAAGGCTTTGCGGATAATACGCCGTTGCGGATTATATACAGGAAAATGCTGTAATTTTTACTTTTATGCAGTACTTACTACCCATAGTTCGTTTTGCATTGGCCGGGAAATATTAACATGTGATGACGTGCAAGTTTACTCATCCTAACAGTAATTCATATTAATATTATTTTTAACTCTATAATTAGTAAATAGTTGATTAATTTTTCCTGTTATATTTTATTTAGTTAGCATTAGTGTATTTTATTTCTCATAATTACATATTTATATAATTTCCTGCTTTCCATGGAGCCCAGTAGTATAAGCAAATTACAGGTGAAGGTTGGCTGGCCAAATACATTGTTTAAACCTGCTTTCTTGGTTGCCAAGGCCAAGAGTTTGTTATTGTATTACACTGTGGCTAATATTTCTTACTGTTCTGTCTAGATATACTTAGGATTATAACTATTTGTATATAGTATTATGGATTATATATAATGAATTATAGAAATCATTAATTGCATTTTATTGTGATTTTAATGGAGATGTATATTTAAATTGATCAAATTATGATGAATGAAGTCTGGTATGTTTATAAGCATTTTCTGTTTATGGAGTATATTTTTCCTTTATTCTACTTATGCATGAAAATGAATAATTTATTAAGACTGTCTTTTCATAGTGTTGATGAATAGGACATGAATTTGGAATGTATTTTTAAGATATAAAAGTACTCCAATATTAGTATTACATTCTGGCTTCCCTGCCTTATACAGAACATATTATTTCATCTTACTCATTTTTAGTCGAGTTGATCCATTTTTTTCTGGTATAAAATGTTTCCCAATTTTTATCCTATACAGTAATGCTGATTGAACTATCCCTTTATGTGTTTGAGTGAAATATTTATTTCTTAAATATTTTAAAAATGCAGTGTTGTAAACAGATGTAAGAATTACAATGTTGCTAATTTTTCTGAATATTTAGACATTTTTCTATCTGAAAATATGCTCAGCATTTAGTTTAAGTTGTACATTTTGGCGAAGATAGCCTTGAGTTAGTTTGTAGAGGAAATATTCAACATTTAATTTTGATTATTGGATTGTAGCTACATAATATTACTGATATATTTTTGGTTTCTTATTATTGTGTTTTGTTTTTTTAAATTAATTTTATTTCAGGACAAATTTTTCTAAGTGAAGATAATGTTGAAACCATACTTTCTACTGCCAATGTTCTGCAAATTTCTGAAGTGGTAAGAGCTTGTTGCCTGTTTTTGAAATCTCGACTAGATCCATCTAACTGCTTAGGATTTTCTCTATTTTCTGAATCCCAGGGTTGTATGGATCTACATCGAACAGCTCACACTTATGTGATGGTGAGTAATTTATATGTATGATTTATCAGGTAAAAAGATTTAAATAGGAAGTTAATTAAAAACAAATTTTCTTTTTTATTGTAAGTTTTTAGTGGAAATAATGATATACATAATTAAAATCTAAATTTCAAATTTATTAACAAGGAGATAGTGTTTTAATAATCTTTCTTTTGAAAGTTAAAGTATTAAAAACTACAATGTGAAATCTTGGAGATTCTTGTGAATTACTTCATTGCTGTGAAAAAGATTATTTTAAGACATTTTGTTGTCATAAATTTTAAGTAAAGTATGCATTTAAAATTATAGACATAATTTTTATTTCAAGTAAGGATAGTAAGAATAATTTCGATTATTTAAATTTAATACTTTTTATCTTTTGCAATTCCAATTACTTTGATTCACTGACAGGTTGTACCAAGTCAACATGCACTTCAAGTCAATGTTTCTAACAACTTAAAGCACTTGTAAACTTAACTTTTTGCTTTGTTCCTATTTATAAACTGTTGATATTTTGTGATTAGCTCAAAGCGCTCATTAAGTTATTGTTAGCTTAGATAGCTGATGTAAGTAATTTTATTCTGTAATCAAATTTCTAAGAATAAAAGTAATTTGTTTCTTTTATTTTTGTCAGTAGTCAAGTTAATTTCGTAGGTTTCAGGCTCTTTGCTGTCATTTCAGTTATCGGTTTTATTAATGTATGTCATTTTACAATTGTCACATGAGAAATATTTAGTTCCCACTGTAGCTTATTTTTAATCATGTAAAATATATTTCAAGAATTATTTAGTATCTATAAAAGGAAATTTTGGCATTGAATATTTTTAGTGAATGATAGCTGATCTTTTAATATACTGTTAGTATACAAATGATCAAAAAGACAAGAATACAATTAATTTTCTAACCTTAATATATAGGGTGTTGCTGAATTCGACTGACAAACTCAGAGGGTTGATAGTAGGCAGCATGGGAATGACAAATCAACATAAAACCTGGGGTCGCAAACCACGTTTAGTCAGTGAAAATCGTGATTATAGTAGCCGATCGGGTAAAGGATGCACCAGACAAGAGGAGTGGCTAAGCGAATACGTGGATTTTAAACGCCGTGGTATAGTTGAAGAAACCTGCCCCTATGCAAATTTCCCACTCATCTAGGGAGGATAAAAGCGGCGAGCAATTTGTCATAGGGTAAGCGTTGCATAAAACGCGGATGTTAAACTGCATCTTTTTAAAAATATTGGATTACTCGAACGAGGATATGCAACTGATGTACGGCCGAGCCGATTGCAATGCACACCTTGCCGCATTTATCCTCCCCAAACGAGTGGGAAATTTGTATACGCGCAGGTTTCTTCAACTCTATATACTATGCACGGCGTTCCAAATCCACGCATTCGTTTAGCCGCTCCTCTCGTCTGGTGCATCATTTACCCGAACGGCTACTATAATCGCGATTTTCACGAACTAAACATGGTTTGAGACCCCAGGTTTTATGTTGATTTGTCATCCTCATGCTGCCTACTATCACCTCTCTGAGTTTATCTCTCGATTTCGGCAACACTTTGTATATTCACATATTTAGTGGTATGTCCTTTAGTTGCCGAGAAATATGCATTTTTGTGATACTCCTTGATATAGTGCTATACAGAAATGAAAATCGAAATTTTATGCATATCCATTTGAAAAGTTTGCATAGATTTAATTAAAGAATTCATAAGTAATTTAATAGATTTTTCTATAAGTAATTGTTAATGTTGGTATTGATGAGTAGAAATAAGACTATTTTTAAAATATTTAGTTTACACAATAGAGATTTTTTATGGTAAACAATACTCTTTTCGAAGCATTCTTTATTTAATGTTAAGTATAATTTTGTACTCAAAAAGTTTCTTATAAATTTTACTAATGTAGATTCTTTTAAGATAAGAATCTGCAAAATTACTGACTTTAAATTTACAATTTAACAAATATAAAAATAAAACATATATATTTTTAAAAAATTTAATATAATTGGTTTGAATATTTTAATCATTTCATATTTCCTGACCAAATCCACCAAAGTAGTCTCACTAGGAGAGTGCAAGGTCTTGGGGTCACTGATTTTGCGTAAATTTTGTAGGATGGTAAATTTAGTTTCCCTGTTGATGAAGATATGTGGTTATAGGGGCCACTAAATAATTTTTTAGATATTTGTAATTAAAGATGCTATTCACTCGTTAAATTCAGTTCTGTAGCGAATGATTACACGTATTGGGTTTAGCGTAGCAGCAACGGATCGGTGTTCCTCGTCGTTAGGAGCCGGGTTCGAGTCCGTGGAGAGTGAATAACTTTTTATTTTATGTCTATTTTTTACATATAAAGATCATAATGGAGTTTAAATAAACTGGAAATGAAATGTCTTTAATGAGTAGAAATTTTATAAGTTTTATTTGTCATTATCATTTTTATAAGTACAGAATACATTTATTAAAAAACAGTAAAAGCATTTTGCAAGAACAGGAGAAAAGCTCTTCAATTGCCAGTTAATGCCTGGAAACAATAAATTATGAAAGGAAACAATAAAACACTTATCAGATTAACAGGGCTAGTGTAAGAATAACTAGCTTCTTACCCCTCATTGTCTGTACAATGGTGAAACTTGCCATAAAAGCAAATGAAAAATAATTTGAAAAAGCATCTTGTGCATCGAATTAGTGTAGTATTGAGTGAATTGCATCTTCAATTGCAAATATATATAAAAAAAATTGAGTAGTGGGCCCCTGTAACCATACATCTTCATAGAGGGAAACTAGATCTACCATCCTACAAAATTTGAACTAAATCAGTGACTCCAAAACCTTGCATTCTCCTTGTCAGAATAAATCTAGCTTCATTTTACAGTGTAGTTCCTTCATAACACACATGAGGATACTAAAAGTGAAAACTATATTAATTGGTAGTAATATATATATATATATATATATATACATACATACATATATATTTAATAACATATACATATATATTTAATAACATATAAACTCACATTAAACCTTTATAATATGCCTCTTTTGAGAATAAGCATTCATAATTTTAACTTAATTTTGAATCGTCCCTTTATTCCTAAATTATGCTACATGCCGCCCATCCGGTATAGTGGTTAGTGGCGGTGCCGTAGGGTTTCGGTTCGAATCCCGGAGAAGGCACGGATGTTTGTATTGTAATCCTTCATGACTTTAAATTCCTTCTTTCCTTTGTGATGTGTGCTTCATGCTAACTTCTGTAAGCCCCGTGTGATACTTTGTGGTGCGCAGGGATTTATAAATGTTCTCAATAAAATAAAATTATGTGTGCTCTGTATCAAATTGTTTGCGTTTTTGTTTATTTTTAGTTTACATATTTTCAATTTATGTACAAATTTTTTATTTTAACCCTCCTTCAAATTCAATATTTTTCAGTTTTGATAGATAAGGAAAAGTTTCTTCAAAATTTTTCTCTTTTGTAATTTTTTTATAGTAAATTTATCTATAATCTGAATTTATGTATGTGTAAGCTGCTTTTTAAGTTTGAATTTTTTCACTTTCGGAAACTACATATTTTGAGGATATTACATAAACATGCTTTAATGTCTTGTTGCATAATTTTTTATAATCTGTGCAATATTTAATGTAAAATGCTTGACACAATTACTTGCTCATTACCTAGCATATTTTAGTTCTCAAATTAATTCTTTTTCTTTTCTTTGTTCATCTTAAGTTTATCATTAATTGCACTATATGCAGCAACGAAATCATGTTAGAAAAAAAAAATTGCTGAACAATAGTTATGATAAATTGGGTACTTAAGTTCCTACTTTGATAAGTTTGTTAATAAAGGTATCTTGTAAATCTAGTTAATTTGATAGAAATATTTTTATATTGATATTGGTATATGTTGAGCATATGGTACTTTAGTACCCTTGTTATTCATGTAGAGAGGCTGATGCTTGTTAAATCATTTGCGAAGCTCAAAGTCCACATATACGCATGGTGTGGAATGACAGGCTTTTGCAGTTTGCTTTTAGTCTTATTGTTTGTCTATGTAATGTCATTTTAAAAAAATTTCAAACTTTAAAAATTGCATTACTTTTATATTTTATTGTATTTTATATTTCTTTTTATTACTAGTTACATTAGATTTCTATAAACTTGATAGAGAAATTCATATATATTTATAGGATCATTTTATGGAAGTTATGTCAAATCAAGAGTATTTATCTCTACCAGTTGAAGAAGTTAAAAAGCTCCTATCAAGTGATATGTTGAATGTTCCAAATGAGGAGAGAGCTTTTGAGGCTTTAATGCTTTGGGTGAATTATGATCTAACAAACAGAAAAAATGATTTACCAGTTCTTTTAGAGATGATTAGGCTTCCTCTGCTGTCTCCTCAGGTATTCTCTTTTGTTTATTTTGAAGTATATAATTGATTCTTATGTTTGTGTGTGTGTGACTGGTTTCTTTAAATATTGAAAAATAATACAAAAGATAAATACAAGGATAAAAATACAGGAGAAGACAGATGAATGGCCTTTTTAGCTAATTATGTTGTACCTTGTTCAATATCTTCAGTTGAAAAGAATTTCATAAACAAATGTGCTTTTAAATATCATGAGCTAAATCCTTAAATAATAATTTTTGAAAAACCCACCAGGACCTATTTTTCTTAGGTATGTAATGGGACATCACCCTCAAAATGTAGTCATTTAAGAGTAAATTAATGGCTTATTTTTCTTTAAAAGTAATTTGATTGCTTCTAATTTGTAAAGCATTGTATGCATCTATATTTAGCAACTTTATTGTATGTTAGAAAAACATGCAACAAAAAACAGGACATTTAGGTAATGAAACTATATTTACTTTTATAATTCCTAACACTTTTATTTGTTTCAGTTATACTTTTAAGGATAAATTCAAAGTTATTGGCATGTTCATGATTTAAATTTATATTGTTTTGTACGACTACAAAATTGTATGTACAAATAAAATAAATTCTGTATATATAGTTTTTATGATGTTGTAACAGTAGTTTTCTTTTAGTATTTAACAGATCACATAGAAAACAATCCACTACTTAAAGAACACAGTCATTGTCGTAATCTCATCATGGAAGCTATGAAGTATCATCTATTACCTGAACGTCGTTCTTTACTTCACTCACCCCGAACCAGACCTCGCAAATCTACTGTTGGTTCACTGATTGTGATTGGAGGTATGGATGGGGGGAAAGGTTAGTAATCTGTATGATATACTTGGTTTTCTGTTTTGAAGGTTTAAAATCTTTGCATTTCATGTATTTTGTTATTTTTTATGAAATGAATTAAGCATTTAATCTGTATTACTATTTAGAGTCTAAAGACCAAATCTGTGTAGGTAGTTCTCTCTCTTGTGTCTTTAAAAAATTTCTGTACAATACTGCACTAAGGTTTTTTTTCATGTATCTTCAATTCTCTAAAAATGTACGTATCCTTATATATTGTGTCCCCTCATTTAACAATAGTCATTCTAATTTAACATTTGATGCCTCCTTTTTCACTTAGAGATATGTCCTCTGAGCAATTGTCTTAATTTTAGTTTCAAAGATCCACAACTTCTTCAAATTTAATTTCTTTACTTTTAAGCAGTATGTAAATCTATTTCACATTCAGTAAAAAATTATTTGAGCTATTTTATTTATCTAAATATATCGTTTAATTTTTAGAAATATATATTTATTATTTAAATGCTATGAAAGAACTAAAAATAAGCTACCCCTTTTCTCCTGATATGATTATTAAATTAATATTAAGCTTTTTTCTTTTCCTAGGTTTCTTAAAACTTAGTTTTGATAAGCATTCTAAACGCAATAGGTAACCGGTACCTAAATTACTTTTCTGGTTCAAAACTGGAAAAGTTGTATGACCAAATAGTGAAATTAAAAGACCTTTGGGCTATGAATTTTTGATCACTCTTACTCTCGTATCTCCTTTTTTACTGTGCATAAAGAAGAACTCTGTTTAGCAATGTTTTCCTAAAAAGGAAGTCAATATTTAATACTGTTGTAGAATGATTGATGCCTTTTTAAAAAATTACTAGGTATTTTGAAAATTAAGAGGGGTAAGTTTTAATTATAATTCTTTCAAAACTTTTTCAACTAGGACGAGTCTTCAAAATGTGGAGTTATTTTATTCATAATGCTGAAACCTAGGAGAGCCCATTAATTTATTTTTCATCATATTTTCTTGTAGAAATTAACCTTTTAGCAATTGTATGCTTTTGTTTGTAACGTTTCTTTTAGACAAGTGAAAGTGTGTGTGTGTGTGTGTTTTTTTTGCAGTGACTTGAACATATGATAGTCAGATGATGCTATATCAGGAGAATATGCAGGCTGAGGTAAAGTTTCCCAACCCAACTCTGCAATATGTTGTGCAGTTTTTCTTGCCATGTGTGGTCTAGCATTGTGATGAAAAAGTACACCCTTTCTGCTGGCCAAAAATGGACGTTTACGTTTAATTTCTTTATTCAAAACATTCAAGTTGCGAACAGTAATGATCAGCATCGACCGTTTCATTTTCTTTCAGTAACTCATTGAGCCCTATACCCTTATAATCCCACCAGCAACACTACATAACCTTCTTCTGATGCACTGTCAACTTTGGATGTGGATGGTGGTATCTTCCCTTTGTCAACATATGCCCTTTTTCCAACCACATGTTTATACACCATTCACTTTTCATCTCTAGTCACCTAGTAGTTTAAAAACAGTTCCCTTTTGTGACGAGCGAGGTTTGAAGAACATGTTGAAATTCTGACCATTACATTTCCCCGCTTAATTTGTGTTGCACCCAAACAGTGTTTGGACACGAAACCAAGCCTTTGAATGTGATCCAAAGCAGTAGTCTGATGAATTCCTCGCTTGAATCCCACTTGTGTGGAAGTTAACATGGGATTTGTCCTGTTAATTCTGTGTAGCACTCCAAAATTTCACAATCCATCTTTGGCATGTTTGAGCTGTTACTGCGTCCTATCCAAAGACGTCACACAATCTGTTTTTTTGCCTCCATCGCGTTATTTCTTTTTTGGAACCCATGCAACATACAATGTCTTAAGTGCACTTTTTCTCCCCTCATATTGACAGCTAAAAAAACTTACTAAAATATGAAAAAAAAATGTGTATAAATCATCGATCATATACTACTTTGTTTAAACCGATTTCAGTTGGATTCGAATTCTTACCAAGGATCGACAACGCGTACACATGTTCAAAAACGTCAAAACTTTCCCTTATACCCAATACAAAATAGCAGGGAAAATAATAAAAGTATTTAGAATCACATATATATATAGAGAACATCTGTACATGTTTTATATATAAACTGGCACATTTACAGAGTAAGCTTCATTTATTTATATTACTCATTCTCTTACATGATTTCTATTTCCATTCTGAAACAATACGAAAAATTTAAAAAAAACTGCAATGTGAAATGAGATGATTAACATTCTGAAGTCTCAATGTTCCATTTTCACATAGGTAGGACTATGTCTGGTTACAAGAAAAAATTTACTAATTAAGTATTCCATCTAAAAAGTTATATGAATGCCTGATAGTGAGAAGCATTTGTAGGGAATGCATTTATGTTTTGTGTGTATGGCCTGGGAGACATTTGTAGTGAATGTATATATGATTCACCTGCCACATAAGGATTAAATGCTAGAGTGAACTGAAAACAGTTCAAAACTTTAAAATTCATTAGCAATCAAATCTTAATTTGGTTAAATGTAATTTGTTTTTAATTTAAGCAAAAACAAAATATGTACTAGTAATTGATTAATTGTTCTGTTTGAAAAAGTTTGAAATCACTTTAACCCAGCTTAAGTTGGGATACATTCCTTAATATTGTTGTTGCCATACTCAAGGGCCTGGTAGAGATATATATTGTTTTCACCAAGACTAACTTTATGTAAGGAGAATTTAAATTTTAGTTGAAAAGTTTTGCTGGTGTATCTTCTGTACAATGAGACTTTCCACAACGAAAAATAGTGCTTTGATGTATTAATCATCACAGCCTTTCCCTTGTTAGGGAATAGAATGAAATTGCACAGAATATTCTATTTAATAACATCTGCTCTATATAGATTTAAATCATTTTTAAAAAGCAGCTTACATTTTTTAATAATTGTAAGAAAATTTAAAATTTGTTTTCAGATAGACAATATATGGATATTTCAAAAGTATTTTGTGCATAGCTTGTAGCACATTTTGTATGTTACTGTTTTGCTTTTCATTTAAAGGGACTTTAAGTATACAAATTTCAACAAGATGAATAATCTATTTTTAAAAAAATAGCATGCCAGTTATTTCATTAAGTACTTTCTTTTAATGTTCTTACATAATTAATACTCATTTTCCCTTTAGCTGTGAAATAAGATTTGAATTCCTGTTCAATATATTTTAAATATTTTCTAATTATTTATTTCAGTTATATCTTAAACAAATTAATTAATGGAAATATTAAGAACAGAAATAGAATTATTAAATTCAGCTTTTTAGTTCTTTAGATAAATCATCTGAAAAAACTGTTGCTGGGACGTCTCTATTAGAATACTTTTTCTTTTGGGAACGACGATAAATTTCCCCATTGATCACTCTTTTAGATCGTTAGGGCTAACTTCTCCCCTGATGAAGTATGCCACCGCTTTTCATTTCTTCCATTAGTTGTATCATAGATTCTATTTGCAACAAATTTACTAGGATTCGTTTTAAAACCAAGTTAGTACAATCATGAAATCCCACCTTAAGATATCATTCATACTTATTTTTAGTGCATGGATTACTAGTGTTTAATTAGCCTTTGCAAAAGTAAAATTGCTCCTCAAACTTGAGTCTAGATATTGTCATTTGTTTTAGAGGGCAAACTCTTGACTTACTAATCACTAAATTTAATGATACTTAATCATGATTTCTTACTGGTTTACAGTAAATTGCTGCTCTGTAAGCTGCTTCAAAAACGTTACAAAAGACATATAATTTGATCGCTGTCGTATCTTTCAATAAAATGCATCTACTATCTCAATGTTGTTAATTAATCCTAAAGAAGCCGAAAACTACTTCCACTCGTTTGTATCTTTCTCTTGTAAAATATCATTCCAATCAATCTTCAAAAACTATTTTGCATACTTTTTTGTGCTCTATTTATTACAACTACTGTGCTCTATTTATTACAACTACTGTGCTCTATTTATTACAACTACTGTGCCAAAAGGTTTGAAAATACTCGATATGATTTACAACACTTGACGTTTCATAAAAACTGCATCAGTATAAATCTTAAGGTATCTGCCTAGATTTCTAAAGTCACTGAAATTATAAAAAGGCTGCACAGGCCAACAAAAGTCAAGCGCTTAGCAAAAACAAAGGATAGCACGAGTAGTCTACTGACATTCTCCCCCCCTAATGAGTTTGTTGGCACACTGGCCAAGGTTGGCTCTGACCTTCCCAACCTGATCTTCCTGTTTTTAGAGTGCTAAAAAAATAATCAATCCAAGATTTAGGGCTCGTTTTTTGAGAGAATGTTCTGGATTCTGTGTTGAGGAAGAATTGGAGTTCCTTTATGTAAAGTTCCATTTCTTGTGACCTGCCTAGATCTGTCGGTGTCACTAACTTTAGAATTACAGCTGGACATGACTACCTCATGTGAAACACCTCTGTCAGATTCAGTTTAGCAAATTCCGAAGCTTGCCCTTTATGCAGTGCTACTGACATGTACGGAGACCATTTAGTCTGTTCCATACTCGATGACGTAGCAAAAGCAATTACTGCTAAAAATCAGTTGATTTATTCAATCTTTTTTTATTTTAGATTTAGTTACACTCTGTGAGGTAAACCAGATACCTATTGCGGATTCTAGTTTACCATTTTAGCCCCAAAAACGGCCATGTAAGAATCAGTATTCCGTAATCTTTTGCGTTGGTGGATTACAGAATACTAATTCTTACATTCAAGGACACACACGCGCGCACGGTGGCGGCGCCACCATGTGTGTGCTCTTGAATTAACAGGGAATACCCTTATTTTTAATCATGTACGCGCGCGTAGTCGCTGCTCATAAAGTGCGTACATTCGTTGAACTGCTTCGTAAGCAAAGTACTGTGATTGTTTTCAAATCGTTTTTTGTTTATTATTTCTCAAAAAAATGGGATTATTTAGAGGTAAGTGAAACAGTCTAAATATTATATGTATTTTCATAGCAGTAAAGATTTATAAAAAGAAAATTCATTAAGAAAAACTGTTATCTTTCAAGTTAACAAAATAATTCAAAAATCAACTTTTTATTTATCTCTATAAAACCCAGATAAATTTTACCCTTCGGCAGAATTTGATTTATCTATTTCTGATATGCAATTACAATTTCCAAATAATCGAAAAAGAATTCTAAAAAAAAATTACTAATGATTATAGCTTTTTTTCATTACAAGTTTATAATTATGTACTTGAGATGTTTTCAATATTTCAATTGCTTATAACAAATGCTTTTTTAGTAATTTGTATTAATATTGGTTTAATTTACTTAAATATTTTGAATTAATAAATTTTTTTTTAAATTTTGAATTAAGAAAAAATTTTACACTAAATTCTCAAATTTTCCGAAAAAAAAACGTTTTTAAATTTTTAGTCAAATTAGTTTCTTTATCTGAATCTTTATTTAGTAGCAAATGAGACATAAATGGGCTTTCGACTTTCAAATAGTATATTGAGAAAATCGTATGATGATTTTGTATATGGAATGAAAATTAAATTTTTTTATTTAGTGCAATAAATATTTTTTTTAAAAACATGTTATCAAAAAAAAAGAAAAGAAAAGTCTGGAGCACAAAATAGAAAAAGGAAATTGCAATGAGAGAAGCTAATCAGAAACTGGCGGGATCTCTAAATAAATATATCAGAAACACAATAGGATTAGACAGACAAGCAATTGAACCAGGACCATCAACATCTGGTTTGGAATTTCATAATGATTGTTTTTCACAAAAGGTAAATTCATCAGAATATGATGAAGAAGCCCTGATTGTACCATTTGGAAAACTTAGATGTTGACGTATAAGATTGCCCTGGTAATATCTCAAAACGAGATTTTTACTGGAATTAAACGATCCAGCTACCTAGCCTGATACAATTTCTATAAAAATTAGAGATTATTTAATTAAAAATGGTCCTCCCCGCTTGATAACCAAACATATTTTCAGAGAGATAATTCTGGCAGAAAGTATTCAGAATCGTTCTATTATTGAACATTATTGAATGGAGAAAAAGTATTTAGAAATTATTTAGGATATTCAAGTTTCTGAAACGCTGTTTTTTCTTCCCATGTAAACTATTCAGTAAGAAGCATTCACAACTTATTAAGGATGGACGTAATGATTAGGCACATTTAACCCAAATTTTGAAAACACATGAAAGCAGTGCATCTCACCTTAAACAGAGTTCAAAATGCAGTAAACTCAAAATGTCTTTGCATAATTTATGTACCATTGATGCAGCTCAACAAAGACTTTATGATGCAGAAAAGGTATACTTGTAATCGGTTTTTGAACGGCTTATTTATTTAATTCAATACTTAGCCCGGGAATGCTTTGCATTTAGAGGTTCTTCGAAAGAGTTGTATTGTAGTGAGAGAGAGATAATTGAAATTTTTTGAAGTTGGTTTGAAACCATAGTAAAATTTGATCCAATAATTGCTGAACATCTCCACAAAATTCAAACATCTCAAAAGAAGAGCATTACTCATTACTTAGGGGATCAAATTTAATTATAAGCATTATTTCAGCAGGAATTAAAAAGCATTTTTTACATATGATTAAATCGTTAAAATATTACTCACTAATTCTGAATACTACACCTGATGTCTGTTATACCAAACAGTTGGCTGTTGTAATTCGATTTGTTTATAAGAGCGAGGAAACCTATTAAGCCCCCAAATTGAAGAACATTTTTTAGGATTTTAATCTGTCGACGACACTACTGGACAGGGTGTGTTTGACATTTAAAACCTTTCGAACTAAAGTTATCAGATTTACGAGGCCAATCTTTTGATAATGGTACTAATATGAGAGGAAAGCACAAAGGATTGCAAAAAAAAAATTGAAAATAATTCGAGGGCACTCTATATCCCCTGCTCTGCCCATTCTCTAAAATTAGTAGTAAATGATGCAGCTAAAATTTCCTTTGAAAAAATTAATTTTTTCGGAGTAGTGTAAAAGTTTTACTACTACTTTTCTTCATCCGCTAAACGTTGGTCAATGTTGCAACAGTATGTTGAAAATCTAACTTTAAAACCACTCTCCAACACCAGATGAGAAATTGGAATTCAAGCTTTAAGACCGCTGAAAAACGATTTGAAGGGAATTTTGAGAACTTTGGTTAATGTTCAATGAATAAAACCAAAATTTGGAACATTTTTTTTAAATATAAAGGAAATGAAGTATTAATATGGTATTCTGGCTTCGCTATTATTTATAGAGCATAATTTTTTATACTTTCCATTTCTAACCGAGTTGATAAATTTTTTTTGCTATGAATTGTGTTTCGCGTTTTTTCTCCTGTACTGTAATGTTAAATGGACTGTCTCTTCACTAATTAAAATTTAAAGTATTCATGGAATATTTTGAAATTTTTAAAGAAATTATATTGAGAGAGAGAGATCCTTGTTCAGATTCATTTGTTCCATTATCATTTAAAATAATGCAAAATTCTAAATGTGATTTACAAATCATGACCGGCAATTTACAAAATCTCATATCTGAACTAAATAATCGTAGATCAGATGCAGCGCGTATGAACATGGAATTGCCAATGCAAATATTGTTGCTGACGATTTGGAGGTGGATAATGATTTTCTACGTAGTCGGAAAAAAAAAACAGGTTTAAAAAAAAACTTTCAGGATGAATAAACCAACGAACCAATCAACAATCCAAGACAAAAAATTAAGGTTGAATTTTTTACAAGGTAATATTAGACACTGCTATTTCTTCAGTTACCGAAAGTTCAGTCAATTAAAAGAACATTACAATTACTTCAAGTAATTAAGTAATTCACTGTATACCTAATTTAAAAAACTGGAGGGACAATGTGAAATTTTAAAACATAGAGAATTAGAACAAAAATTAACGGATACTAAAAATGCTAATGAAAAGGACATTGATGGGTTAAATTTGTTCGAAGAAATAAAATCTTTGCGATGTTTTACCAAAGAGGATATGTCACCTATTGCTGTTTTATATTATATTTATGAAAACAATCTTACCGATACATTTCCAAATATTGCAATAGCTTTACGGATTTCATTAACCCTACCAGTTTCGGTGGCTACTGGAGAACGAAGTTTTCAAACCTAAAATTATAAAAAATTACATGCGATCTACCACGGTGCACAGGAGAGATTATCGGGCTTGTCAATTGTATCCACAGAGAGCGAAATGTTGGATAAATTAAACAAAGGAATTGATACGACGCACGTGTGAGCATTTGTAGCTGCTAAAAAGCTAGGAGAATCTATATTTGAATATATTTTCTAATTTTCATATTTTACTTAAAAAAAAGTTTTATCATTGTTTTGTTTTTAAAATTTATGAAATATTAAAAAGCAATACAAACGTGTTTTAATATTATAATTTGAAAACTTTTCAATTCGAAATTCAAATTTTGAATACTATAAAAGAGTATTTCACATATATTTTGCAACACTTTATAAGAGTGCAACAGAACCCCATAAAGAGGCGCCTAATACCAACGCGGTGGCCCTGCATACAGCCTCTATATGATAGAAATATATTAAGGAATTTGAAGTACAAGTAATGTTCGTTTAAGAATAGATGCATTTTTTTACTATCCTAATGCCGATTTAAGTTCATTTCGGGCCCTGGACGCAGATCTACAAGCCCTCTTGGCACTGGCGGATCGAAATTTATAACCAGAAAATCTAGTCGAGTCCAACTCATCCGGGCCATGGGCCCCCGCCCCAAGTGTGGGGGAGGTGGATAGGTGAATTTAGTGTCTGATTCTCTTGTTAATGTTATTAACTGTATGCTTTTACGAACTTTTGAATTTCGTGTTAAACTGTATTTTGATAAATTTTTACTTGATATTATGATAAATTGGTAAAATCTGTTTATATTTTTTCACATTCTGTTTCCCAATCATATTTGGCTATCTGAAAGATAGTTTTCACCTTTTTTATAACTTCCACTTTTTGCACTACTTAAGGGAAATTTTTCGAAAAGAAATGCTTACACTTAAAATTAAGATTAAAATATTAATCTTATATATTGTTTGTTAAACATTTACCCCCAAAAAAAAAATGGAGTACATTTTTTATGCACATATGGCAAATGTCGTCAAATACTGGAATAATTTTTAAGGTTAAATAGCTGAGAGAGAAGGGTAAAAACTACCCACATGGTTCGGGCTTAAAAATATTTTACTGGATTTCACAGTATAGTGTCCGATGGATTATCTGTATTTCTTTTGAAGTATAAATGATAGTATATTTGACCTGTTGTGTGTATTAATATTCAAGAATTTTTTTCTTTTAAAATTATTTGTATTGTGATTTAATACTTTTGCTGAATTAAAATTTTTTTATCATTAGCTAGATTGGAATTTCATTAAATATTGTTATTTATTTGTATGTTCTAAATTTGTTATGTCTTACCTTCTCTTGGATCAAATTTATGGACTACAGAGCAAAATAAAAACCTACGAAAAGATCTGGTGGCGATCAAACAAGGTGAGGAATATCTTTCTGAAAAGGGTACTTTAAAGGGGGATCTATCCACATTTCACTTATACAAATCTTCTAAGTGTAGTCTTTAAATACTTTTAGCAAAAATGTAGATTATTGAAATGCAAGTTGAAGATTATATATGTTAATGCTTTGGGGTAGTTATTTGTATTGTAACGAACTAATAAATTCGAATTTATTAGTATCACTTTAAATCTTCAAAAATGAGTCCTTGATGGGAAAATGGAATCAACGTGAAAGGAAAATATCTGAAAACATCTCATGTCGTCCTCGATTTCACTTAGGCAGAATTTTTTCGTCCATTTTCGTAACGAGGATATTCAGCTCTCAAGAAATAAACTGAAGGAAAAGGCTTAGGTGAATTTTTGTATCTTTCTGAAGTTACAAATTAAACTAGAATAAATTAATTGAATATTTCTTGAAACTGTATCAACCTGGATAAAATTAGAATTCATTTTCTCAATTTTTGAACCCCCCGTTTTCTGAAATATGATCTTTTCTGTAATTTTTTCCGAAGCTTCCTTATCTTCAGAAACGGTATCAACAGTCAAAAGATTTTCATTTTCTCCATTTAAGAAATTCAAATTACTTTCCTTTTCTTTTAATTGCTCATAAATACTTCATACTTATCAACAACTTCATTATCGATCATTCCTTCAGTTTTATTTATCAATCTTATCAACATAGAACAGAGGTGGCCAACCTTTTTGGTGAGAGTACACTATCTGATAATAAATCATTATGTGTGCCACTTCCAACTTTTCAACAAGCAAAAAAGATATGAAAAGGTGAAAAAATGTTATTTATTGACATATATATGTATGGGATATTTACACAAATAGCATTTTTTTATGCAAGTCTAAACAGTGAAAATTTTAAAATAATATAATAATTTAGGTTTTATTGTTAATAAATTTTTTACTTTATTTTTAATAAACTTTTCAGGTATGAAATAAAAATGAGTGACTTAAAACATTTAATTCTGATTTATTACCAAACAGTCAGTACATGCTTAATGTGGCTATTGAATTTATATTTTTTTTACCAAGTCATTTATATTAGGATTACTTCTTAAAGATGCTAACAAAAATTAGGTTTTAGGTTTATGTCAGTTAATTTCGAGCGATATTATGATTTTATTAGGTTCGTAGTAGAAAACATTTGCTTAGAACATACATTGATTCAAAGCTACAACAATATGTGACAGCCAATTCGTGTAAATTTGGAAAATTGAACCTTGGTTAAAATTTCTAAATTCAATATAGTTTAAATCGCTTGAGTTGAAATAAGTTCCTTATCTTTGCTTTTTAGTCTTTTATGGTGCTGTAGGTTAATAATTCCTATTTGAATTTCAGGTGAGTAACAATTAACGTCTTGTAGAGAAATTGAAAAAGGATTTATGAAAAGATCAGCATTTTTTACCTTGAAAATTATCCAACCTAGCACTGAGTGAATACTTCAAAATGAATCTTAAATTTTTAAATCTATTGTAGTTTTTTGAGCTAGCTATATATATATATATAGTACATTACTTGGGAAACGCGTTAATTTATTTTCTTCAAAATAGAGACAAAAAAATGCAAAAGTTTGTTTACATACGATATCTAACCAATTAAGGTGAGAAAAATGCAATCTTTTCCCTGTAATCTTAAATTTAAAACATTTAAATGTCCTCTAACGGGTGGCGAACCTTTACGGATCAATGCGCCATTTTTTCTAAGAAAGTTGTTTAGTGAGGCACAGACGTGCCGTCAATTAATTTTGACTTGTGATTAGTGGGAAAATAATAAAACAATACTAACACAAAACTCTATTCACTACAAAAAAATACCTTTTGCATTGTATAGTTATAAATGTTTTAGTTATATGTGTGTAATTCACATTAAAGTAACATTAGTGTAGCTTCTATTGTAGCAGATTGTGTGTGGATGACAAATATCTTATATTAGGATTGTAAGATGCTACTCTTTGTAGAATACATGCTGAATTTGAGTCATCTGTCAAACGGTTTCTAAGCAATTATTTTTACTGTGGTTCACTCTTTTTGACAAGAGGGTGTGTGATTTGTTTCAAAATACCCTTTTACAGACAATGTTCTGCATTCCACTATTCCTGAACATAAAACACACACCACTTTGTCGTCTTTACCAATCATGCCATGTTTCTCAGTCCACCAACTTTGAATTCTCTGGTACACTTACTATCTTGCCCTTTTTGTTCTTTCGCTGAGCTAGCCATGTTAAATAACATTTAAAAATCGTAAATATAGCACAGATTAACTTTAAAATATAGTCGTGTTAATGAAATTGACTATGCAATGCGCAGGCAAATTTTACATCATAAGCAATTGTAGTCTTGCAACGTAACTAAGGCAAGACAATAACAAACGAGTGCGCTTCCCGCGACCAATCACTCGTTGTTGTTTGTAATACTTCATAGTTAACTTTGAAATAAAATGCAAACCATTTTGATCACTGGCGTGCCTAAAATATTGTGTCGCGTGCCATCAATGGCACGCATGCCACTGGTTCGCCATCCCTGTCCTATAATATCGGCAGAAAGGATTAAGCGGGTGGTGAACTTGGCGGCCGCCAGGGGCCCCGAACTTGAGAAATTTATGCTACAAGGATTTTTACAATTTATACGCACAGGACATACTTCTTTATATTTAGAACAGCAAGTATTAGAACTTTTAGCTAAATTTAAATTAGATATAAAAAAAATATAGAGGACAATCATTTGTGTGTGTGTGCGAGATCATTCTCAGGTATACAGGCACATAGGAAATAACAGTCCAAGTGCAACTTATATTTCTTGCTCCAGTCACTCCTTAAATTGAGGAGAAAATTTTGCTGCAAAAAATTGTAACGATGGGATTAAACATTTTACGATTGTACGGAAGGTATTCATTTTTTTTGTGTGTGTATCTACTTCCTCCCCCCTCAATGACGCAAAGGTAACGTATCGCGCTTCCACGCCACAGGTCCGGGGCTCAAACCCCGGGCTGAGCAAGGTCGACTCAGCCTTTTATCTCTTCAATGGATCAATTAACTACCAAGCTTGCTTGTGAACTAAACACACACTGGGTTTTCACGCCAGACTGACCACCTGACCGGAACATCTGCTCATGCACCTCAGTGTCCAAGGTCACGAAAACTGAGATGGACACAGTAGGCCCTTGTCCTCCAATGGGTTGTGGTACTATTGAGAGTTGAGTTCAGCACAACCCCCTTCGTTGGGCAATATTAAATAGAATTCTGGAAAAGAGTAAACAAGCAATATCGGTGAAAAATGTTTTAGGTACACGATGGTCAGGAAAAGCAGGTGTCGTACAAGCTGTAAGCCTTGGTTATACGTATATAAAAGATGCCGTGGCTGAAATCTGTGATACGAATGCGGGAAAAAAAAGGTTACGATATTGGACACAACTTGCCTTTTGAAACAGATGGTCAATTATGAAATTTACCTAATGGCCGTGATTTGGAATACCTTACTCAAGAGAATAATTGCAACTAACAAATCATTGCATTAAGTTGAGTGGGAATTATTAAAAGAGCATCTAATCTACTTAATTACTTAGAAAATTATATCCAAATTTTCGAAAATGAATTTGAAAAGTGGAATAAGAAGCAACTGATTTAGCAGGGCTCTCCTTTGAAAAATGAGCTAGACAAGCTCACAGGTAGAAGTAAAGTCTTTCATGAATTTCAAAGAAAGGAAAATTTTACTGTGAATTCATTTTGTGTCATATACCAGAGGTCGTCAAAGTGGTGGTCCATAAGAAAATTTCGCTGGTCCCCGGAAAAATCTGGAATATACTCACTCATCACGTTAAGTTACGTTTTAAGATGCATTGATTGTGTTCTTAGATCACAATTTTTTTTATAAATATATTTACTTAAAATCCTATTGAGGTTCGCGGGATTTAAATCATGAATTTACTGGTTTGAGTCCAAAAAGTTTGACGACCGCTGTCATATACAATAGGACAATAGCAAAAGTATCTCAAAAAGCTGAGATATATGGAACTGTTTACACTTAACTGCATTTTTTGATGAGAGATTTCCTAAAATTAAGAAAGCTATAAAAAAACCTGATATTTGTGTAAAGACGTTAATGAATCTCTTAATTTGGACGATGTATTGGATCAATTTTTGTGATGTTTAAAAGAAAAAGATACAATGCACATCCCCCACTAGAAATTTATCGAGTTGCAAGAGAAATGGTATCGACTTCCCAATTGTGTAGAGATAATTTTGAAAAATTTTTTAACAGTACCAATATCAAATACATCAGGTGAGATATCTTTTTCTCAGTTTTAAGGTGCGTTAAAATTATTTAAGAAGTGCTGTGGGAGAGAAGACAAGTTGTACAGCCTGGACATATTGCATATAAAATAAAAATTTTTGGACAAAATAGATACGGCAAAAAAATGATGAATTAGCCAAAAAGATATCAAGACGTAATGTTTTACAGCAAAAATTGTAAGCTCTTTAGCAAGGTTTTAAATTTTTTTTAAGTTGATTTATCTTGAGTTTTATTATTAACTATACATTTTATTTTGAGAATTTGAGTTCAGCGAATTTTTTTCACTATTTTCATTTTTTTGAGTTCTTGGGCCTCAAACCTTTTACCGCCAGGGGCCTCCAACTATCTTAATCCGCCTCTGAATATCGGTATGAAAAGCCTAATCCCATAGCCAGTCTTCATTCTTGAGTAGCAACCTCTCACTTTGGAGTTCATTATTTTCTTCCAGATATTTTAAAACGCGCTCCTTCAAATTTCAAAATCTCACGAGTGCACTTCCTTTGGAAAGCCTAGCATACACACATTAATGAAGGAGTATTCTTTACATGATAATTTTCCATCGTAATTCAATTGTTTTTTTTAAAAAAAAAATTGAGCTATTTTTTTGCCTGAGACAACCGCATTTTAATAAAATTGTAAGCAAATTATTATTTTTTAATATTTTTTCCAATAAGTCTTCGTGTGCCACTGTGACAACTCCGCCCTGCCGCGGGTTGGTCACCCCTGACATGGAAAGTACCGCAGGACGCTTCTTTTCAATTTTGAGAGATCTTCTGACGTATTTATTTTTCTATTCAAGCACGATGAAGTTTCAATAAAAAAAATCGCTTACTTGAATTCAATATCGACGGTGATATCAATTTCAGGCCCTATGCAGTGACATTGGTGAGAGCTTGGAGCAGGGAGATTTGAACTGCCTTCCTATGCGTTTGGAGACCACATTTTGCATGCCTTAGGTCAGTGATCTCCAACCTCCGGGCCGTGGATCGGTCGGTGGAGCAAATAATACCAGGCCGCCCAAGGAACACAAAATTATTTCCATATTATGTACTGTGATATATTTATCATGGGACTTTTTTACTTTCCATAGGCGAGTGGTTAAACGGAAGATGAAAGACGTCATCTGCAATCGTACAGGCGCAAAATATCGTGATATATGAAATACAAACAATCAATTCGCCCCCCCTCTCCGCCTTAGCCGGCTGCGGTAAAATTATTATACGTCGCCGATCCGTGGCGATAAAAAGGTTAGAGAGCATGTCCTTATAGACAACTAGGACGAAAGTGGGTCCCATTCGGCCCAGTCGTTAAGCGTCCTTTGATATTTTCGACTAAGGTGTCACGCTGCATTACTTTCAAAAACTGAATGGGAATTTATTTTTTCGAGGATTGAGAAGGATGTATATTTTCAATTATCCTTTTTCAATCTTTTTCGAATTTTTTTGCTTTTAACTATTTAAAATTTATTTTCTAAATCAGAGGACGATAAAATTTTTATTTATTCTTAATTGAATTTTAAATGTACGAATACTTTCGTTATAAAATTGTGATAAAATAAAATTTAAACTTTAACTTGAATGCATTATGTCTCTTTTTAAAATATTTAATGTATGGTATTGTGTAGTGGAAGAGCTATATCACATTCAAATCAACATCAATGCGTCATAAACGCAAAAAGAAATGCTATACATAAACATTTTTTCTCATTTTATTTGAATATTTTTGTCCATTTTATTTCAATGAGGTTTTTAAAACTTGTATAATGTGCTCAAAAATCTCTAAAATTGTAAATAAAATTTTTTTTTCAATATTTAGTTTTTATATTATAATTTAAAAAAGATTTGTTTATAATATTGCTGGCTGTAATTTGAAAAAAGATATGTTAAAAAGCTTTTTAAATCGTATACTTAGTGTAAAATCAGGGATTTAAATCTGAATGAAAATTACTACTTAAACAGCTTCTTATAAATTATTCTGTGTTTCATTCTTACAGGTGCATGGAGAATTGAAAAATATGACCTGAGAAGTAATTCATGGAGCACTGTGGCCTCATTGACTTCAAGGCGGTTACAGTTTGGTGCTGCCATTGTAGATGATAAACTTTACGTTGTTGGTGGTCGTGATGGCTTGAAAACTTTGAACATAGTTGAATCCTATTGTTTTAAAAGTAAAGTATGGAGTGCAATGCCATCTATGTCTACACATAGGCATGGTTTGGGTAAATATTTCCATTCTCTTTTTGAAATAAAACATATCTATTTAGAAAGTTTACCTCTGTTACAAATCGGGTGTTTTAAATTCATCAGGGAAGATTAAATATTCGTTATACATTCATCATTTATTGTTTAGACTGAATTAAATTAGCCAAGGTGCAGCACCTCCTCAATAAACTAGATTCCTTAAGTAGCCACATAACCAGTAATCCCACCTAGTCAAATCCGAAGGGGTTCCCCCGAGTCAATGAGCATTTGAATACTTTTTTTTTTTTTGCATTTTGCTGTTTATGAATCTTGTTCTGAAATATTGAAATTTCTAATGTATTGATTGGTAATTGCCTTTGTTACATTTGCTATTTTTCAATGTTAAATGCCACTTAATAGATATTTGTTAACAAATACATATATATATATATATATATATATATATATAGGAAACCCTTGAGTGTATCTCGTTCATATATCAAATGTGATGGCAGTTTACTCGATTTAGCTACAGGATGCTGTTTATTGGGGGATTCTAATCATACCCCCCTATATATCAAGCAATAAGGGTTTAATTTTAATCTAAAAAGATTTTCATAGGGATTGTGTGTAAGAAAATTTATGTATTGTATCAATAATTTTTTTCTCGATTTATGTATCCTGACTTTAATAAGCAAAATGAAAGTTATATGATCAAAACTAATTTCCATTTTACAATATAAAAAAAAATTTAAACTGCTTTTAAAGGATAATGTTTGTAGTTAAAAATACAGCCGGACCTCCATTTTACGAACCTGTATTTTGTGCACTTTTTCCTAGAACAAGGAACATTTTACTATTTTTTTCTTAAAATATCCTTTAAATAGTGAAGTGCATTTTCTATTTAATAAACTGTTTCTCTTGTAATTCAATTTTTTTCCTCCCTATTTTAAAATATTACTGGACATTTTAAATTCTCTTTTAACACATTTTGTAATGAGCCATGACCTTGAACAGATTTTACCAGGTGCCTAACTCACCGAGAGCAATAAACTTGCTGTAATTTTTCAAAAAATTAACAGATTTTGTTAGTAATTAGATTTAAGGAGTCATGTGGTAATGTATGCTTTCAATAACAGGTTGTAAAATAATGTATGTTTAAAGTTACTTGTAGGCTTAAAATTTGAAAATGTCATTAAAAAATTCATTAATCTCAATGTAAAATTATCTTTAAAAGTCGAAAATACAATGTATTCTTGGACAATTTTTTTCCCTTGTTTTCCTTGCAGATTTATGATTTATAAAATGATGTATAAAATAAGTAGATATTAATTTGTAAAAGTGTGAATAATTACTTTTTAAAATAAAATATTGTGTTTATGAATTTAAAATTTGTTTTATATGGTTTATAAAGTATATATTAAAAGAGAATATTTTCCACAGAACGAACATTTGTTAAGGATTTGGTGACTTTGTTAAATATATGTCCAACTGTATTTTTTCTAATACTTGACGTGTGAATATTTTAGGTGTTGGAGTATTAGGTGGACCCTTATATGCTGTTGGTGGTCATGATGGTTGGACTTATTTAAGTGCAGTAGAAAGATGGGATTCTACTACTCGATTGTGGAGTTATGTAGCTCCACTCAATACACAGCGTAGTACAGCTGCAGTTGCTGTATTAAATGATAGGTAAAACTTTATTTTTTATGGACTGCTATTTCTCTTCCATTGACACATTCATTTTCACTTGTATTTTAATGTATATTAAAGTTAAATGTCTTTAAAATAAACTGTTTCTTATGAAAGCGATTTTAAAAAATCACTGCTTGTTGGACATAAATATGTATTCAAATGTAAAAAACACTTGCAATTTTTTCTGTGACAAATCATGCAATTAAATTTGTTAAAGATTTTGATATTGCATTTATTTTAGTTTTTTTTAAGGTTCATCATACATTTAATTCTTAAATAGTAACCATTTACTTTTAAATAAAGCCTTTCATACACTCTTTACTTACTCAACTTAGTAATAAATGATTCATTATAAAACAAGAAATATGTTCTGCTTAATAATGCTAAAATAATTATTATTGTTCTGTGTAGTTATGCTAAAGTTATTAGAAGCGTCTCAATCTTTTTTAAAGTTAACTTTCATATAAATTATCTGTTATACTCTGTAATTTTTCTTTTATGAAATATTTTCCTGCTTATTTGTAAATAAACCCTTTGCATCTTAATAACTTAAGATTAATCAGTGTGATTGAATTTGTGTTTCCTGTTGTGATAGTGTTAAAACACAGAAATCCAATAAATACTATAACTTTTAATAAAATAAATTAAGTTGCTATCAAAAATTTTCAAACTTCCCCTCCGCCCCTCTTCCCCCAGCTTGTCAAGCATCAAATTCTGATTTGTCGTAGTGGCCGCGGTAGCCGAGTGGTATAGGTATCGGACCGTGGCTTGCTTTGTCATGGGTTCGAGCCCAGTACCACTAAAGACCCGCCGTGTAGGGCAGCGATGCACGTTAAATCTGTCGAGGCTGAAACGTCCCTCCCGTTGGTGTGGTGTGGTAGTTAGGGAGGGGGTGCCAGCTCAGGTGTCGTCCACGTCACTTGACCATGGTTCAAAATTACGTGGTCCGTCGCCAAAAGCCCTCGTGTAGCTGAACAGTGCGACGTTAATATTCAATCAATCTGATTTGTCGTTTCATATCTTACATTTTAAGTTAGAATAGCAAAATGAATATTAAACTTATTCTTATTTATTAAAAATTGTATTGTATGGAAGATGATTTATCCTATCATCTACTAGTAATGTTGACTAAAACTGAAAATAGATTTATGTAAAAAAAATTATGCTATATGTAATATTAAATCGTTTATAATTATAATGTATATATATTTCTATTCAGAAAAATTATATTTTACAATGTATTCTGAGCCATCACAATGCATTGGATCGACTCCTATTTTTCAAATCGATCAACTTTTACTCTCCTAAAATAACTGAAGTTTGAATCAACAATTGCTAATATAAATGTTGAAATTTCTTTTAAACTTGCATTACATATTTTAAACGAACTTCTTATCTGTTAGATTATATGCCGTCGGAGGACGGGATGGAAGTTCCTGTTTACGTTCTGTGGAATGTTTTGATCCTCATCGGAATAAATGGACTTTTTGTGCCCCAATGTCTATTAGAAGAGGTGGTGCTGGTGTGGGTGTAATCAACAATTATTTATTTGCTCTAGGTGGTCATGATGCACCAATTTTAAATCCAGGAGTGTCCAGATTCGATTGTGTTGAAAGGTACTTTAAATTGTTTTTATTCTGTTTCAATTTTTTCAAGATTAAGTTCTTAAAACGAACTTTTATAATATAAGTAATAAAATTAAATGGTGTGCTTTTTTAAACCTCTAAGGCATTTTTACAATCTTGTTCATAATACTTTTTGACATCAATTTTTTACTTTTTGGAGTTTTAATAGTTGCACACTATTTGAATTAAATAAGTGTCTATGAAACCTCTCACTATATCCTGTACATGTGAAATAATTTTGATTTTTACTGTATATGTCAATCTGGCAATTTTAGGTATGATCCTCGAACTGATACATGGACCCTAGTGGCCCCAATGAAGATAGGAAGAGATGCCATTGGAGTTGGAATTCTTGGTGATCGTTTAATAGCTGTTGGAGGCTACAATGGCCATTCATATTTGAAAATTGTTGAAGCTTATGATCCTCAAACCAATGAATGGGAAGAGGTGGGTATACTTAGATTTTTCAGGATATACTGTAATTGTAGAAGTTGTAATTCTGTGTAACTTTATTGTGTTACCTTTTGCCTTGGACCTGATATAAAATCCTAGTTATTGCAATTCTTAAATTAAGAAGTATATAACTGTTCAATCTATGATTTTTAATTAGAGTTAATCCACAGTCATTTGCGAGGAAAAAAGAGGATAAGTTCTCTCATATATTAATATGAAATTTAAAAAATTGAGAGTACTATCTTTGACAAGCTATAAAATGCCTCAAAATTCCAACATTTCTCAATAAAAGGAACATTAAGGCAAATTTCAAAGTACGGATAAGAAATGCAGTTGTGTCAATTTAACTTTGAAAAGAAAAATAAATCAAATGTATTTTTACGTCAAACAAATTTTCGGACATGGACACACAAAAAGAGACCACTGTTCTAAAAATACAAATGATTTTTGTTAGATTTATGTTTAAATTTAACTTCAATCTAGAAAGGTTAGACAGAAGGGAAAAAAAGGCAAAATTGAATCTAATATGTTCCATTATTAGTTGAGCCATTCTTAGAAATGATCTATCTGAAGTAGAAACATGAAAAGTTGGTTTCTGTAATTGAAAAGAAAATAACAAACAATATAATTCGATATATATAAACTGAAAGTAACAAATGTGAAGAAAAAAAATGGAGTAATATTCCTGAATCTTTTTCCTTAAAAGTATGATGGCCCTCGTGTTGCTTTATAATGTGGCATTCACTCCTTAAAAATGATTAACTTAACAATGCATGACATTGCAGAGAGTTAATCAGAAAAATGGGGGAGCAATATCTTAAAAATTTGCTAATACCTTTCTCTTGTGTGATCTTTAAATTTTAAAATGGCTATTTTCACTATTCTTTTGTTATATTGCTGATATATTTCTTTCAAAAGGATTCTTTTACATCTTGGTTGCTACATTTTACTGAAAATTTCACGTACTAACATGGAGTGTCTCATTCATTTACTAAATAGTAAGAAGACGTGTTGTCTTATTATATTGTAACGGATTGTGTTAGATAAATGTGGGTATTATTCCACCAGAAGTGCTTTTGACCATTTTTTGTAAATTCTTTGTAAATATTTGTAATCCTTCATAACTTTTAAACTTTTTTTAATTCCTTTTTGCAATGTGTTTCATATTTCTGTTCACCCTGTGTGATACTTTGTGGTACATTGAATTTTATAAAGGTTTTCAATAAAAAGAATTTACTATATTTTATTTTTCATATAAATTTAAATATGTTTATATGTTTGTTACTGAAATAACAGGTACATTAAGTACTTTTTTTTTCTTTTTGTGCTTTCACTGCAGGTTTTCTTAAATTACAAACTTTGTAAAAAGCTAACTGTTACTTTCACACTAATTGGACTTTGTTTTTCAGCTTCAAGAACTTGAAGATGGAAAAGCTGGGATGTGTGTTGTTGTTGTAAAGAATGGGTTTTAATTTAAGAATGGATAACATTCTGTAAATGCTTAAAAATCTGAGTTTTCTTAATTATGTGTTCTATATTTGTGGTTCTCGGCCTTTAAACCATGTCTTTTTTAAAATCAACATAATTTAAAGTTTGGTCATTAGTTTTTAAAAAGTTTCATTTAATACAATTTTCAAATGAAATTAATTCTTCATAATTTGTAATAATATGAAGAAAGCATTCTATTCAAGTAGAAGTTACAATTCATGTGTATTCATTTGATTTAAATGTTTCTGTATTTTTGTGTTCTTTATTGCATTTTATATTGATATAGTTCTTGTTATTTTAATCTCAAAGAGGGAACTTCACAGGATTTCATCATTTAAAAATATTTTTACGTAGTTTATTATGTAAATTTTCATGTATTCCTGTAAAAAATATTTGGAAATATATTTTTTAATTCAATGATAATTAAAAGAAAAGTAAGTTTTGGTTTTCTTTACATTCAACTCTCCAACCACTGGTCTATACAACTGTGTAATTATTTTTATATGTATATGAACATCATGACAATAGCAGCAAAGCTTATGGAAAATAAAATGTCTTCAGAAAAATTGTCCTAGTCATAAAGAAAGTTGGAGATTGTCTTTTGTTTTCCTCAATAAAATGTTTAAGATGCTTACCTGGTTAACTAAAATTGACAAATAGCTTTAACAAAACTTTAAGTAGCTTTTACCAGTTTTCAATCTGTTCTTGACTTTTCAACGAAAAGCTACATTTAATCTTCAGTAAAGTAATTTTTGGTTATTCAAAACAGTATTTCGAATGATAACAATGTTAATTTTAAACTTTTCTTGAAAATTTGCATTCTCGGCTATTCAAAGTACTTCTATGCAATTCAAATTTTCATCAGGACGTTTTTAATTGCGAGTCAAAGAAATTTAACTTTACGTAGTTCTCATTTTGTTCGAATTAGCGTGCATTTATGTCTGTGATTAAGCTTCAAGTTAAATAGTGGGTTTATTTCCCTCTTTTTTCGTTTTTGTATTGAATATAATCTGTTTTAGACAAATTCACTATAGACCAAAAAAAAAGCCCTTAAGTTGCTGAATAGCGCGACATTAATATTCACTCATTCCTAGATAAAAAAAATTCTATGAAGCAAAAATTAAAATTATTGCCTCTTTGTATTAGGGCAAAACTTTTTAAATATATGCGGGAAAAGTATATTTTTTGTGGATAGTTTAATAAATTTATTTTATCGCAATGTACACTTTCTAGTATGTATTAATTTTTGGAAGTATTGATGTTTTTTCCATAAATTGGATTGCAAGTTTAGATAAAAGGATCTTAAGATTTTTTTTCTTGTGCATTTGTTTTTGAAAATTAGTAACTTCTGTAGTTCTTTGTGCTGTTATTAAATAAAACTTTATCATGAAAAAAGTTTTATAACTTCTGCTGTTTTGGAAGTTTTTTTATCAAATACTTATTAATCTAACGCTTCTATAACTAAACTCAGTGGTTCCAAGGCTCACTGTGCCCACCTCAGTTTTTGGGACCCTGGGCGCTGAGGTGAACCGATGTTCTTGTATGGTGGTCAGTCTGATGCACCTCCCTCCTAGTGTTTAGTTCCCAAGCAAACTTGGTACTCCTTATCGTCCCGTTAAAGGGATGAAAGGCTGAGTCGACCTTACCCATCCCCGGATTTGAACCCTGAACCTGTGGCATGGAAGCGCGATATGCTACCACTAGGCGGTTAGACATGTACTTAACAGAAAACAATTGATATTTGGGATTCTTTATTTTTTCTATCTTTCTACCTAAATGCTACCACTAAAAGTAATTTTTCTCAAATTAAGACGGTTTGAATTGAAAGAATTCCCTTAAAAAACGTAATTCCATGTCTTTTAATACACATCTTTCCGGATCTGTAGTGTGGAAGCGCGATACGCTACCAATCGGCCACTGTGTCTCGTTTGATGCTTCATTTATATGTATTTTTATTGCCAATGATCCATAATTACTTTTATTGAATGATGTAGCTCTTCGAAGATTTTATGCATTATCCTACTCTGAAGTGTAGCTGTAATTATAGTATAAATTAAATAAAGTTTGACTTTCCATTTTTACATGTACTTTTCGAAAATAATAGAAGTATTTAAAGTAATAAACTGTAAACTTTTGACTGTAAAATATTAAATTGTTTGCACTCTTTAAACTTTTTTCCTTTAGTCATTTTGTGAACCGGTTGAGAACCACACTGTGATAATCATTGTTATATTTTGTAATGTTTACATTTGTAACAAATGTTCACTATGTAACTTGAATTTTATTTATTATTTCTATGACTGCATGTTATTCGTCATCAAAGGGTGTTTTATAATCTTACACTGGTTGTAATTTGAAGGCTTGTATAAATTTTACTGTACAAACCTGTGGTGTATTACTTTTGCTTGCAAATAATCATAGAATTTTATCGAGCTTCATGTAAGCAAATAATGTGGAACTTATTTTTTGGAAGCTCATACTACCATTCACTTTTGCAAACGAGTAGAACACGTCATATATATGATGTTTTAAAATTTTAAACTAAACATTAATTTTATCTCAGTCGGTAAATCTTGTAATTTTTATAGAATGATTCTTGTCAATTTTTATATTTCCTTATGAGTGGGGAACGGTAACTCTGGTTTTAGTTAATATTCAGCTCAATGAAATTTAATATTTTCCTTCTGTTTGCTAATTATTCTGCCTTATAAAAAATATCCAATCAAGTTACTTTAATCAATCAAGGTTTGTAGAAGTAGGTATTAAAACCTTGATATACAAATAACATGGGATTTGAAACACTTTTTCTCCGGGAGTGTGAATTTCTAGTACCATTGAGCATAGGAAGGAGTCTTGAGCATTCGAAGCAAAACAGAATCTATACATAATTCTTGGCAGAGACAGTTCATGATATCTCGGAAATTTCCTTCTATACTGGCACATGAATGAATGTTTTCCAGATGTCGTATGTCAAAGGGCTAAGAAGGAAAGTAGTATTGCTTCCACTTTGCCAGTTGTAATTAAATTATTTAATTTAAATATTTTTTGGAAATAAATTAGGTTTAATTATGCTTGTAGTACAAATATGAGCTGCTTGTATTTTAAAGATTTTTCTTTTATCATAAATAAATCATGAACATTCCTTTAAAGATTTATGTGGGTATCATAGGAAGAGTATTAGCCAAGACTCTGTTCATTTGATACATTTTCATCTTTTCACTTAAATCTTGTGAGTAATCTATAATGTGTGTGTGTATTTTCATTCACAAATCGCCTAAGTGAGCTATTCTAGCTTTTCAGATTAACATTCCTGATTATCTTAACTGTTTTCATACATCTTTTGATGTCTGATCTACTATATTATACACTAGATAACTTTCATATGTATAGTATTTTCTTTTTGTTAAAATGTTTTATTCAAATAGCAATTTAGTAGGGTTCTAAAATTTCATGAGTGTAATTTATATTTCATTCTATTGAAGTTTTGTTTATTTTATTTCATGTTAAATTATTAAACATTATACATATTAGTAACTTGCACCATATTTTTTTTAGATTTATGTTCATAATTCTCAAGCCAATTTATCATATGAGCTTTGAGTAAATCTAAATGAAACTGTTTGAACTTATACAGCTTAAATGAGATTTATTAGAATCTTATATATATATACATATTGGAATATTCCTTTAGGATAATACAACTTTTTTTTTTATTGAAAATGGTCCATCTCCTAGTTTCTCGAATTTTTTAACATCTGTATAATGTTTGGTATTTGTTTAAAATTTTTAGTTTGCATCCATTTTTAAAAAAGTGACAAGCTTTATGTTGTAAAACAGGCATATTTGTATTTATTATATAAACATGATGTGATACCAAAACTTTTAAATCTTATGTAATTTAAAGTATTGGCAGAAGTAGTTACTTTTCCTATATTTATCTGCTTGGGTCTTCAAAAATTTAATTTTCTTCATGCATGTGTAACATACACATTAGCCAATTACTGGCTTAAATCATTTTCATTTGGAAAGGTTTATTCATTGTTTTGTCCTATTCATTTTATTAAAAATTCAAGTAAATGTAATGGACGGCATAAAAATATCCAATCTTCTATGTTTCGTGTTTATATTGTACTATAATGTGGTTAATGTTAATAAAATCTTTTTTAAAAAAAGCATTTGCCTATTATTTACACTGAAGATTTTAAGTTTGTTATGTTAATTAAGTTAATTCATCTACTTTATTTTATTTTTACATGCATTGCTTAGAATACGCATTGGCTAATGAATTAGTAGCCCAAGATCAATATTTTATTGGACCACCCTTTTGCACAGATGACTGCTCTGATTTGTTTGGGTGAGTCTACATGCTTCTGGAGTGCCTCGACATCCAGAGAATACCATGCATTGTGTATTGCAGCCTTTCAAATCTTGTATATTAGGTGGAAGTAGAGAGTACTGTCGGATGCGCCTTTACACTGTATCACACACATTTTCTATTGGGTTAAAATCTGGATTATGCGGTGGATAGGGAAGGTATTGTAAGTCAAGACTTAATGTGTGTGTTCAGCAAACCCATTTTAAGCACTTCTGCCACGATGTATAGTTGCATTGTGTCCTCCGTCATCAGGATAAAAATGCAACTTTGCGTATATCTAGGTATCTCACGGCTGTCTGTTTCCGTCGAGAAACACTAAGGCATCACTTCCATGCCAACAGAACATGTCCCATATGATACTCCCTCCAGACCCTTGAAAGGTGCGCATAAAACAAGATGGATTCGTGGTGTTCTCGCCAAATTCGATGTCTTCCATCAGTGCAAATTAAAGCGTAACGTTTCTTCCGACCACATTATCCATTTCCAATCCTCAGATGTCTAGTGTCAGGGCCGGCTCTAGCAGTTTTGCCGCCTCAGGCAAAAGTGGAAAATGCCGCTCCTCTCTCTATGGGAAAAAAATTATATTTAAAAAAGAAATTATTCACACACAGATACACACCTATAAAACATGAATTCTTGCGAACAAAAAGGTAGCTTGACAATAATATATATATATACACACTACTGGCCTTTAAAATTGCTACACCAGGAAAAAATGCAAATAACCAAATATTTATTGGACAAATATATTATAATAAAAATAAGCGATTAAATTTTCAAGAATTTAGAGTGCATAGATCCTGAGAAATCAGTACCCAAAACAGCCACCTCTGACAGTAATAATAGCATTTATACGTCCGGGCATTGAGTCAGAGATTGGATGGCACGTATGCCCATGCAGCTTCAACACGATGCCACAGCTCATCAATCGTAGAGACTGGCGTATGGTGACGATCCAGTCACTCGGCAACCATGGACCAAACTTTTTCTATTGACGAAAGATCTGGCGAATATGCAGGCTAGGACAACGGCCGAACATTTTCCGTATCAAGGAAGGTTCGTACAATACTGGCAACAAGTGGTCGTGCATTATCATACTGAAACGTAGGGTTTCGCGCAAGGCTCGAATAAAGGGTTGAACCACGAGTCGTAACACACTAAAACTGCAACGTGCACTATTCAAAGTACCGTCAATGCGAACAAGAGGTGACCAAGGCATATCTAATAGCAATCCATACCATCACGCAGGTGATTGGCCAATATGACGATGACGAATACACGCTGCCAATGTGGATTCACAAGGATGCCGCGAAACACGGGTGCGATCATCTTGATACTGTAAACAGAACCTGGATTCATCTGAAAAAATGATGTCTCGCCATTAGTGTGCCCAGGTTCGTCGTAGATTACACAATTGAAGAGGCTTCTGTCTGTGATGGAGCATCAAGAGTAGCCTCAGCCCTGCTCGCGGAGCTGAGAGTCCATGCTGAACCTAGAAGCCCAGACTTAAATCCTATTAAGTATCTTTGGATGTTTCGGAACAAAGCGTGAAAGGCCATCACACAACACCAATGAACCTTGCTGAATTATGGACAGCTTTAGCCAATGTTTGGCAAGTCATTCCCGTGGAACGTTTCCATAAACTTGTTGAATCTATGCCTCGTCGTGTGGCAACCGTTATGAAAGCCAGAGGAGGGGCTCAACTCGTTACTAGGTAGGTATCCCTAATTCAGCGGCACTTCAGTGTATATCAAGTCTTAAGAAATAAAAAATAATTTGAAGTTAATCACATAATTACCTGTTATTAGTTCAAACGAGTAAAATGTAAAAGAAAAATACACTGAAGAGCCCCCAAAAAAAAAAACGTACACTTGCCTAATATCGTGTAGGGCTCCCACACGAGCTCGTAAAAGGGTCGCAACATGACGTGGCATGGATTCGATTAATGTCTGAAGTTGTGCTGGAGGTAATTGACACCATGAATCCTGCACGGGCTGTCCATAAATCAGTAGTTGTAAGAGGGGATGAAGATCTCTTAACAGCATATTGCATGCCATCCCATATATATTCAATAATGTTCATGTCTGGGAATTTTAGTGGCCAGCGGAAGTGTCTAAATTCAGAAGATTCCTGGAGCCACTCTGTAACTATTCTGGACCTGTGGGGTGTCGCATTGTCCTGCTGAAAATCCCCAAGTCCGTCGATATGTACTATGGACATGAATGGGTGCAGTTGATCAGACAGGATGCTTACGTACCTGTCACCTGTCAGTCTTATCTAGACGCATCAGGGGTCCCATATCAAGCCAACTGCACACGCACTATTTCATTACAGAGCCTCCACCAGCTAGAACAGTCCCCTGTTGACATGTAGGGTCCATGGATTCATGAGTTTGTCTCCATACCCGTACACGTCCACCAGCTGGATTCAATTGGAAACGAGACTCTGACCAGGCAACGTGTTTCCAGTCATCAACAGTCCAATGTCGGTGTTGACAGGCCCAGGCGAGGCGTAAAACGTTGTATCGTGCAGTCAACAAGGCTACACGAGTGGGCCTTCGGCTCCGAAAGCCCATATCGATGATGTTTCGTTGAATGGTTCACACGGTGACACTTGTTGATGGCCTAGCATTAAAATCTGCAGCAATTTGCGGAAGGGTTGCAGGTCTATCACGCTTAATGATTCTCATCAGTCGTCGTTGGTTCGTTCTTGCATGATCTTTTTCCGGCCACAGCGATGTCGTAGATTTGATGTTTTACCGGATTCCCGATATTCACGGTTCACTCGTGAAATAGTTGTACGTGAAATTCCAAATTTCATTGCTACCTCGGAGATGCTATGTCCCATCTCTCCGGAACCGACTATAACACCACGTTCAAACTCACTTAAATCTCTATAACCTGCCATTTCAGTAGCAGTAACCTTTCTAACAACTGTGACCGACACTATTTGTCTTATATAGGTTTAGCCGACAGCAGCCTCGTACTCTGATTCCATATCTCTTTATTTGCATACGCATGCCTGTACCAGTTTTTTGGCTCTTCAGTGCATGTATTTATATAGCGCATTTCAGCAGGCCAATTTCTTCGAAGAGTAGTGATGGTGGGGATCACAAGCGTAAAATTTAACTTACAGAAACTACTCAAGACTAAAATAAAACATCTCCTGTGGCTCTCTATCTACTAAAGACTTATTACCCTTGTTCCCTTTTGGATAGCGGACATTGTATGGGTGAAAGGAATGTCCATTGTGACCCCACTCCTAGATGGAGAGAAAGTTACTAGTGAAAGATGCGTAAACATCAAATTACATGATTCAACATATGCTCCCTCTTCGAATCCTTCAAGTATCAATATAAGAGAAAACTGACATATATTAAACATGCAGAGTAAAAAAATAAAAAAAAAGGAAATAAGATACGTTAAATGAAATACCAAATTCACACCCAATAATATTTCTGAAAATATATAATTTTTTGTAATATAAAAAAATCTTTTCCGAATTTGATCCAAATGCCGCCCCGTGCAGAGATCCTGTTTGTCCGGCTCTAGAGCCGCCCCTGCCAATGTCGTCTTTTCCGACAGAACTGCAAGCAAATCTTTACATTTCGGGCAAAAATGAGTGGGGTTTTCTCACCGGCACCCAACTATGAATTTCCCTTCCTCTGCAATTCTCTTCGTATGATTTTAGCTCAGTGGTTCTCTCTCAAACTTTCACTACTGGCGACCCAATTTTCAAACATAATTTTTATAGCACCCCCCAAATAATGTATTGAATGCGATAATAATGCACTTTGGGGTGCTAAAGCTACAATACGATCATTATTTTAAACCGGACAAATTAACAAGATAAGTATTAAATGTTGTATATGTTACTTTTAAGTAACACATATTTTTATTTTTTTACTTTTTAGTTCGATTCGCTATAAAAGCGTGTTTTTTTATTTTTTTTTAATACTATAATTTATTTTATAATTAGTTTTACTATGCACGATAAAAATCACAATTCCAGTGAATAATTTAATTAAGAGAAAATATACTTACCTTCTTTCAAAGACTTTTCAATTTTTCGTCGATAATTTGAGAAAAAATCCAATAAAACTAAAGGAAATGTTCCAAATGAGCGTGACCTTAATAAAGGACATAAATCATAGACACTTTTCGCTAATAATACAGGAACGCTATTTTCCAACAAAACTGTCATATTTTGTTCACGTTATTGTAGTTTTGCTGTCGTTTGATGATCTACAAATAGCATTTTGAACTTTTCTTCCCTGTCTCTTTTTGACAAGGCGAAGTGCTACATTTATGGCGTCATAGTTTTCTTCATAGAGTTCTTTAGGCAGCATTTGAAAATTTCAGTTCAACTCAAATGTCTCGTGTCTTTCTATTTTGTCATATTTACATTCGCTATCATGATTAATATGCATTATTTCAGCAGGTTCTTCAATTGCTGGATCAGTTTCATCTTCCTTCAATAGAGACCACAGATGCCCATTTTTTAAATATTCTGCTCATTTACATTTATAAACCATAATAAGTCGTACAATACGGCAATCAAAACCACAAAATTGTTCAGGGGTGTGTAGCAGGTGTTCATAGAAAATATTTTTGAACAAAAGTGGTCGCGCAGGGAACTTGATCAAAACTAGTAACTTGATTGTAAAAAAACGTTTGCCACTCTGAAAAAAGAGGCATATTTGTGACAGATTCATTTTTGTTCCCATTAAGACTGTCTAATAGGAGGATACTGTCAAGGTCACTGTTAACGAATAAAGAGTTTTCCCAGAGAGAATTAACGATTTGTTGAGCCTGGTTTGATTCTGTGCCTCATGCAACCGCTCCCATGTGTTAAGTGTATGTATTCAATATAAAAATATCGATGTCAGTTCTAAAAAATAATTGTGTAAAACGTTTTTCATTGTGGATTATATGCTTCAGAATACTCATAAAAATACTTCGCCAAATAATCCTTCAAAGCGCTCAATATGCTTATCCATATATCATAAAACTCATTCACATGGGAAAAAAGCAACAGAAAAATATTATTTACAACTTTCCTAAAAGAAAAAGAGACGGATGGAAACGTACCAGTAAAATTGAAGGTCAAATATATGATAATCAAAAGTAGTATTTTAGGGGTTAAAAGAAACGTAATAAAAAAATCTATCATCGTGGGATTACAGCAAAGCAAACAAAATGTCTTTTTTTATATGGTTATAGGATCAAAGATAGCCAACGAGCGTTTGAAGTGGAATCTTTTATTTTTGATGATCACCAGATTATATATATAAATTATATCAGTGAAAATCTGTATTTTTGATTATGTCAGAAAGCATTTTGTTTTTACTTCATTCTAAAAAATTATTTTTTTTAACCTTTAATTTTCAATATGCTCGCGCCTACCAGTCTGAGAAACACTGTTCTAGAGAGAGAGCTGAAATCTGTTGGGAACAGACTTGGTTGACAATTTGTGTCAGTTGAAGCACAGTAGAGTTTCCTGTTCTGTCGTATAATTCGTCGTAGTTGACGCCAATCACGCTCTTGGAAAAGTGTGCTCGAACTGCAATTGCGTCTTCTAGAGAAGGACTGTGGGTTCCGATTCCAACTTTTGAAAAACCTTTGAAATGGCTGCTTTTGAGAACCTAGTAAGATTTGCTGTCTTCGAAACAAGGCCCCTAATAAAAAGGGTATCAACAATAAGCCTTTTTTTAAATCGTGAAGATTCTCTCGGTTCCCTCATTTTAACCCTCTGACCGGAACATCCGTCTCTCAGACGGTAATGATTTGCTTTGATGCCTATAGATAAAGCTGTGGTGTGATTTTTGGGGTGGATTGCCTTGACACCTTCAGTTGGACTCTACCTAGTGAGAGGATCACGTGGTGGTACATGACGATTTTTTTTAAAACGCTTTTATAAGTTTCACTTGTATGCAATGGAATCTAATTCCATATGTCATTTCCAGATTTGGCTACTAAAAGATTAAGGAACAACCCTAAAACCGCAAATAGGTTTGTGGTTAATACTCACGCATAAGAAAAAAGACTCGTGCATGTGAATAAAAATATTTTATGTTCTTACTGCTAAATATATTTTTTGTTTGTATAAAAAATATTTATACGTTTAGAATTTTTGAAGTGATGATACGAATTAACATTATAGCAACACATTTAAAAAGTGATAATTTACGTTCTAACTACTAAATACTTTTCTATTTTGATAAATCAATATGTTTAAAAGTGGTGATACAAATTAACATTATAACAATATGTTTAAAAAGTGGTGATACAAATTAACATTATAACAATATGTTTAAAAGGTGAAAAAAAAACGATTGACATTTAATATTTCTTCTTAACAAACCTTTGTTAGTTGGACCTGTATCTATAGAGACAGAATCTTTAAAATATAACGATATGGGACTCATCCGAGGTCCCGTAAACGGAGAGAATTCCAGCAGCCACATAATTTTGGCTCCAAATATCAAACTCAAGGATAAATTCAACAAAGAATAAATGATAGTTTTAAAAACTAAAAGAACAGGCTTTTATTGTAGATCGAACTAAAAAAATGAAAAATAAATTATAGTTTAAAAAAACTAAAAAACACGCTTTTATAGAGAATCGAACTAAAAAGTAAAAAAAATAATTCTTAATTTAAGAATGAAATGATGAATGAGAAAATAAATGTCATCGTGGTAAAAGCGTGGAGAGCTTTGTACTACATTTTTACACAAACTCAGCATTTCAGAATAGAACTAGTTAGAAATTATAACTATTAATATAGAGCACCCCACGCCTTTATCCCAATGGCATTAGTTTTCTCGTTAACCATTTTATTCTTATATTAAGAATTATTTTTTTATTACTTTTTAGCTCGATTCACTATAAAAAAGCGTGTTTCTTAGTTTTTTTTAAACTATAATTTATTTCAACTCACGGTCTGTGCGATTTTTCTTATCTATCACCGTCTATCACACGGATATTCCTATAGTTTTTCGTGTTTGGTATTATTATTTTTAATTACTTTTACATGAATATAAATAATTTTTAATCAGTTTTTATAAAAATACTAATCAGAATTCTAGTGATAAAAATATATTGTTGTGTTTTATTTAACCTCACACGTTTTATTTGAGCAGTGCTCAATATCATGAGCTATAAGAACACGAGCTATAAGGACATTTAAAACAGTCCTTAAGGTAATAAAATTAAAAAAAATTACGTACTCTTCTCTTCTACACATTATTTATAAAAGAATGAGTTTTCAAAAAAGTACGAAATGTTTAAACATAATCACAATTAAAAAATTATATAAGCATATGAAAAACATTTCTGTTGTGAATATTCAGTAATTTGTACGTTGTGCATGCTATTTTCCTTTTAAAATAGTAGCCTTTCATGTATAAAACTTATAATTATAAAATGTATCATACTCTTTAAACCCTACCTAATTTCAGGGTTACGAATCTTTTTTATTTCAAAATATTTGAAAAATACTGACATTTTTTTAAAAAAATTTTAAATGTAATTTTATTTTTAAAAAATATAATTTATATTATTCTATTTATATAAAAGTAGCTACAGTGTAATAAAGATACATTTAACTTTATAAATCAACTTATTGCTGATAATTAGACTTACTATTTTAGAAAATATCATGCTTAACGTAAAAATTAATATTTCTTACAGAAATGTTTCTTATATTCATATGCTTATAGTTTTTAAAATTACGATTATATTTTAAACATTTTACACTTTTTTGAAGCCTCATTCCTTAATAAATAATGTGTGAAAGGTTTGAACTATTTAATTTTAATTTAAAAAGAATTATATCTATATTTGGACATTGTTTATATTTTCAGCCCTCGAGACAAAGTTAACACACACCCCTGAGACCTCTTAATTATATTAGAATTGTAACACGTGTAACCCACGTCATAAAAAAAATTGCATACTTCATCCCTGTCACGCATTCAAATGCAAATCTCGAGTGAGTGAGTGAATATTAACGTCGCACTGTTAAGCTACTCGAGGGCTTGTGGCTATGGATCTCGTAATTTTGAACCATGTTCAAGCGACGAGAACGACACATGAGCGGGCACCTTTTTATTAATCTTTTACATTATACTCTTATACTGGTAGATGAATTTGTAATGTCAGCATTTTTTTTAAGTATTTGTCAAAATATGAAAAATTTTCTAGAGGGGCGGCACTCAAGGATTGGTCCTGTTCAAGTTCTGATACAAATAATGACCCTCTGTATAAAGGAGAGGATACACATTAAATCTTATGATTTTCTTGTCCATGCCATGTGGATATTTGGAGAGCGGTGATTAAAACTACTAACTTATAGGGACTCGTCACTAGTAATATTGATTCAAAATTACGAAGTCCATCGCCAACAGCACTCGTGTTTCTTTTGAGTGTGACATCACAAAATTATCATTCGGACTGCCAAGTTCTAATTTCCTCTTACTTGTGAAAAGTTTTACGTTACATATTCTTAATCAAACGAGATAATATTTTAATACAAGGGAGACGAATACGTTTCAACAACTTATTGCATTTAAAAAAAATTGTAATGCTAATTGAATATATTATTTCTGATCGATATATATACATTCATGGACAAAAAAATTAGCGCACCAAGAAATAATTATGGGATCGTAAAAAAAACTTGGTATGAAAGTACATGTCGGGAAGATATGCAAATGATTGGAAATGCAGCGTGATTGCGCATTACGTATAGCCGGTAGAGTGCGTTTAATGCCGTTCCCCGTGAAGTATAAAACAGGTAACCAAAGCTTGTTTGAGTGTGCTGAATCGTTTACAAAGGAAGAGCTGAGGTAGACATGCCAATACGACGTTTTCGAATACAATATGAGCAGCTGTCGCAGTTTGAGAGGGGGAGAATCATCGGCATGATAGAAGCTAGGTGATCAGCTAGGTCGTCAATACGCCCTCAACAGACCAGTCGTCGAGAAGACTGCCACATCGTAAGAAATACACTCGTACAGCCAAATGTTCCATCGGCCGCCTTCCAGGCACATGTAGCACCTTCACTAGGGGCCCCTGTGTCTTCTCGAACCATTCGAAGGCGCCTGGCTGAAGGACATTTGGGATCGCGGTGCCCGTTACGTGTGCTGCGCTTGACGCCCACCCATCGACACCTCCGTTTGGAGTGGTGCCACGCACGAGGAAAGTGGACTGTGCAGTGGAATGGAACCAGGTCGTCTTTAGCGACGAATCCAGATTCAACCCCAGCAGTGATGATAATCGTGTTCGTGTGTGGAGATCCTGTAGTGAACACCTCAATCCTGCCTTTGCTTTAGAGCGACACACCGCTTCCACAGCTGGTGTGATTGTATGGGGTGCCATTGCCTACAATACAAGGTCACCCTTAGTATTGATCCGTGGCACCATGTCAGCCCAGCGGTATGTCCATGACATCCTGAAACCACATGTGTTGCCACTCATGCAACGGCTCCCAGGAGCCATTTTTTAAAAAGACAATGCTCGGCCTCACAAGACTGTCTCTGCACTGTTACTCCCCTTCCTTTGCCTGCCCTATCCCCAGATTTGTCTCCAATCGAGCATATCTGGAATCATTTGGGATGACGTGTTGGGCATCCCACGAGTTTGAATGAACTAGAAGCAAGGCTACAACAAAAATATGGGACGAAATGTTTCAAGACGTCATACAGAACTTGTATGCCTCAATGCCCGATCGTATCGCATCGTGCATTGGTGTTAGAGGGGGTTCAACAGGGTATTAAATCCTCCGTTCTTTTGCCTTTTTTTCTGAAATAAATCATCCCTTTTCTTTGATTTTCTAATCATTTACTTAAATCAGAGTAGTCATTACGTATGTAAAATTTCGTTTCATTTTGACGACTTCTTCTTGTTGCGCTAATTTTTTTGTCCATGAGTGTATATATATTAGAGCTGCTTTCTTAATAACTTCTTGATTCGTACTAGATTTGCAGTATTTTTTAATATTGTAAAAATGTGTTTGGGGAGAGGGGTAGGTAAGAGCTACTTGTTTACATTTTTATTGGTCTAAAAATAATTTCTATGAATTACTGAAATTTTTATTACATTTATAGGGAAAAAAATGACAAGCATATATGTTTAGTACTTGTCTATTTTTAGAAAAAACATGTTTTACGTCTTTTTTGAAATTTACTAAATAGTCACACACACACACAAATAACTATAATATTGACGTATTTTGAAAAAAAAAATAAAAATTTAAAAATTACGTATGATTTAAATCTCAGAGTAGTTATTGTTCTTTTTTCTATGAAATATATATTTCTTGTTTATAATATGTGTCTTTTGAGTGACTTTAATATTCAAGATAGAAATCAGGTCAAATAATTTGATTTTTGGTGATTAATTGCATGCTGTTATATTTAACGTCATATCATTAAATTTAGTAATAGCTGAATTGCATTGCAATTGTTATAAAGTTACTAGCTGTATAGCCCGGCGTTGCGCGGGCTTTCTCTACTTTTATAAATTTTCCCTTCCCTTCTCAAAACCACACACACACTACTTCCATTATTCAATTCATTTTCGAAGTGTCGTCCTCGTCACTTGACAATGATTCAAAATTTCGAGGTGCGCCACCAAAAGCTCTTGATTAAGTGAACAGTGCGACTTCAAAATTCACTCACTCACTTTGCAATTTTTTAGCCCCCGGAAACGAAATTGTACCTATTTTTAAAAATAGTTGTATATTGAAGAAAGCCAGAAAAGTAGAAATTTTTAAATTTACAAAATTCCACAACTATATTAAATGTTGAATTAAAATTATGAGCATTTTTTGAAATGTTCAACACACGGGAAAAAGTTTCATGCAATTATTTTTATAAATGAAGAAATTATGAAATGTTTGATTTAAATTTTGAGTATTTCATAAAAATTATTAAAAAATGTTTTCCGCATTTTATTCTTTAAATCACTGATTCTGAAGGATCAAGGTATGAACTTTTTAAAAATCATTTTCATTTAAATGCATCGATATTGATTCATTTTAGAAAAAAAATCATAAAATATGCAAACTTTCGTTGTTTTGTAAAGAAAAAAATACATACAGAACCGTGGCGAATTAAATATATATAAGAATAAAAAGGTAAAAAGGCTGGAAATTTATTTAAATTCACTGTATAAAATCATTCAAAAAGAAAATATACTATGCAATAAAAATATGTTTCAGAATTTTTAAGATTTTTCTATTCCACTGTTCTTTAATAAATCATTCTTTAAGAATGACGAAAAGTATCAATTGTTATAAAAAGCTTGCACAATACTGCTATACATAGTAAATAACTTAAGTGAGATGAAAGAGCATAAAACAAGTGACCTTCGCTGGTTTTGTAGTGCATGCGCAAAACTTTCACCCGTCGTATTTCTCAACGCGAATCCTCATATTAGATTACGCGACCTTGACGTCAAAGGAATATTTCAATGAAATTTTTTTTAAAAAAATTAAGAGCATGTTTTTTATGTTTATGCCATCAAACTTCCCATATTGATTGCAAATTACGGTAATTTTTAAACTAAAAATGAAAATAAATAAATAAATAAATACTACATTGAGATTAACTCTCGCAAAATGGGTAAAAATAGAATTTTTTTAAAAAGCAAATTTTTTAAGAATTTTTTAATCTGAGTACAGATAATGGATAATATTGTTGTACACATGGGAAAAAGAGTTTCGTGAGATTATCTTTTTAAATAACGAAGTTATTAAATGTTTAATTAAAATTTTGAGTATTTTTTGAAAAATTATTAAAAAAGGCTTTTGACATTTTTTTTTTGTATGACTGATTCTAAAAGAAAAAAGCACGAACTTTTTCAATGTAGAATATTAATTCATTAACGCGAAAGAAAATTGAAAGGGAACAATTTCGAAATCATTTTCATAAAAACGTATCAATTTTGACTCATTTTAGAAAAAAATCATAAAAAATAGAAAATATAATTATTTTGTAAAAAAAATTATACCGTGTAGTGGCGAAAAAAATTATCTTTCTGATTCTGTAATTATTTTTTGTTTGAGTTTCATAGCAAGAATCAGATGGCTTTTTTAAAAACGTGAGGAAAGTCGGAATGTCACTCCGATGAAATGGAGATGACGCTCGGTTTAATAAAAAACCAACAGGAGTAGAACAATTACACATTTAAAGGTTTTTAATCAATATCTTTTTAACTAATTGCAATATCGCCTTAAAATGGTCAAAACGGCTTCCTCAGATCGTTTCCCAATTTTTGGTACCTTCGGCGAGTTTTTGCATGGTGTGGTTCGTGAGAAGATAGACGCATAAGCATAGATAGATATATTTGTTTACCTTCGAATTTTAATAGTGTAGATTTTAACAGCATTAATGAAGTTTATTTTCCTGAAGAGACAGTCTTTTGGTGGGGAGAAGTAGGCTATTTACGACCTCGAATGATTTGCTCCTGGACACGTGTGTTTCCATTTTTGATATATACTGGTAAGAAACGTGAAAATAATGATCTTGTTCTGGACCCTAGGGAAGACATTGTTTCACCTATTCTTTTAGACGTTGAAAAAATTACTATTTCTATTCTTCACTTTTTTTTATTGCTCTTTCACACAAAGAAGGCATTGTATTGAAAATTTCCACTTCCTATTCACGAAATTCGTAAAAGTTCATTTTTAACTGCAAAAATATTTCCAGATTCTCTTCTTACTGTTAATCCTCACAAATCATTTAACTCAAGCCATGATGTCATTTTCAAACCTAACTTGTTTTGCATATCAAAAGCGGAAATCCACGCTTCATTTTCTAATTAGGGTATCATTTAAGTCAGTACGATTACTGTTAACAGAAGATTCAACCACTCTAATCGAAATAAATATTAGATTGTGACTATCAAACTTCCCTCAATTACCATCAGTTATTAAAGCGGAATGCTTTAATTGCTGAATATACACATACTGAATTCTTCATGCTGTTTATTAAAGGCTCAAACAATCTTAAAATGCTTGAAGGGAATGACTTATGAGCTTTAGATGTGTATACATGGGTCATTCTTCATCGGGTAGCAAACTGGAATTAAGCATATTAGTTGTCACCAGTTGTATCTTTCTGATTCTAAATTGTTCAAAAAAGCAAAGAGTAAAAAGCTGCAAAAAATTAAATATTTCCTACTTAGAAACTCGCAAACCTTAATCCCACAGTTATTGCAGACAAGAGCTCAAAATACTAAAACTTTAAATGTCTCCATTTCTCGGTCTAGAATGATCGGAACTTTACTAAAATAATAAAGGGTGTTTTTTTTAGAGGTATAGAACTTTAAATTGCAATAAAATAAGGATGTATTATTCGATTGAAATGAATTTTTTTTTATTCGAAAGATAATATTGTGGCATTACATTTTAAATATGATTTCTGGCATATGACTGCCACGGCTGGCTCGGATGTAGTCCAATCTGGACGTCCAATTTTCGATGACTTTTTCCAACATTTGTGGCCGTATATCGGCAGTAACACGGCGAATGTTGTCTTCCAAATGGTCAAGCGTTTGTGGCTTATCCGCATAGACCAATGACTTTACATAGCCCCACAGAAAATAGTCTAGCGGTGTTAAATCACAAGATCTTGGAGGCCAATTCACAGATCCAAAACGTGAAATTAGGCGGTCACCAAACGTGTCTTTCAATAAATCGATTGTGGCACGAGCTGTGTGACATATTGCGCCGTCTTGTTGGAACCACAGCTCCTGGACATCATGATTGTTCAAATCAGGAATGAAAAAGTTCGTAACCATGGCTCTATACCGATCACCATTGACTGTAACGTTGTGGCCTTCATCGTTTTTGAAGAAGTACGGACCAATGATTCCACCAGCCCATAAAGCGCACCAAACAGTCAGTTCTTCTGGATGTAACGGTGTTTCGACATACACTTGTGGATTAGCTTCACTCCAAATGCGGCAGTTTTGTTTGTTGACGTAGCCATTCAACCAGAAGTGCGCTTCATCGCTAAACAAAATTCGCTTATGAAAATCGGGAACACCGGCAATCTCGTTTTGGGCCCATTCGACGAATCTACGCCTTGCTTGATGATCGTTTTGATGAATTGCCAAACCAAACTGAGAATAAATCACTTGACAGCTGTTAAATCGGTCGCCATCTTGGAAAGTAATGCCAACTTAAACTTCTATACCTGAAAAAAAACCACTCTTTATATACACCACCTCTGTAATTTCTTCAAAGGTAGTCAAAAGGATGAAGGCTTTGTTACCAATACTTCATCCCTTTAATGTTTAACAGGCACTAGCTGCTTATCTTGCCTTTACTTTCTCCAAATTTACATGCATAATTTTTTTAAAGCTATTGCTAAAATTGGGATTTTAATTATTATTTACGACTTGTGTGAGGGTATTTACTTTTTACTTATTTCCCTATGATATTCATTATGAATTTTGGGAAATATTTTTGTACTCAAGATCTGTCTTATAAAATATCAGGTCTGGTAAAACAAAAAGAGATTTATGGGTAAACTATTGTTCGTCTCCTTCAATGTAATCCCCCATTAGAGCATTCGCATATTAATTTATTCTAATTTTTTGCTCTTTAGAAATGTTTCGTTACTCATTTTGTGATTACTGTTTTAATAGCAGTAATATTTTCTTCTCGACAATGATTCAAGCAGCACATATATTGTTTTTGGTGAAAGTAAAATGTGTCACAGGGTTGTAAATCAAGCGAATAGTTCTATCTTGATACAGAACCATTCTAGACACACAAACCTTTTTCATATTGAGATTCTCCTGTATAATGTTCCACACAGTGCCTTTGTTAATGTTGATAGTTTCATTTATCATTTAGACACTTTATTGAAGGCTTACTCAAACACTGGTCGATTTTCATACATTTTCATCTCTTGAAGCTGCCTGCTGTCCAGTAGATCTATGCGTTTATCTCGGCGCTGTTCACCAAACATTCGATTTGTTACAATTCAATGTCTCACTTTGATGCCAACAAAAGCTGTCGTTTCTGCTGCAGATGCACTACGATGCTGCACAGTCATGCGGTGAATATAATGGTCGTGACTGTCAGTGGTGATCCGTACGTGGTTGGATCCTGGTTTTCTTGAGATAGTGCCTTCCTGGGACCACTGCTGCCAACAATTACTCATAATGGATACATTCTTACGAAGTCTTTCTGCAATATCACGGAAAGAAAATTCAATTTTTCATAGTCCTGTTATACGACCCCATTCAAATTCAGGGAGCTGTTAATTATGACTTTTTAGTCTTTTTAAAGGTACTTTTGACCAACGTCAACTAACTACATCAAAACTCAACGATAAATAGCGTTCACGAACATAGTGTGTATTTATACACCTGATTTGCATGTTCAAAGTGGCGCTACAAGAGCCACACTTATGCAACTAACATGACATTTGAATCGAAGTCATCTTTGAGATGTATAAACATGCCTATAAAATTTCATTCATCCAGCACAGTGAATCCTAAAATGGTTTATATCACCCACAAGGATCTATGACGACCTGTAATGGGTACACGTCAGCGAAAAAATAATTTGGGGTTCCATAAGGTGTAAATAAGGGTCTACGATAGTGACTCGCCTTAAACCAGATCGTGAAAAGAAAATTGAATTAAATGGAAATCAGATTTTAACTATTTAACAGATTTATTTAATAAATTTAACGAGGTTAATTGGCAGTTACAAAGTGACAGCATAAATATTATTAAAACAAGAACCAACATTTCAGCATTTCTTCCCCAAATTAAGCTAAATGAATAGGCAGTGACGTTTAAAAAGGGAGTTTATAAATGGATGTCAGCAATTTTGGCTTTAAAAAGGCATACCTGTTATTTATCCCGAATATGGTGTACTGTGAGAAAGTTTTTAATTACTTTTTCTAGTGAAAAGGAGTTTCAGCATGGCTGGCAATCTCCAAAATAAAAAAGGAGAGAAAGAAAAAGACTGGACACTACTGACGACCGAGGAGGTTAATGATTAATAAGCCTGACAAAATTGATGCCAAAAGTTGAAAATTTGTTATTGTGAAGCACCAGATTCATCCCTCCCATTATAAACATTTGTTTATCAGTTACACTGCTAACCACACAAAATGCAACACCAAGAAGAACCAGAGATATCACAGCAAAATTTGTTTGGCAGATAACACATTGTATAAAGATTAAACGATTAAAATTACTGTGGATGATGACAAAATCAGTAGTTACTGTAGCCGCTCTTGTTGAATATATGCCTTGGCATAGAATCAAAGAGACTTTCGATGTATCCTTGGGGTAAGCAGTCCATGCGGCTTCCACATATTGCCAAAGTTCATCTGGTGTAGCAGCGAACTGGTTGTGGCCAGTCGTTGTGTAAGCATGGGCCACACGTTTTCAATTGCGATAGATCAGGAGAACAAGCAGACCAAGGAAGAAATTCCATTTGATGGGTAAAGAGCTCTTAAACATTGCATGCCACGTGTGATAGCGCATAATCCTGTTGGAATATGGTTGATGGCAAGCGCTGAATGTATGGGAGGACCACGGGCTCCAACACCTTAGAGATGTAGCGCTGGCTATTCAGTGTACCGGCAATGTGTACTAGAGGTTGTGTGGCAGCGAAATCCAATACCACCCAAAACCATGATACAGAGCGCAGGACCAGTGTGGTGATGCATAACGTAACAGTTCAGCAGCCTCTCACCACGGTATCGCCTAACTTGAATCCGACCATCGTGATGTTTGAGGCAACAGCAAGATTCGTCAGTAAACCTAATGTCGTTCCATTCCGTTGTCCATTTCCGCCGTTCATCGTACCATTGGTGGCGCAAGCGCCTTTGGTATGAAGTCAAAGGTAAAAGAAGCAATGGACGCCTTGTGCATATTCCACTCTGCTGCTAACGGCGTCAAGTAGTACGAGTTGATGAGGTTGCACGATTCACCACTGCTATGCGCACAATCCGCCTGTCATCACGGGCAGTGGTGACAGGCGGCCCCATAGGTCCAGCATTTCTTCACACATCCAGCGATGATAGATCAACATCACAGTTGCTTGGTTGCGTCAAACACGCTGACCAATTTTTCTGAAGGAAATCCGCAATCCCTACAGACCAGCTATACTCAACCTATGGCCCGCGGGCCACATGCGGCCCACCGAGCCTTTTTAAGTGGCCCGGTCAGTGCCCATTGCTCTGAAAAATCCATTTATTTAAGAACAATATACACTCTGTCGCAAAAAAAATATATGCACCCAGAAGAAATTGAGCTACATTCACGAAATTTGGTATGCATGTAGTGTATATGAAAATAAACAAATGATTAAAAATTCAGAACAAAATATCATTTTGTTAATCGGTTACAGCTTGCAAAAGGTTAAAAATCAGTAAGTAGTAAAGCCACCTCTGGCAGCTATACAAGCCGAAATTCGGCGTGGCATCGATTCAATTAGATCACTTATGACCCCCTGTGGAAGATCCTGCCATAGTCTTTGCATCTGCGCAGTTAATTCTCCTGTATCTCGGGACGGCTGCAGTTGCCTTCCCAGCGCGTTCCAGACATGCTCTATTGGCGAAAGATCTGGTGACCTGGCAGGCCATGGTAGGACGTCATATCCTTGAAGACATTGTTGGGAGAGTCGCGCAGTATGTGGACGAGCATTATCCTGTTGATAAATGGCACCTGGGCGACTTGATAGCATGGGTAGCACAATCGGCGTTAAAATATCGTCCACGTATCTGCAAGCTGTCAAAGTGCCTTGAAGGACCACTGAAGATGATCGTGTGTCCCAAGAAATTGCTCCCCACACTGTCACACCTTGTGAAATTGCTGTATGCCGCTCGACAATAAATGCCGGATCGGACCGCTGGCCGGTGCGCCTCCAGACACGTGTGCGGTGGTCATCAGCACTGAGACTGAATCGGGATTCATCACTGAAGATGACACGTCTCCAGTCTGTCACACTCCAAGTTGCCCGAGGTCGGCAAAAATCCAGTCTGCCTATGATGTGGGATCAGTGGTAAGCGTCTTAGCGGACAGCGGCTCCTCAAGCCAACTTCGGTCAGTCGTCTCCTTATGGTTTCTCTTGATGGCACTGGATGTCTGGAAGGAGGTAAGTGGCGTTGAATCGATGCTAGCGACGTTGTTGGTGCCGAAGTGGCCACTCTTCTGATTGCACGATCCTCGCGATCATTTGTGTTCCTGGGACGTCCTGACCCTCCGCGACGGTACACTCTACCTTCTGTGATCCACTGTTGCCAACACCGAGCAACTACCATATCGCTCCGACCGAGGTGGCGGCCGATACGTCTATTCGACCAACCTGCTTCTCTGAGGCCTATTATACGGCCCCTATCAAAGTCCGTCAGCTGCTCGTACTGCCGCCGGTTACGTCTTAGAGGCATCCTAAGTCTCAATATCGTCTATCAAAGTCATCAGATTCGTTTGGATAGCCGTACGGCGCTCGTACTCATGCTTTTAAACTCTCCCAGTTGCGCAACTAATATGCGCATAGCACACTTAGCCTTGTCTCACTGGCTTCGAAATTTTAATCATTTGCATATCTCTTACCAGACTACATTCTTGCCGAGTTTCGTGATTGTAGCTTGATTTCTTCTGGGTGCATATATTTTTTGCGACAGAGTGTATTAAAAATTGGGTGTCAAGAAATCAAATATATCAATTTTGGTTTTTGCTGTCGATGACATACGATTGCAAATTGATATTTTTTTAATTTGGAACGGTTACGGTTAGTGATAACCTACAACAGTGGATTAGTGATAGTTTTATGGATGGAACTAATTTTTAACTATCTTTAATATCTTGCAAGAAAAAAATACTCGAAGAAAATATATACTAGTTTCAAGACGATTGGGAGTCTGACTATTTTGTGGTGAAAAACAAATATGGATTAGTAATTGTTTGATTTGTCAAGAAAGTATTGTATTTAAAAAATACCAATATACAGGAATCATTCAGTGATATTTTTCCTCGAAAATCTCTTTCAAGAGGTAATAAATAAGATTTCTTGAATAATCTTTGCAACAGCAACAAAGTGTTTTGTTAGTGGTAATGTCACAGCGGTAATAAAAACATCCTATGAATTTTGTTACATTATTGGTAATCATATGAAACCGTTTACTGATGCAGAAATTGTGAAGGAATGTTTCTAAATTAGAGTTAGTAACAAAAATAAAAAATATCAAAAATAGTTACAAAAAAATGCAAGCCAGGAGTTAAAATATTTTGATCAATTTTCCTCATTTTAACACCCTCCCCCTCCCTTTTATCTTCCTGATGCGGCCCGCGTGAAATTGCTTCCACGTGTTTGCGGCCCAGCAGAAAAAAAGGTTGAGTACCCCTTCTATAGAGAGACTATTATTTTTCCTCAGTCTAATTCAGAAACTTGGTCAAAAGACGCTCGATGTCTTCCATGAGGCATAGAAAAACACTTTACACAAAAAAAAGCACGAAAAAACAATTGCCTTACTTCAAATTGCGACGCTGTGTGTTCTCCCCTTACACACTCTATAACAAAAAAAAAATGACGCACTAAGATGGAGTTGTCCGATTGTAATGAAATTTTGTATGCGAAGACATTTATACCGAACATACAAATGATTAAAATTTGGTGTCCAATGAATGAATAGCGAAAGCTACAGCGCATCGGAACAGCGCACTCAGCGAGTATCTATAAGAAGCGATTCTCAATCTGATGGTCAAAATTTCTGTTGCATTGCGATTTAGGATACTTTTCGACGACTGAAAAAATGTCTCGTTCCAGAATTCGAGCTCATTACGAACAACTGTCGGAGTTTGAAAGAGGTCGTATTATTGGATTGAAAGAGGCAGGTTGGGCACAAATCAGTGAATCGCTCGTCATATTTCAGCGTCATGATGGTAGCGGGTCGACCTAGGGCCACAGCAGATTGGAAAGACAGATTGCTTGTCAGATCAGCGGTCACAACTACAGATTCAACGTTATCAACCATCAGACGTGAGACCCGCTCACGAGTATCCACCATGACCGCTCACAGATGACTGAAAATTACGCTCGGCCACCTGCCACTCACGCCTGCACACTATCAAGGCAGATTATAGTGGTGCTTGGCTCGATCGGGTTGGAATCATGCTAACTGAGGACGTATAGTGTTTAGTGACGAATCCTACTTCCAACTGTGTCCTGATGATCATCGAATTCGTATGTGTTTGTGGATGCCCAGGGCAGCATACCGATCCTACTTTCAGTATTGCACTCCACACAGTCCCCCAACCAGGAGTTATAGTCTGGGGCGACATTTCTTTCGATAGCCGGTCCTCTTAGGTCGTCAACAGCGGTACGTCGACGACATTCTGAGAACGGTTTTGCTACCGTTCCTTTTGAAGTTCCCTGGCTTTATTTTTCAGCAAGACAATGCCACACCACATACGGAGCGTCTTACTATGAACTGTCTTACATCTTGTCAAACACTTCCTTGGCAAGCCAGATCGCTGGATCTCTCTCCAACCGAGCATGTCTGGGATATAATGGGAAGGTAACTGAGTCTAGCAGGGAATACTGATGACCAGCCACGACAATTGGAGCAAATTTGGTAAGAAATACCACAGGAGACCTTCAGGATGCTTTATCACTCTCTGCCACGTCGTGTACATCCAGTCTAGAGGTGGATCAACACCTTATGAGTTCATTATTTTGTAACTATGTAACTCTGAAATAAATCATTCAATTTTTCTGAAATGTTAATCATTTCCTATTTTGTACATAATCTTTCTGCACACCAATTTTTTACTCTATCGGACAACTCGTTCTTGGTGTGTTTTTTTTAGTTATACAGTATATAGCGCTTATGGATGGCATTACGGTCACCCTTGATGTGCGTCTGCGCTATAATGCATGTGTTTTTTAAGTTTTAAACAGTATACTTAACTATAATTGTCACGATCTTTCGATCGTGGGGGGTGGCCGCGGTAGCCGAGTAGTATAGGTATCAGATCATGGCTGGCTTTGTCACGAGTTCGAGCCCAGTACCACTCAAGACCCACCATGTAGGGCAGCGATGCACGCTAAATCTGTCGAGAGCTCAAACGCCCTCCCGTTGGTGTGGTGTGGTAGTTAGGACAGGGGGTGCCAGCTCAGGTGTCGTCCACGTCACTTGACCATGGTTTAAAATTACGTGGTCCGTCGCCAAAAGCCCTCGTGTAGCTGAACAGTGCGACGTTAATATTCACTTACTCACTCACTCGATCGTGGGTGTGGGAGGGTTCGAGTAAGAGAGAGAATCGGACATTTCTCATTTTAAAAAATTTTATTTCTTTTTTCCACTTATAAGACTTTACAAGCTTAACTAAGAATGCCTTCTAATAACTATAAACCCGAGAGAGAGAGAGAGAGAGAGAGAGAGAGAGAGAGAGAGAGAGAGAGAGAGAGAGAGAGAGAGAGAAGCAATCAAACTTATTAATTGAACTATAACATAAATAAGAGCACTTATGTATTCTCCTGAGCGCTCTTGCTTCAATATCTGCCTAATCTTACCTTCTTGGATCAACAATACTAAGTGTGACCACTGGTCACTCAGACTATGCTTTCTTTTTATACTCAATTTTGAACCATCATCCCGCCTACTCCACGATTAGCACTTAAATTGAAACTTGCATTTGCATAAAATCAAGTCATCTCTTCGTAAAGCGGTTTTCAACTAATAAATCACAGTTAAATAGATTATTTTACCCAAGAAGATTAGTAGAAGCCCGAATGGAACCCGTTACACAGGTAGAAATATAAATATTTTAAAGTAAGTAGCTCTATACCAGCTTTCAAAAAGACATTTAAGGTATCCGAGTTCGGAACCGTGGTTTTAAAAAAGCGCATAAATGGATAATTTTCACGATATTTAGTGTCACTTAGATTAGAATACATGTATAAAATTGTTTTAAGGACATTTTGACAAAAAAATTATTTGAATACAATATTTCGGCAAAAAATTAACTTAGAATAACCTTTTTTCAAAATGTTCTCCTTTTGTCAAAAATGCTTCGATAATAATAATATTTTGCTAATATACTCAGACCTTTCTACAGAGGCTCAACTAGAATTTTTGAAAAATTCATATTATTTTCAGAGTTATCACCAATTGAAATAATTATTGGCGTTTTTTTCTTAAAATTGCTCCCCTCTGTTGTCGTAAAATATGAATAAACCCACTTCTAAGTTATATATTTCAAAAATTCTAGTTGAGCCTCTGTACAGAGGTCTGAGCTATATACAGGCAAAATATTATTATAATAGATGCATTTTTCACAAAAGGAGAACATTCGAAAAAAAGATTATTCTAAGTTAATTTTTTGTCAAAATGTCCTTAAAACAATTTTATGCATATATTCTAATCTAAGTGACACTAAATATCATGAAAATTATCCATTTATGCGCTTTTACAAAATCACGGTTCCGAACGTAGTCGGATACCTTAAGTTGATAAATTTGCAAAAATTCACTATTAGGTAAACAGATTTCTACCCAAAACCGAAAAATATTGCAAGGGGTCTAGGATACAAAAAGTTTGGGAACCTTTGATCTAGCGCAACTCCTTCTAATTGTTGGGATGTTTGTTTCCATCAGTGTATGCATGGTATATTAGCATGCATCTCTTTTGCCATGTTAATATAGGTTACGAGTTTTTATATACTTTGGATGTTTATTTAGAGATAACAGTTGCTATATAACATTTTCAGAAGTTTTCATTTCTTTAAAAACGTTGCGAGTACAATTTTTAAAAATCTTTCTTTAAGAATTTATGATATATTGCAAAACTTAAATTGGTTAACTTCTCATTCATTTATTTGGAATTTTTTGTTCAATGTTCTCCTTTTCTGTTTGGATTTTTCCTTATTGACCTACCGAGTAACAAAGAGGGGGAGGTTGGTAATACCAAACTAGTTTAACCCTTCTCATTCGGTCCTAAGTCAGAAATTGCTTATTGATTGTCCGGACTTACCATTTTTAATTTTTGTTCGTTTGTATTTTTTCTTTTAAATATTTATTATGTTGTTTGGATGAATTTCTTATTTGCTTTTATTGTTCATTCTTTTTTTTAGATGTTATTTATATTTTTCATTTATATTGTTTTTTTGTAATAATTTCTTAATTTGTGCGTCTCCTACTTTGGTTAAACCAATTTTAACAATAAAAGGTGTGAAATTCTTTAATTTGCTTGAAGAGGGAATATACAAATTAATTTTCAAAACCCTATATCATCTTTTGAATCGACATTTTAAGATTTCTTAATAAAATAACATTCAGCATAACGACTCAGAGGCCCAGTTTTCGTTTGACCAAGAATGTACTTATTGAAGACATGAAAATAAAAGCTAGTACACGTACAATTGTAAAATATTTTTTACTAACAGGTATCAATGAATAAAAAAAAACAGCTTTTAAGAGAGAGTCACTGGACAGTTTAATAGAATCAGAGATCTTTTTAATCCCATGAAGCTACTCGTCTTCTTGAACACTAGGAATCTCGTTGAGTTGAGATAACCTAAGTTAAGGCAGTGTTTCTCAAAGTTTCAATACTTGCGACCCAATATCCAATCATAATTTTCATCGCGCAGCTCCCCCTACACATAAATACAATGAAATTGAATCCAAAAATACTATACTTTGGCGCTAAAGCTGAAATACGACTTTAACCTCTTAAGTGCCATCCAGCGTATACAAATGTCTCGCTCAGCCAAAACGTTAATTGTCCCGGACGTATATATACGTCTTTCTGAAGTACGTCTTTTCTCTGTATTGCTATCCATATAATTATTCCGAAGGCTTTGCAATGCAATAATAGGACCTTGACAATGTTTGCTATGGATTTACATATTTCAAAGGATTTGATTATTTATTACTTTTCTCTCCCCCAATACACCACATGGACTCGCCTACGTGTTGAAAAACGGTGGCATTGGGGAGCGAATAGCGTAACTTTTAGTCGGCAGTTAAGGGATAAATTATATAAACCGTACAAATGATCAAGTACTAATTTTTGTGTATAATTTTATATATGACAAGCCCATGGGGCAACTGGTAATTATTAAACTTGTTCTTAACTTAGTATCGTTAAATTAATTATAAATGTATCAGTACTGCGCAATGTATTTTATAAGTATTTTATATCAATATAAATTTGTATTTCATTTTTTATTATGTCAGAATGTATTTCGTTTGCTAACTTTCTGTAAATTAATAATTTGTTTTAAAATAATCTCTTGCTTTCGACTTTTCAATATGCTCGCGCCCCCTCCTAGTTATCATGCCCCCTAGGGGGTGCGGCCCACAGTTTGCGAAACGTTGTCCTAAGACATTAGAAAAACACAATGTATTGTCCACTAAGGCCTTAGCATAGATACCTCTGGTCATCAAATTTGATGGATTCTCTCTCTTCTAGAGCAATGATTCTAATCAATCTTCGAATTTCGGATAGACGATTCACCACGTATTGTTACCAATGTTTCATTGTGACCGCATTATCAAAAAAAAAGGGAAAAAAAATAGGTTATTTTTTAATCTGTTTGATCATGCATTGTGCATTTCCTGTCCAACGATTTCTGCAATCCTACTGGTTAATCGGGTTGCCAAAAGAACTCCGAAGAATTTTAATCTTGGTGATGAAATTGCTTTGAGAGAGGCCTGCTTTTCCGCTTAGGCACATGGCTAGGCTGCAAAATATTTGTAGTCCAGTCATAGTTAAAAATAAGGGTCAACTACGGAATGAGAGATAATAAGCTGAAAACTCGTATAGACTTTTATTTTAGCACTCTAAATGTTGTCTCAAAAGTCTCACAAAATCTCGTGTCCGCGTGTTAAGATATTTGAGATAAAAGGTAAGAAAATCGGTTTTTTGAAAATGCCTCATTTTCTGTATGGCTTAATTCTATTTACATTTAATATAAATATTGTAGAGAATAAAATTTTCTGTAACTTTTGTTTGAAACATTTTTATACATCAAACAATTTTTGAGATAGAGGGCGTTGAAAGCTCAGCGTTCAGCTATCTACAGCCGGAGTGAACATTAAGTCGATCGCGATCGACCGGTGGACCGCCAAGACATTTTGGTGTGACCGTGTTCACATAAGACCTGTTGTTGTTGTCTAAGACTCGCATACTAAAATAAATATATTTGTGGAACACCTACGCCAGTTAGATTGAAGTATCGGCTCTTCACAATGCATGCGACTATGAGTAGATGACCCATGCTTCATTATTGGAAGCACATAATATATGACGCTTAACACATTCTCTGTGACTATAGATGGAAAATGCGATCACCACGATGCCAGCCGCAGAAACGCGTTCTCCCCCACATGCCGACTAATGGTTAAAAGAAACGTTGACCGCCTCTTCCCGCGATAACATGGAATTGGCTACTGAAACATCACTCCACAGCTCACGCTTCCGTAGGATTGGGACGGCCGCGGTAGCCGAGGGGTATATGTATCGGACCGTGGCTTGCCTTGTCACGAGTTTGAGCCCAGTGCCACTAAAGACCCGCCGTGTAGGGCAGCGATGCACGTTAATTCTGTCGAGAGCTGAAACCTCCTCCCGTTGGTGTGGTGTGGTAGTTAGGAGAGGGGGAAGCTCAGGTGTCGTCCACGTCACTTGAGTATGGTTCAAAATTACGTGGTCCGTCGCCAAAAGCCGTCGTGTAGCTAAACAGTGTGACGTTAATAATCAATCATTCAATCAATCCGTGGGATTGGATTCTTGTGTTGATATTACGTCCCGCGATAGAAGGCACCTGACAGCGAACGTGTTAAGGACATATACCGGTAAATGGACGAAGTAAAATATCCTAATTTAAAAAAGCTGCATTTATTTCATTTAACATTTTCTTGCACTACCTACCTTTTCTGTATCTACCTTTGCACTACCCACCCTTGTAAATCTGCCTTTTCAACGATGAATATAACTATTACAACTTGTCATTCCCGTTTCACGAATGACCACTTGGAATGCAGTACAAGATTAACAGTTGGTAATTACAAACCAAGATATTCAAGATAGGGGCGGACAGTATGCAGACTAAATCTTCTACTGAGACTATAAAATTCTACGAGAACTAACTTTAAAGGAAAATTGTTTATTTTTTAATGTATTTTGAGTTGTTTGATAATAATTGAATCATTTGATAGTATTAAATTTGTGGGTAGAATTATACTATGTTTGCATCGTGTTTTGCTTAAAACATGGTTCTAATAGAGTAAGTTTTTTTTTATTGTAATTATATATGTAGGTATATCCTGTATTTATTATTGTTAGAATTTTAATATTGTTGAGCTTTTTTGTAGCTTACCACACCTACACTACTGGGCGGACCGCAACATCTTAAAAAAATTAGTAGAAGACCGTACCATGTAAAAGTCTACCCACCCCTGATCTACAGCATAATACAAGGACAACCGTCAGTCACATGGTATAATACGCCGTATAAAGTCTATAAACCTTAAAAATATACATAGTTAAAAACATTTGGCATTTTTTGTTAATTATTATATTACATTCAGTAATTGTTTTTATTAATCAAGTATATTTTTAATAACCCTTATCTGTTCGTGTAATTAAAAAATTGTTAACTGAAATTGTAGACTTTAATTATATTTTAATATATGCTAATTTACATTTTAAATGGAAAAAATGAAGTACAATTTGGAGATTCAGAAATCCACCACTAGAGAGCTGGAAGAATCTAAACCAAAACTTTGGGCCACTCCTTCACGTGAGGACAATTCGCCATTTTTTCTGCTGTCATGACTATGCGATTGACTTTCTGTTTTTCATGCCTAAGCGCAAGATGTAATCCATTCATTCGAAACTATAATTTTTAGACAATTATTATTCGAAATCTGAAATGTAACACTATCTTATTTGTACCGCCATGTGAGCGTAGAATATCGATTAAAGTGAAAACTGGAAGAGGTGAGTCTTTTTCTTTGTTCTGATGAATTCCTTTTGTACTAAAATTCTTGATGTGTTCTATTCTAAATTTAAGTCTAATCGTTTAGAAACAAAAATCTTAATTCTAATCTAACACGATTTCATTAAAACGTATAAGCCTTCCAATTTGTTTCTTTCAGTACAGATTATACCTAGACCTGCGGACCCCTATTATACGAACGTTTTATATACAGCTAGTTGAAAGACAAATGTTTAGCTGTGTGTGTATAATAAAAACCGCGCGCGATTCCCTTTTCAACAAACCAGTTTCTACTCTAGCCACGTTTATTCTTTAGTTTCAAATTGTATTTTGACAACGACGGATGCAAAATTTTGAGAGTTATAGCTGATTTGGGTTTTATACGTAATGAACCATTATCACAAGGTGATCCTAGTAATGTATTGCATGGTTTAAAAACTTTGAAAGTAGCCAGTATCGAACGAAATGACGGTCACATTGATTTTTTAAATTCTTCAATCCCCGAGAATGTGTACATACTGAGTGCCAACATCGAAATGACACATTGAAAACAGCGAACATTTATCAAAACCAAGTATACTTCGTAAAAGAAGAAGAGGAGTGAAGCGTTTGATTTCAAAAAGCTCTGTTTATTTTGTGGTCAAGTAGCTGATGAAGCAGCAGAGACTAAAAAAAAAAAAGAAAGGGAGAAGTACAGGCGCAAGATCAGTAAAGTGAGTACTCCTGAATTTAAATACAATGTTTTAAAAAAAAGCAGAACTTACTGTGATTCTAAAGGAGAATTAGTGAAAGATCGTATACTTTGTGAGTTTGATTTGATTGCTTTTGAAGCAAAATATTATACTCTCTACTACGCTAATTTCTTAAATGGACTACCATCTACTGAGAAGAAGCATCGCCAAGTTGATAAAGTCTCAGAAGCTATGGCAGAGAGTTTTAATTATATCGAAAATCGCTACGATTCGCAATTTACATTGAAAGAGCTCAGAGATGTCTTGGCGGGGTGTGTACCAGTCCATAAAACTATAATTACGAGACTTCAACAAAAGTATTTGACAGATGCAATAATTATGACAAAAGTAAAATCTTTACAACGATATTTTTTGTCGGGATATATAAGCTAATATATATTATCAAAAGCTTGGTATGATAATAAAAAAGTGATCCCGAAGAAGAACGGTTGCGAATTGTAGAAGCTGCAATAGCTATTATTCGTGAAGACATTCGGTCATCTGTCGTTGAAACCAAGTCTTATCCACTTCCAAGTAAATTATTAATCAAGGAAAATCAAGAACTACCAGAAAATGCCTATTGCATTTCTTACAGGAAGTCGTAAGGAAAAACAGAAAAGGAAAAATAGCTAATTCAAAAACAAAATGCACGTCAATAAGTCATGCAATAATGGCTGCATTACGAGAAGTTTTCTACACAGCTACTATTAAGCCTTTCCGTATTTCTTCATAGAAGATATGGATCTGAAAGACTAATAGATGTGCTCTATAGCTTGGGATTTGCAGCTTTGTATGGTAATACAGTAAAGTTCGAAATTTCAACAGCTTACCATCCACAGCCTCGTATTTTATCATCGGAATCAGGCACGCTAGTACAATATGATGGAGACAATGTCAATACAAATGTCCATACTCTTGATGGTAATAATACTCTCCATGTTATGGAGATGATTAAGATTGCTACTCCAAAAGATATACATTGACCATATACAAATATGTACAACCAAACCAAGTGCAAAAGAGTTAGCAGCAATATTACACATCTCTCTTCGAGCATATGAAAAACCAATTGTACCTAGGTACAGCAAAATTCAAATCAAAAATCTACATGATGATCAAGCATTAACAGAAAAGAATTTTGAAGTAGTTTATTTTTTGTGGTTGTATGGAAAGTGGAAGAATATTTCATCGTTGTCTGGGTGGAAAGACTTTCTCGAATAGCTCATTAAAAATAATAAGGACTTTTCTCCTCAAGTTATATTTCTTTCCTTTATTGATCATCCTTCCAGTAACGTAGACACAATTTATACTACTTTACATTGCACTACAAATATTGCTAAAATACATGGCCAAAAAACGTGTTTAATTACTTTTGATCAAGCTCTCAACTTTGAAGTTACTACTCTAAAGTCTCTACTACTCTAAAAGGAAATTAGTATCTGTTGATATCATGACAAAAACAGGCCAGAGATGATGCAGATGTTCTTATCGTAGAAACAGTTATTGTAGAATCGAAACATCACAAGACTGGCGTCATAGTAGGAGAAGATATAGATTTGCTCCTCATTTTAATTGAACATACTCAATCACATCAAGAAGTGTTCTTTAAAAAAGTTAGCAAAGGGAATGTTAAAACTCAAATATACTCTTCTAAAAGTTTTGATAAATATCCGCATTGTGAAAAGCACATTTTATTTCTGCACGCACTTAGTGGCTGTGACACGACATCTGCAATTTTTTAAAAAAAGAGAGAAAGAGCCTCATTAGAATATTAGAGAATCTTCTGAATTTGGATCAACTAGTTCAAGTATTCCAAGTAGAAAACTTTCCTCTACAAACATTGCATGAAAATGGAGTACGAGTCTTGTTGGCGATATACAATGCTCCACAATCTGTATTGATAATCTTCGTTACACTCAATTCATCAAGTCAACAAAGCTCAATAAGCACGTGCAGTTATCCAATATTCCACCAACAAGGGCAGCGGCTCATCAACACATCAGCCGCGTATATTATCAAGTTCAAACTTGGTTAGGGAATCATTTAGAACCCCAGGAAGGGGGCTAAATTCCGCAGAATGAATTCTTGAAACCGATTATGACAGTATTACCGCCTGCTCCAGATGAATTACTCAAAACAATATGCAAAAATAGTTGTGGCTCCCGCTGTGGATGTAAGAAATCGGGGTGTAATGTTCTTCAGCTTGTGACCAGTATAATAGGTAAGCTTTTTTCAATGCTTCACGATATGAGAGCGATCTCGATGAAGATTGTACTTTTGATCCCGAAATTCCTTAAGATTTGGAAACAAATTTCCTTGACGACGAAAATAAGGAGAATGAATTGGAAATTTTCAAGTGACTGGAAGACCATGAAAAAGAAGAAAAAAATTAACCTTCATGTTCTTTTTACTATTAAAATTTTTGTAAAACCTCTTCACAACCGAATTTCAATTGCAATAATAGTATTAAGCGATATTTCTAAAAAATATAATTAAAAATTACTTATTTTATTTTTCCTACTTTAAATGTAATTAGTATATATAACAATAGAATATAATTAAAAATACTCTAAGCATATCTGTTAACAACTCTTTTGAACTACACGAACAGTATAGTTCAAAAGTTGTATATATTTCTTTTATTACTTTGATTAATGAAATCTATTACTAAATGTAATGTAATAATTAATTAAAAATGCCAAATGTTTTGACTATGTATATTTTTAAGGCTTATAGGCTTTATAAGGCGTATTATGTCATGTGACTAACGGTTGACCTTGCATTATGCTGTAGATAGCTAAGCGCTGCGCATTCAACGCCCTCTATTTCAAAATTGGTTTGATGTATAAAAAATGTTCCAAACGAAAGTTATAGAAAATTTAATTCTCTACAATATTTATAATAAATGTAAATAACATTAAGCCATAAGAAACGAGGTATTTGCAAAAAACCGATTTTCTTATCTTTGACCTCAAATATCTTAACACGCGGACACGAGATTTTATGAGACTTGAGACAACATTTAGAGCGCTAAAATAAAGGTCTATACGAATTTTCAGCTTATTATCTCTCATTCCGCAGTGAAATCCTAATATGACTGGACTATTGGTGGCGCAAAAAATTGGAGGGCGAAAAAAGAGCAAAAAATTGAAATTACAGCGAACGTACCATTGCCTAACGAATCCTGAGAGAAGCATTTCTGCCCTCAAGAGAGTAAAGTCTGAAATGAGATCTGCTGTGGGAAAAGAAAGACTTAACAGTTTGATGCTGCTATGTACTCAAAATGATATTACAATGGATATTGATTGCAATGATGTCGTTAACGATTTTGCAAGGATCAAAACTCGGAGAAAATCTTTGTTGTACCAGTACAATGACAATGACTCAACAAAGAATAAGGATGTCGAAAAGTAAAATGAGAGGCGAAGAAAAACATGAGAATAAACAAGTTGAAAACATTTCATGCAATAACGTGTACTCTAGATTGTAATTGCAAACAAGTTCCTTAATTTACCGTTCTAATTTACAAAAAAAAGAGAGGGGGACGTGATGCCGTAAAGTAAGAAATGAACAAGAGTGGAAAAAACATGTCACTATCCTTTCCTTACGGCTGCCAGTCCAGGACACGGGGGGTCCTTAGGTGCTGGATAATGAAAAGACTCTCCAAAGAGCAAAAACAAATATAGGAGTCTGAGTAAATGGAAAATTCCCCCCTCCCCGAACCAAAACTGGCAAGGTAAAAGCTGCAGGAGGGCGAGGTGTTCTGGAAATTGTGATGGGCGGGGGCGTAACAATTTGAAGTGCCTAGTGCGTCGGTGAGGTTAAAAACAGCACTGCTTTGAGAGGAGTAACCTTTGAAACTATGATATTCACTCCCTTTCGTGTTATTTTTGTTTAACACTCACAGATAAATAAATGAACCATTTGCTTTCTTGTTGGCATCACTAAAACAGGGAATTTTGATAACACCCTCATACCCTTTAACAATGGATTTCAGGATTAATCTTGTAATTCTCAGTTTTGCAAAACGCAAAGGTTCAGAGCACTGTCTCTACCATGCGCCTTGGATTACAGATGGAAGCTCTTCTTCTGAGAAGAAAGAGATATATATTCCACTTTCACAATTTCTAAGAATTTCATTTGACACGGATGGTGAATGGTGTAAAGAATCTTAGAGGGTCGAAGGTTTTCCCTGCGGCATACAACATAAAATATATTTAGTCTTACCTTTATATTGTAAGAACTTTAACATACTCCAATTTTCATACTAACAAGGGGAGGGCACGACTAAAGAAATTCATTTGGGGACGAGACTTTGTGTAACAGTAGTACTGCTATAGGGTATTCAAACCCCAATGTAATTCCGCCGAATGGCCACTCAATTCCGAGAAAACAGCGTTCGAAATTCATACTAAGCTTATATACAAGTTTTTTTCTCCCTAATGCAACGTCGCCGTGGCATGATCATCAGCGTACTATCCAGTGGACCGGGGTTCGATTCGCGCGAGCGCCAACTTTGTTTTTGTTTTTTTCTCTCCAATTTATTTTATTATTTATATTCAGATTTTAATAATTTTATTTTTAAAAAAGATTCATTAATTTTTGAATGATATTCTATATAATTATATAGCAACTATTTTACTTTTTTAAAACACAAAAACAGCTAATATAAGGTATAACTACAATTACTTCTGTCATTAAAATCTAATTAATTGCATTTTTAAAATTATTCTTTGTATCTAAATGGCCATAAAATGTTACTTCCGTTTTTAAAAAACCGGTTTTGATCAACAGAAAGGCAGCTGTTTTTAAAGAGCAGGTGTTATTATTTTAAGAACAAAGTACTTCTTTAAACAAAGAATGGTCCCAATAAAATGAGAAATCAGTAGGGTAACGGATTTTGGTTTCTACACTATTGCTTAAATTTTTTTGCCATTTTTACCCCTGTTTTTACAATATAACCTTGTTACTTAAAAAACATTGTTTTTGCGGTAATTCTTCTTTTAAACAGTGTTTTTTTTTCAGGTATATAAGTTTAAGTTAGCATTACTTTCCAAGATGGCGACCGATTTAACAGCTGTCAAGTGATTTATTCTCAGTTTGATTTGGCAATTCATCAAAACGATCATCAAGTAAGGCGTAGATTCGTCGAATGGGCCCAAAACGAGATTGCCGTTGTTCCCGATTTTCATAAGCGAATTTTGTTTAGCGATGAAGCGCACTTCTGGTTGAATGGCTACGTCAAAAAACAAAACTACCGTATTTGGAGTGAAGCTAATCCACAAGTGTATGTCGAAACACCATTACATCCAGAAGAACTGACTGTTTGGTGCGCTTTATGGGCTGGTGGAATCATTGGTCCGTACTTCTTCAAAAACGATGAAGGCCACAACGTTACAGTCAATGGTGATCGGTATAGAGCCATGGTTACGAACTTTTTCATTCCTGATTTGAACAATCATGATGTCCAGGAGCTGTGGTTCCAACAAGACGGCGCAACATGTCACACAGCTTGTGCCACAATCGATTTATTGAAAGACACGTTTGGTGACCGCCTAATTTCACGTTTTTGACCTGTGAATTGGTCTCCAAGATCTTGTGATTTAACACCGCTAGACTATTTTTTGTGGGGCTATGTAAAGTCATTGGTCTATGCGGATAAGCCACAAACGCTTGACCATTTGGAAGACAACATTCACCGCGTGTTACTGCCGATATACGGCCACAAATGTTGGAAAAATGTCATCGAAAATTGGACGTTTAGATTGGACTACATCCGAGCCAGCCGTGGCAGTCATATGCCAGAAATCATATTTAAAATGTAAAGCCACAAGATTATCTTTCGAATAAAAAAAAAATTCGTGTCAATCGAATAATACATTGTTGTTTTATTGCAATTTAAAGTTCTATACCTCTAAAAAAAAACACCCTTTATTAGCTGTGCTAGATGTCAAAAAATTAATTGTTTTGAATGTTTTTATGATAATTATCACTCAGGTTCTTGTAATAAAAAAATTATGTAAGACAAAGTTAACTTTTTACTTATATTTATATTCAACTTTATTTATTATAATTTAATTTATTTTTTACTTTTTATTTATATTCATTTAACTTTTTATTATTTAATTTATTTTCACTTTTAATTTATAAGTATTATTATCATAACGATTTGTTGATTTGTGTTTTTAAAAAGTAAAATAGTTACTATAATTATGTAGAATATCGTTTAAAAATCAATGAATATTTTAAAAAAAATAAAATTATTGAATTTTCTGAAAATAAATAATAAAATAAATTGGAGAGAAAAAACAAAAACGAAGTTGGCACTCACGCGAATCAAACCCCGGTCTATTGGATAGCACGCCGATACGCTGATGATCATGCCACGGCAACGTTGCATCAGTGAGAAAAAAACTTGTATATAAGCTTTGTATGAATTTCGAACACTGTTTACTCGGAATTGTCTGGCCATTCGGCGGAATTGCATTGGGGTTTGAATACCCTATAACAGTACTAGTGTTATACAAAGTCTCGTCCCCAAATGAATTTCCTTAGTCGTGCCCTCTCCTTGTAAGTCAATCCTGCGCTGTATTTCAAGTAATGCTAAAAACTTTGGTCACATTTGATCCCAAACTACTATTCAATGATGACTTTGCGTATCGAATTTGGTTTGATTTTTCTGTTAACAAAGCACTCTAAAGCAACGCGAGGGCTATTGATGACTGATCTCGTAATTTTATATCTCAGCTAAGTGACGAGGACGACACATGAGCTGGCACCCCACTCTCCAAACTTCCACACCACGCCAACGTGAGGATTTTGAGCCGCAATAGATTAAATGTACATCACCCTTCTACATGGAAGGCTTTCAGTGGCATCGAACTTCGAACTCACGACTCGCAGCTACAAGTTTGCGAGAGATGTTCTAGGATACGTTGTCTTGAGAGCTAACATCAAACACTTGTAAGGGCGCCCCCCTCGGAGGCCCTTCTCCTAGAGTATCAGCGTGAGTTAGAGATGCAGGAATAAATGAAGAACTAGAAGCTGCCATGATCTTAATATGACTTTATTAAGATCTTAAACCTCTAACAGATTAGATAATAATAGGATATGTGAGAGAATCTACGGTGGCTAAACACACAATGTATATAATACTGAAAAAACGTAACCCGGACCACTATCAATAACTAATTCGCCTAAGCTCAATTCCAATGCGATAACGAATCCGAATACCTGTATAGTCACTCCTACCTTTATCGTCGAATGAAGTAGTGATCAATCTGATCCTAGTTGAAGTTGCGGTTCACTGGCGTACAATAGTATGCACCTTGACCTAAGGGCTCTCTGTCACAGATAACCTCTGTTGGCTGTCACTTAACCTTCCAAAACCTCTTCACACTTGAATCACGGTCTATCGTAACATTCCCCAAATTGCAACGCGGCTTACTCTAAACTTCTGTTAGTTAAAAAGCTTTCTAATTTGCATTTTTCTTCACGCTTCCCTTCTTGGTTTGGTTGGAAAAAGAGTTGCCATTAATTCTGGCCCCAAAGAACCCAAAAGGACATGTTAAAGAAAAGACTCGTGAGCCCGTCACACACTATTCGAATTTTTATTGTGAGTCTGTCTTCTTTATATACCACTTGTTTTGAGGCATACAGTATACGAATTATTCACTTTCTGCTCATTATCCTCGTTTCAAATCGTTCAGCTATACCCTGTAACAAAATAACCATAAATTGTTTTCGAATATTCATTGAACAAATTTGGATTTTTTTCGGTACCAGTTACAGTTATTATTTTTGTGGGATATAGAGAGACAAAGGCCCTTCGAAATCTCTACCGTAAATTTCGTAAGCATTCTTTCGCATTTGAACTCCTTCCACTCTCTTTCCATGGCAGTTGCACTTCGTTGCGACCGTTGCAAAAGATAGTCGTCGATCTAAAATATCTAAATACCTTTTTGTAATTTTTGGATCTTTGTTTAATACCGACAGATTCCAATGCCCTCAATTATCTTAAATTCTCATATAATGTTTTGTCAAAGTGCATAATTAAATAACAATGTACATTATTTGATGAATTTCTTTCAATTGAAGATTCAAGTTGCTGTCTAACTGAAAAACACAAAAGGCCGTGGTAGCCTATTGGTCAAGGTAACGGATTCATGTCCGGCATGTCATGAGTTGGAGCCTAGTACCGATGAAGACCCACCGTGTAGAAGAACGGTGCACGTTAAATCTGTCGAGACCCCAAACGTTCTCCCGTTGGTGTATTGTGGTAATTAGTAGTGGGGGTGTCAGCTCAGGTGTCGTCCTCATTACTTGACCATGGTTCAAAATTACGAGTTCCGTCGCCAAAAGCCCTAGAGTAGCAAAACAGTGTGACGTTAGTATTCACTCTGTGAGGTATTCGCCCGAGAGTGATACCTTACCCCTAAGTTACCTAGAGGTGTGGGATTGAATGAAGATCCAGGCGTTGTCATGATCTTAAAATGTCTTTATTAAGATCTTAACTTAAACACTAACAATTGTAATATTTATATTATAACTTAGCGGATCTGAGGTGAGAAAACACACAATACAAATTACCAAATAAGCACGATCTTAACCACTATATTGATGCGACGCTATTTTAAACTTACTTAATTTATTAAATCTTTGAACCCAGATTCCTAATTTCACATCGCATCATGACAATTAATTAAGTTAACTAATTCTAAAATTAAAACACTCATCTCACAATAAATCATACACTGATCGTATAGTTTTAAAACATTATTAAATTTATTTTTAAGCACAAGTATCTGGAAATTTACTTCACTACAAGATCAAAATTTAACTTAGCTTGAGAGAGGGAAAAAGCAGGGGAATGGACATGGTTGATGCCCGGAGTCTCCGGAGTTTTCGTGATTGTCTCTAGCTCTGGGATCGGCTCTGTCTCTCTGTCTCTCTCAAAATCGGGGTGCGTCCCGTTTTATTTTACGACTTTTCACACAAAAATCCTAGAGCGGACTCTTTGTCTTGTCCACTTTAATTGTCTCTGATTGGTCCAGAGACCAGCGCAGAGTTACAGCATTCCAAACCCTAAGGGTTTAATGAACTTTCGGGAGCGCGGGAAATCTTTTGACGCACCCCGCAATTTATGGGTCTAGTGACCCCCAGGCGCGGGAACTTTCTGGCACACCCTTGTCGAAGGAATTTCACTATCCGGTGAGGGGAAATTGAAACGAATTCCAAAAAACTGACTTTGAAATTTTGAGGTCTGCTGAATAATTCGTTCTGGCCTCCCATCACTCCTTCCCTCTCTCAAATACACAGCACAAAAAAATTATTACAACCCGCAATAAAAAGAAAAAAATGTTCCATCACGAGAAGAGAGTTCGGCGATCATATGTGTGTCCCGACCAGAAGAAATAGCTGATGTATCGACACTGCGAAGAATGTTAGGCGCTCCGGCGGGACGACACATCAAAAATCTGTAGTCCGTCCACGATGAGTGGAAAATTTCCTGTAGAGCTAGGCAACACATCAAAAGTATGTAGTCCGTCCACGATGAGTAGAAAATTACCTGTAGAGCTATGCAACATATCAAAAGTATGTAGTCCGTCCACGATGAGTAGAAAACACATCAATTCTCTCCAATCCTTGAACGATGCCATCCACTGAAGTCCTTCAACTATACGAGAGCTCGGCCATCCTGTGGCCCCAACAGGTGGTGAACAAGTACCTGAGGCATGCTGTAAGAGAAAGAATTGTCTCCCAGGGAAACCATATTAGTTATGAAACCAAAACCAGTGTATAGAAAAGAAAAACTTGACCCCATTTGACTTTCTCGCAGACTCCAAGCACCAACCGCGTCATTCCTACAATTTACAATTGAAAATATAACAGAAAGGAAGAAAAAATATATAAAGTAAATTCCAAAAAGTTAAATCCCAAGTCCGTTAGCGGTGAGAGGGAGAAAAAAAATAACTAGTAACAACTACAATTAAATTCATGTTACGAAAAAATAATTGTCGAATGGGTCACCAAACAATTCACAAGGACAACATATATAAAATAACAAATAGAAATAATCGAATAATCATAAAGAATCATGTGCCACTAAATCATAAAAAAAAAAAATAAGACGAGTAACACATAGTAAATTATAAAAATTGCATATATAACAGCTTCGATACTCACAATAACCACACATACGAGCATCGAACAAAATACTTTGTGATAAGAAATAACTACAAGTGAAACATATATAATCAATACAAAAGTGACACTAAGAAACAGACACCTCATAATCGTATAACATCGAAATCCTGACACGACTAATATGATGTGCATGTATCAGACCACCAAAAAAAGAAATTATTATTTTAACCTTTAACAGTACTCAAAGCATAAGAAATTGCAATGGTTCACTAAGAGCAACGATAACAATCTTTCGTAAAATAAAAAAAAATAAAAAAAAAATTATTATAAAATAAAAAAATTAGAAATTCAAGCGAATAGTGCGTAGATGAAGAAAAAATAAAATAACCCTCGAGAATGCTTAATAGCCTAAGAAATTTTAAAAAATTCACTACAAGCATTGGTTACAATTTAAAATTAAAAAAAAAAGTAATGTAATTAAATTCAGATTTGTAAATTAAAAATCTATAAATTGAAGCGAATAGTGTACACGGTAAAAAATTTTTTTATAACCTCTGAGAATGCTTAGTAACCTAAGAAATTTTTAAAAAATTCACTACAAGCATTGGTTACAATTTAAAATTAAAAAAAAAATTAATGTAATTAAATTCGGATTTGCAAATTAAAATCTATAAATTGAAGCGAATAGTGTACACGGTAAAAAAAAAATTTTATAACCTCTGAGAATGCTTAGTAGCCTAAGAAATTTTAAAAAAATTCACTACAAGCATTGGTTACAATTTGAAATTAATAAGAAAATTAATGCGATTAAATTTAGATCAGGATGATTGCATTTGATCAGGATGCATCCCCAATGTTTACAAAGGCAGAAGGGAAGAAAAAAAAAACAGAACATACTGTCTTTGCGATATGACGATTGCTAGCCACCGTCAACACAAGAGACAGAATGTACAATTAAGATAAAAAAAAACATGCAAATCCGATTATTTAAAAAAAAGTAACTATATCGATTAATACTTTTAAAAAAATGAGAGAAAAAAAAACAATTTCTTCTACATTCAAATACATGCGAATTTCCATATTGAGAAATAAATTCCAGAAATCACACAAATGCAGTTGAAAATTTCAGAAAAAAAAATTATAAACATAAAATTGATAATGCAAGCCATGGCATATGAGGCGAACACAAACAGAGCAATGTAATTCTGATCAACACAAACAAACAAACAACAAAACAACAACAACAAAAAAAACGAAAAAGAAATTCGCAAGTGTGTTACATAACATAAATCAACGGGGAAAACAGATTAAAAATTTCCACTGCTGTAATGAAGTGATCACAAAAAATATACATAACGATGTTCAGCACATGACAAATGTAAAAAAAAAATTACACAATTCCCACAATAATGCTGACTCATGGTCATCTACAACCATCGGAGTAATTACTGAACTCTCTTCTGTAACCCTAACCCACATTTCACAGTACGTTTTAAATGATTCTCTAGCTATTCCAACGTACAATTTCCTCGAAGTAATACCAACTCCTGCACCCCATAGTACCACCAAATTTCATCTGGTAATTAATCGACTTATCAACAATACCGCTCAACCAATGTTGTTCAAATCCATCAACTATCGTGACTAAATTCTCGCGTACAATCTCCATCTTCTTCATTAATTTTCTCAATTATTGCACAAATCATTGAACGAAAAACCCATATTCCGTATATCTAAATTTCGAACGACCGACCCAATCTATCACGTACCTATAATCAACAATTTTCTCCATATTCTCCATTAATACTCTCAATCACCGCACAAATAATTCAACGGAAAAAAAACCTTACACGATATATGTATATAACCTCGAACGACCGACTAAATCCATCACGTACCTATAATCAACAAAAAAATTCAACGAAAAAAAACCATACACGATATAAATAAATCTCGAACGACCGACTCAATCCATCAAGTACCTATAATCAACAAATCAATTAAACGGAAAAAAAACCCATACACGATATAAATAAACCTCGACCAACCGACTCAGTTAGGTGTTCCATTAGAATTAGAATTCCATTAGAAATTCCATGCCAGAGATATAGAAAAATTACAATATTAAATTACAGCAAAAAACGGTTTTTTCATGTAAACCCCTTCGAATTGTCCTCTGAACAAACACCAATAGTTGACACCGTCCCGCCTGAAGAGCTTTCCGCATCAATTAGCAATGCACCAGGAGCAGCGAGGAACACCGAAGCAGCAGGACCTTTTTTTTTTACAATAACACCAGAGGAAGAGCAATCAAACAAGGCATCACTAATCTCACTACTCAATACAAACAAAGTTCTTGATTTGTGCTGTATGACATTGAACCAACTGTAACACTGCAATCCTTCCAATTAATTAATCGAGTTCTCCACAATACCATTAACTAAAACCCATCTATGCTCATCAACTTATTTACACAAAATCTCACATAATCCTCAACTCGAACTTTCCTAGATTCATCTCAAAACATTCTTAAATATGCCACAAAATCATTAATTCAACTTATCTATGTTCATCAGCTTATTTACTCGAAATCGCACAAAATCTTTAACTCAAATTACCATCTCTACATCAAAACAACTTTCTCAAATATACCAAATGATCATTATAACTCAATTTTCCATTTCCATATCAAACAACTCTCGAATTTACCACACACTTTTGGACGCAAACTTATCTATCTCCATAAAAAAAACTTTCCCAATTATTCAACAAATTCATCAAATTAAAATTTATCTATCTCCTTCGAATAACTTTCTCAAATATTCCATAAAATCCTTAACTCAAACTTATCTAACTCCTTCAACAATTAATAAAACAGAAAAAAAATCACACCTGATCATCTTCAACATTTTCAAACCAAAAAAAATATTATCAAACTCAATATCTAAAACTGAAACAATACTAAATCAAAATTCTCCTCTTCGCCAATACCAAACTCAAAGCTAACACAACTACGCGTACACAAAACATAAAATTTAACAATACCATTATCTGACCATAAACTTATTTCCAAATAACAATGCAAAACTACAATTAAAATCCAAAACCATAAAAAAACTCAATTAATATCAATACTCAATTCAATAATCTACCCAAGCGCTACCATGAATAAAAAAAATTAACCTAAACCAACAGAACTAATATAACGACATCAAACAAAACATTCAATTCCTAGTACAGTTTAGCACACAAGCGAGACAAAATTGACTGCACATTCATTTAACCAAACCACAATTTAACTAGAGCCCTGAGCTAACAAAAAAATTCCAAATCTATAGCAAAACAACACACACAAAAAAGTTAAATTAGCATTGAAACACCTAACCGAAAGACTATAAAAGTTTTAAATCAAAATTAGCAATCATATGACAGAACAAAACAACTTGAGCAAAACAAAGTTAAGTTTGAACATGATTTCTTAAGGAAAAAATTCAAACAACCAACTCTATCCATATCTTAACAAGCATAAATTCCAAAGATATCATTATTCAGTAATACACAGCCACTTAAAATTAATACACTAACACAACTTATCACTAAAATTGCTTCTGACAAAATACCACCACTAAAAAAATTAATCTTTTATGCAAACTCAAAATTTAACAAGCAAAGTACACAGTTATACACAATCAAGTCAGCATGAACAAACTTATTCAAGCAAAGAATCTTTTGTATAAAAAACAATTTTAAATATTAGATAATAACCGCAACACAAAATTATTTGATTAATGAAAATGCCAAATATACAGATGGGTGACAAAATAATACGAACACCCGTGAAAAAGGCATGACCCATTTCAAAGACGCACAACGCGCATGTCAGTTAGCGTTGCAGTCCGCCGCCTAGCGCATTCGAAAGGTAAAGCATCAGTCGCTCAACAGCTGCGATAGGTGTTGCACGCGTCAATTGTAATTTCTGAAAAACGCAATAATGACGGACCTGTCAGAGTTCGAAAAAGGTATGATTGTTGGAATGAGGTGCACTGGTTGCTCGGTGACGGAAACAGCCATTTATTTGGGGCGTGCAAGGAGTACTGTATCTGCCGTTATGACAGCATACAAGAAATGCGGGAATGTGACGTCTGGCAAGCACAACAGTGGACGGAAAAGAAAGCTTACCGACAGGGATAAAAGACTCTTAACCCGCATAGTGGCCCGAAAGCGCAAACAATCGCTATCCCAGATAACGTCTGAGGTGAATAGTCATCTTCGTAACCCTATTTCAGCAAGAACCGTCCAAAGGGAACTCCATGCTTCGAACTTGTATGGAAGAGTTGGAATTCGTAAACCATTGGTAACAGCACGTCATGCTTTACAGAGACGCCAGTGGTGTAGAACACACAGACAGTGGATCCCACAACAGTGGCAACAAGTCATCTGGTCGGATGAATCGACGTTCACCCTATTCCAAACCACCGGACGCGTTTATGTGTGGAGAACGCCCAAAGAAGCATTTTCTCCTGAATGCATCGTGCTGACTGTTAAGCATGGAGGTGGGTCCCTTATGGTATGGGGGGCGATATCTTGGCGTGGTCTTGGGCCACTTGTTACTCTGCATGGCAAGGTTAAAGCTGCTCACTATGTCAATATCCTGGGGGATCAGGTGCATCCATTTGTCCAGACTTCATTTCCCGGAGAATGCCCACTTTATCAAGACGACAACGCTCCTATCCACACTGCTAAAATCGTGCAAGAATGGTTTGCAGAGGATGAGGGGGAAGTAGGTCATCTTGATTGGCCCCCTCAGTCACCTGATTTAAATATTATTGAACATTTGTGGGGATATTTGGAGTCAAAACTACGTGCTCGATTCCCTCCACCATCTACGATTTCGGCATTAGAGACCGCTCTCCACGAAGAATGGCTTCATATTCCATTACAAGTTGTTCATGACCTCTATGCGTCCATCCCACGTCGCATACAGTCTGTAATTCAGTCAAAGGGGGGGTCTAACTCCCTATTAATAAAGCTTTTCTCTTCTTTCACAGGTGTTCGTATTATTTTGTCATCCACCTGTATATACAGTAACAACATTCAAATTTCGTGACAGGTGTCCAAAAGACCCCAAAATTTGATTTCTGTTGCAAACATGAATTAAAGCTTAAAATTTATAAAATTAAAATTGACGTGCATACATGAATCGCATAGCAAAATTAAATCTCCATCTTATCACAAACAACAAAATTCATATATTGTCATGAAACACATAGCATAATAAAAAAAATTATCTAGAGCTAACATTGATATTAATTAACCACATACAACGTTGTCTCACTTAAGCATCAAAACATGACATAAAACAAGTTGCATACAAAAAAAATTGTGCTAAAAATTCATTAAATAACTAAGTACAAGAATGTCTCACTTAAACATCAGAAAACGACATGACACAAGTTGCATACTTATAAAAAAAATTCCAGCGGAAAGTATGTGAATTAAATGTAAGAGGAAAAAAAAATAACAACTTTAACGTATGAAGTACGATATAACACAATATACCAATTGAGTTTCAGAACATGATGATGAAGAAAAAAAAATTCTATTTTTTTTTATTATTATTTTATAAAAGAACGAGCGCCAAGTAAAGTTTAGCAAAGTTTCATACAAATTTGAAAAATGCAATATAAATAACCGAGTTGCATTTAATCATGATGCAAGATAGATTTCCACAAAATTCAACAAAACAAAATATTACGAAAGAAAGGCTATTGCGTCGAGAAAAAAAAACAAAACAAAAAATTGGCATCGAGCACCTACGAGAGAAAAGTAACAAACAAAAAACAACAGGGGGGGACGAAGACCCTATAGAGAAAAAGAGAGGCTGAGTTTCTGATCTCGCTTGCGACAGCAGGGGGGCGCGAGGGAGAAAATTCCTCCTAAATGCGCCTGAGAGAACCAACATCCAAAGTTCCTCCCCTGGCATCCGTGGGGGTTGGGGGGAGGTGAAAACAAAAATGCTCCGAGTAGGAGTGCACCAGAATGACATGGACAGCTATCAGCACGAGATGGGACGTCCTCCCCTATCGCCCAAGCACACCAAGATTCAAACCCCACACAAAACCTCCAAGCAACAAAATGACCCCAAAAAAATTAATTTGCATGACAACTCCAAATCAAAATTTTAACAGAAACAAGGAGAGGGAGAAAAAAATTACAACAACAAATCAAGCGCATTTACGAAGTCCAATGCTCTAACATGCTCTACATGTCCACAGAAAAAAAATTCGATGTAACCAGTACTTATTCCCCAAACACAACGTCGCTCCAACAATTAAAATCTCATCTCAACCAGAACAGATTAACAAAAAAAAAAAAAAAAAAAAATTGACAAACCTTAACATCTCAGAAAAAAAAAAAAAAAAAAAAAAGAAACTCAATTCCAAGCGCAAACATAATGAACACGCAATAACTATTTCCGTCAAAACTTAACCTTTTCCTTACACTTTAATATCTCTAAATTCAAATACTGCACAAATGAACATCTAACCAATTTTTTTTTCAAAAACTACTAACCTTATCACTTCAATATCTCAAATTCCAAGTACTACAGCCATAAACACCTAATCAATTACTATCAAAATCTAACACAATTAATTTCTCTAATTTAAGCAGCGCAACATTTAACCAACTTTTATCGGAACTAACATCTTCATAACACTTCAATCGCTCAAAATCTAATATCTACACTAATGACAATCCGGCCAATTCCTTTCCTTTTCTCTAAATTTAACAACACCTTATCGACTACAATTTGAAACAGCAACAACACAAGAAATTTTATTACGAGAACAGTAAGCATAATCAATTAACTGAACCACTTCAAACATTCGCACAAAAAAATTGTTAACTAGCAACGAAACACGAACTCCATATGACAATATACACTCGAATTAATTAAACGAAAAAAAAATTTTGAGCACACTAAAATCCACAATACAAACATATCAACACATAAGAAATTGAGATCATAGCTAGATCAGTTAAGATAATGAATACACACATACATATACTAACAAAGAGCATAAGAAAAAAAATTACATTAACAACATCTCCAAGTATCTAAATAATAAAAAAAATACTGCGAGAAAAAAAATTTTACAACTGGAAAAATTGAGTAATAAATACAATGAAAACACAATGGAACACAATAAGAAATTATTACATGTTTCACAGATGAACTAAGATTATGATTGGGTGATCCAACATCTCGTTTAAATTTAAACTTACAAGGAAACAACAACAAAAATTTTTTTGAAGAAAATTAATTTCACAACACAACATCGTGTCTAGGAAAAGAAAAGTTCACGTCACCAGATGATGCGACGCTATTTTAAACTTATTTAATTTATTAAATCTTTGAACCCAGATTCCTAATTTCACATCGCATCATGACAATTAATTAAGTTAACTAATTCTAAAATTAAAACACTCATCTCACAATAAATCATACACTGATCGTATAGTTTTAAAACATTATTAAATTTATTTTTAAGCACAAGTATCTGGAAATTTACTTCACTACAAGATCAAAATTTAACTTAGCTTGAGAGAGGGAAAAAGCAGGGGAATGGACATGGTTGATGCCCGGAGTCTCCGGAGTTTTCGTGATTGTCTCTAGCTCTGGGATCGACTCTGTCTCTCTGTCTCTCTCAAAATCGGGGTGCGTCCCGTTTTATTTTACGACTTTTCACACAAAAATCCTAGAGCGGACTCTTTGTCTTGTCCACTTTAATTGTCTCTGATTGGTCCAGAGACCAGCGCAGAGTTACAGCATTCCAAACCCTAAGGGTTTAATGAACTTTCGGGAGCGCGGGAAATCTTTTGACGCACCCCGCAATTTATGGGTCTAGTGACCCCCAGGCGCGGGAACTTTCTGGCACACCCTTGTCGAAGGAATTTAACTATCCGGTGAGGGGAAATTGAAACGAATTCCAAAAAGACTGACTTTGAAATTTTGAGGTCTGCTGAATAATTCGTTCTGGCCTCCCATCAATATTTAACTTTCAAGTCTATTCCTAATCTCTATTTATATCACAGTTACTAATAGATACTAGAATGATCCTACCTTAATCTCTTGTTTAATCACAATCCTCTAGGATCTTAAATATCTTTAGATTATCTCGAGCAGAATTGGATCCACCTTGACATGATCGTTCTGTCCCGGATAGCTTCACACTCAACGACGGCTTTCTTCTCTTCCTTCACTTCACGCGCTTAAACCAGACTAGCATAATCACTTCCCAATAGGTTATCCGCTTACGTTTAACCTCTACTATTTAAAAAGTTTCTAATTTGCATGTTCAAGTTTCGCTTCTGGATTTGGTTGGAAAGAATTTGCCTTTTTCGACCCCAAAGAACCCAAGAGGAGATTTTAGTAGAAAACGTGATGAGCCCGTCACAATTCACTCACTGGGAATAATCTAAAGTCCGAACACTTAAATGATATATGAAATCATTGAAAATCACTTAGCTTCAGTCGGAGCTCCTTGTGCGATCCTTCTCGAATCTCGATAACTCGATCAGCTCCAATGATATTTATTTCATACTCCTGGTGGAGTCTACGACAAATATTAATTTCACAGGACGCGCGACCTCTCAGTCACAATTCACCTTTTTCTTATTTTTAGGTTCACGATAAACGATCTCTCATCATTCTTTTTTCACATACCCAACGTCAGGGTTTAAATAGTTGATACATTTGCATAAAATCAAGTCATCTCTACAGAAAGCGAGTTGTAAACTAAAAGGAATAGTTTCTTCAGAGGATTAGCAGAAGAAACTGAATAGTACCAGTTACAAGCTAATCAGAAGTTAAATTTTTTAAAGAATCCGACCATAGATTATTTAATATGCAATAAAAAATGTGGATCATCTATATCTTGTCCCATTTCTAATCACTATAAGATAACATCAGAAAGCAGGTTGCTGATTCCTTTATGTGTTTACACTTCTACCAAAAAAATGAGGATTTTTAAAATACTATCTAAACCTAATATATATACACCCATGAAAAAAAAATTAGCGCACCAAGAAGGAGTCTTCAAAATGAAACGCGAAATTTTTCATACGTAATAATTATTTTGATTTAAGTAAATGATTAGAAAATCAAAGAAAAGGGATGATTTACTTCAGAAAAAAAGGCAAAAAAGCGGAGGATTTAAAGCTCTGTTGAACTCCCTCTAGCGCCAATGCACGATGCGATACGATCGGGCATTGAGGCATATAAGTTCTGTATGATGTTTTGAAACATTTCGTTCCATATTTGCTGTAGCCTTGCCTCTAGTTCATTCAAACTCGTGGAATGCCCCACACGTCGTTGTTCCAAATGATTCCAGATATGCTCGATTGGAGACAAATCTGGGGATAGGGCAGGCAAAGGAAGGGGAGTAACAGTGCGGAGACAGTCTTGTGACACCCTTGCCGTGTGATGCTGAGCATTGTCTTTTTGAAAAATGGCTCCTGGGAGCCGTTGCATAAGTGGCAACACATGTGGTTGCGGGATTTCATGGTTATACCACTGGGCTGTCATGGTGCCACGGATCAATACTAGAGGTGAGACCGTGTATTGGAGGCAATGACACCCCCTACCATCACACCAGCTGTGGGAACGGTGTGTCACCGTAAAGCAAAGGCAGGATTGAGGCGTTCACCACGGGTCTCCACACATGAACACGATTATCATCAATGCAGAGATTGAATATGGGTTCGTTGCTAAAGACTTTCTGGTTCCTTTCCGTTGCAGTCTACTTTCCTCATGCACGGCACCATTCCAAACGGAGGCGTCGCTGGGTGGGCATCAAGGGCAGCACAAGTAATGAGCGCCGCGATCTCAAATGTCGTTCAGCCAGGCGCCTTCCTATGGTTTGAGAAGACACAGGGGCCCTTAGTGAAAATGCTACTTTTGACTGGATGGGGTTCGATGAAGCAGTTGGCTGTACGCGTGTATTTCTTACGATGTGGCAGTCTTCTCGACGACTGGTCTGTCGAGGATATCCTGAGCCCGGTCTTCGTGTAAATGACATCTCTCGGCTCTACTGGTCCCAACACATCCTCACAACACAATCAGAGCGGCCTAATTGACGAGCTACTCATCTAGCTGATCACCTAGCTTCTATCATGCCGATGATTCTCCCCTCTCAGACTGCGACAGCTGCTCATATTGTCTTCGAAAACGGTGTAATGGCATGTCTATCTCAGCTCTTCCTTTGTAAACGATTCAGCACACTCAAACAAGCTTTGGTTACCTGTTTTATACTCCAGGGAGAATCACGTTAAACGCCCTCTACCGGCTATACGTAATGGACAATCCCGCTGCATTTCCAATCATTTGCATATCTCTCCGACATGTACTTTCACACCAAGTTTCATTAAGATCCCACAATTATTTCTTGGCGCGCTAATTTTTTTGTCCATGAGCGTATATAATAGTTAGTATATAAAAACTAGACAACACATACTCACTTCGCTGAGTATTTCATTTATACTGTACGAATATATACTGTTTATAAATTATTGTTATCTAAGTCCTAGCATTAAGTGTTTGATTGTATGGAAAAGCATTCTCTTTAACACTGACTTGTTTATTTAAAAAGGACAAGACTTAAATTTCTAAATTTCAAGTGAAATCATCTTATGCGCTCACATAACCCACTCTTCCAAAGAGGATTTCCTTGAAACCAAATTTTAGTGGACCTCACCTTAACAAAATAAACATATTTCACACATTTCAAGTATAAATCTAATAGTTCAAAAAGGGAAATTTTTTTGCCAAGCCCCAGTAACTCCTCGCTACCTCCCCCCGATAAGAATCTGTCTCCGTAAAATTCGTTCTTAGCGGATCTCTATTCAATAAAAAAAAAATATTCAAAAAAATTCAAATATGTGGGTTGAATACAGTGTTCAAAAACACAATTCTTTTTTTATTTGTAACACCTCTTAATCCAATGATCCTCAACTCACGAGCCGCGGACGGTTGCCTGTCTATAAATCAAATTGTACCAGGACACAGAAGGAATTTAAAATTATTTCCATTTTATTTGCCGTAGAGTATTTCTCTCGGGTTTGTGTGACTCTTTCCACGGAAATCTCTTTGTATTCCATATTAAATAACTTTATATTTTTTCTGTTGTACCTGTATTTTATTATGAAGGTATACTTAAGGTATCCGACTACGTTCGGAACCGTGATTTTGAAAAAGCATGTAAATGGATAATATTTATGATACTTAGTGACACTTAGACTAGAAAATGTATATAAAATTGTTTAAAGAATAGTATTACAAAAAAAAATTATTTAAGCACGATATTTTGACAAAAAATGAACATAGAATGACCCATTTTCAAAATATTCTCCTGTTGTGAAAAATGCTTCTATTATAATAATATTTTGCCTGTATGTAGCTCAGACCTCTGTACAGAGGCTCAACTAGAATTTTTGAAATATATAGCTTAGAAGTGGGTTTATCCATGTTTTACGACAACAGAGGGGATAAATTTTAAGAAAAAAACGCCGATAATTATTTCATTTGGTCGTAACTCTGAAAATAATGTGAATTTTTCAAAAATCATAGTTGAGTCTCTGTACAGAAGTCTGAGCTATATACCGACAAAATATTATTATAATAGAAGCATTTTTCACAAAAGGAGAACATTTTGAAAAAAGGTTATTCTAAGTTAATTTTTTGCCGAAATATTGTATTTAAGTAATTTTTTTTGTCAAAATGTCTTTAAAACAATTATATACATGTATTCTAATCTAAGTGACACTAATTATCATGAAAATTATCCATTTATGCGCTTTTTTAAAATCATGGTTCCGCGAACGTAGTCAGATACCTTAAATATAATGAAATTAAAATTATTAAATCAAAACAATCTAAAATAGAGAAAATCAGCATCACCCCTTCAGCAGATCGCGGTAAAATTATCAAACGTTGACCTGTCCACGGTGATAAAAAAGTTCGGGGAGTATTGCCTTAACCCGTCTCAGCCCCACTTTGGGTGTCGATTTTCGCATGCCTGCCGAGTTTCAAGTTAGTAGGTATAATAGTTCAAAACGGGAATATTTACCTATAACAGCTCTTAGCCCTTTCAAACTCTCCCTTGGGAGTCGATTTTCGCAAAACCTCCTTTGTAGAAGATCTCTTCTCTATGAATGGTACGTGCCTGCCAAATTTCAAGTCTGTGGGTCATATAATTCCGGAGATATCGTGATGAGTGAGTCATCTTTCTCCTTTATATACATACCGGGTGGGCAAAAAGTCCGTAAAAACTTTAAAAATTCATAAAATCCGGAGAAATGAAGGAAAAAAAAACTGTTTGCAGGATCAGCATTAGTATGTCACGGGAATTTTTTTTAAGCTAGAAAAAAATAATTTGAAAATTATCCGGTAGGTGGCGCTGTTACAAGCGTCTGTGGTGGAAATATGCAAATTAGACGGCTATAAAAACCTTTGCTCTCAATGAATCCACATTCATTTCACCATTACAAACAGTGAATGTGAACAAGGATGCTCAGTGCGCCGGATAAAGCTTTGTTGGTGAAGTTATTTTACATGAACAAGGAATCAGCGACCATTGCCTTGCGTAAATTCCGAGTTCAGAAAAATGTGAAGAGTGGAAAAGGCCCTTTAACACTTGCAGGTCTCTCAAAGCTAGTTAAACGTTTTGAGGAAACTGGAAAGTTGGAGGATCGAGCACGAGCCGGACGACCATGCTTGAAAGAAGCACGTGCACCCTGCATTGCTGTCGAAATGGAAGCGATTGCGTCCGAAGCAGCTTCAGGGACCAGCAGTGCTCGTGAAGCTGCCCGACGATTGGGCTTACCACCATCATCTATCCACAATATTCTTCGTCGAATCCTCCAGCTGTACCCATACAAATTGCAATCGTGCCATGAACTTTTGCCAGCAGATACCGCACAGAGGGAAGCATTTGCGAAGGGGGCCTTCTCTAAAATGGAACAGGATCCCCCACCTGGGTTTTTTACATCTTGTGGACAGATGAAGCGCATTTCTCGCTTCATGGTGACGTTAATAACCATAACTGTCGCATTTGGGCGACCTCTAATCCACGTGAGTACACACAGAAGCCATTGCATTCCCCAAAAGTGACAGCATGGTGTGGTTTCACGGGTTCATTTATCATAGGACCCTTCTTTGAAACGCAGTGCCCAGTAAATGGATGGATAACGGAAACGGTAAATGCTCAGCGTTATCAAACGCTTCTGCGGGAGACTGTCGTGCCATGTTTAATTCAACGAGGTCAGATTTCGAATGTCACGTTCATGCAGGATGGAGCAACGAGTCACACTGCTAACTTGGTTAAGGCATTCCTGATACAGACGTTCGGGGAAGACAGAATCGTTAGCAGGCGCTGCAGGTACCCATCGCCTCCTCGGTCTCCAGATTTAACACCGGCAGACTTCTGGTTGTGGGGATATTTGAAATCTCGCGTGTATCTATCCGGTCCATCAAGTCTTTTGGAACTGAAAGATGCGATCCGCAGAGAAGCATCCTCCATACATCCGGACATGTTGCACTCTGCCGTTGCTGGATTTATCACTCGTCTGGAATGTCTTCTCCCCTGTAGTGGTGGTCATGAGGAACATATTCTGGCGTAATAAAGTTGTGAAATTTTTCTGTTTATTATTTATGCATTGTTTCTTTGATTTTCGTACATCAGCGCTACCTTCCGGATGATTTTCGAATTATTTTTTTTTCTAGCTTAAAAAGAATCCCGTGATATACTAATGCTGATCCTGCAAACAGTTTTTTTTTTCGTTCATTTCTCCGGATTTTATGAATTTTTAAAATTTTTACGGACTTTTTGCCCACCCGGTATATAGAAAAGAAGAAGGAGGGGGCGGGGGAGATTTCGAAGTTTTTTTTTTACACATTTGAAAACAGTAAAACCCTTTAGCAAAAAATTTATAGCGTTTAATCTTCGCTTTTTTCGATATATATTATAATATATAATGAGCTAAATTTTTCATCAATGATTAATTTTTGTATCCTATCGGCATCTATGTAAATGAAGTAAAATACAGTAGTATTATTTCCTGGTTTATATTAGAAATCAAGATTACTCACAAAAATTAAATAAAAATGTCCGTTGGTGATATTCGTTCGCTTAAAAAAAAAGACAGGTGTTTAGAACAATAACATATGTATACATATTTGAGCGAATTTCTCTGTTCTTATTGTGATCAGAACTTTTTTTCTGATCTTTAGTATATTTAATACTTCGAAATCTTTAAGAACACATAGAAAAAGAATATAAAAAAGAACAAGAACAAAAAAATCGCACTATCTTTTTTTCATATTATTTTTTCTTTTATTAACTGTTAAACGTACAGAATATCAGTTGGAGCTCTACATTCGAGTAGTGAACATCACTTGCAAATACTTGCCGATCAAGAGACCTACCATTTGGTTTTTAGAGCAGATTATTCCTAAGAAAAGGATTATTCACTTTACAAGTTTGGGCCCCAGTGTTTGGTAAGTCAATTTTTAAATAAATATTAATTTTTTGATAAAAATAATTTGTCTTTCTGTCATTAAGTAATAGGTTTCAGTTTTTATATTCAGTATGTCATTTCTGGAATTAAGTAATCAAACCATGCGAAAAATTAGGGAAATGAAATTTTTAAATTAAATAATGGGAATCATACCTAAATTATTATCCCATTTATTTGCATACCACTTAATAGTTTTCATTTCTTGAAAAATCTTTCAAGTGATGCATTTCCTCTTTCGTTATGTTTTTCACGCTTGTTTATCACCTCTATAGAAGAGTATTTTAATAACAAATGTACTGAATTTTGAACTCTTGTATAATCATTTACCTCCTTTTGAGAATGGAATCAATTTCAATTTAGGATTTGTAGTAAATCTGAGAAAAAAATGGTCTTTATGCATATACAGTCAGACCTCTATTTAGCGGAGTCACTAAATCCCGAAAAAAATTCGTTATGTGGAAAATTCGTTAAGCAGAAATAGATTTTCAACAGGCGCCGTATCCATGACACGGGGCCCCAACATGTGTAACATTTTCAAATAAATTTTATTAAGCCAATCATTTTTATGTATTTTCCAAAAAGGCCCCCCCCTCCTCCAAAGAATATTGATACCCACTCAGAACTAGCTACACCAGTGTTTTTCAATGTGCTTTATTTTCTTGGTTCCTGGAAAAAGTTCGTAAAATAGAGATATTCACAAAATAGAGGTTCGTAAAATAGAGGTACGACTGTATATACATAAAATACGCATAAGTTCTTAGCTTATGAATCAATAATGTTCAACACTCGGTTTTCCAACTTTGCAAACTGTAGAGTATAGAAAGTCGTTTACACAAACGATTGTATATATTTTTTAATTGATTAAATTTTTTTTGTGAAATTTATAAGAATCATTTGTTACCTTTGTCTCTGTTAACTAAAAGCCAACAGAATTTTTATTTAAAAACGATCCCTAAAATTGACGATTGGTTAGGGCTATGTAAATGCATTCGAGAAAAATATTCATACCAACAAATTTTAAAGTACACGAAATCGATTTAAGAGTACACAGTACCCTTTTTCCAAAAGAGTTTTTTGGAGAGAGTATAACAGTAAAAATAATTTATGTTTTATATTTAGATTATATTATTAAGCTGATTCTGTAAGTAAAAAATCCGTTTGACCAGCCATTATTTTACAATTTTAAAAAAAATTAAGAATTTCTTAAGTTTGTTCAAACTTTTATAAAATACTCAACTTTTAAAAATGTTTAGTCATTTTAAGTGATCTATGTTTCTTGGTTTATTGTGAGCAAAAATTTTCAAAATTTTCAAAATCTATTTATTCCCTTGTTGATTTTTAATAATTATTTTTCTAGCTAAACCTGGAAAAAGTCACGAAATTTTTTAAAATGTTAACTTTAGCATTTTTTAAATATATAACTAGAGATCTCATCTCAGACCTATATATATATATATATATATATATATATATATATATATATATATATATATATATATATATATATATATATATATATATATATATATATAAGCCCATACTAACTTTTATAGAGCATACGTTTGGGAATTTATAAAAAAAATTTATCAGTCTATCTTGAGGACAAAAAAAATCTTAGGGATTAGAAAACATTTATATGTTCAAAATTAAAAGTCTGAGAAAAACGCGTTTAAAGTTTACAAAGGCATAAAACAAAAACTTATAATACTTGTAAAGCACTATATATAATTTTTTAATATTTTATTTCCCAATTTATTTTCTACATTAAAGCACCATTTTAATTAAATATGACTGAAAACATTTTTTTTTAAATTCAAAATATATTTTTGCGTAATAATGACAGCATTTGTTACGATGATAGGCTATTCAGCTTAATCTTAACCTAATATTTTCACAAAAGTTTTGAAACTTAAAGCATTTATGTACACAATAATAATGCTACTAAAGTTTAAAATCGCGAAGTTTGTGCATAAAATTTAATTTTTTTTCAGTTTTAAATTGGGGCAGTTTAGCAAGTTACAATATTTTGTGTACGAGTTTAAAATACTGTAAGTACCACCGTATGTTTACTATAATGGAGTTTGGTATATGATGAAAATATCCAGTTTTGTCTGCAATACTTGCATTCCCCCCCAGGATGTTCGCCCTCAAAATTGGGGTGAAACCGAGCTATCTCTTTCTGTCACCTGTATGGTGCTCAAAGCTACGGCACACGACAGGCGTCACTTAGCCCTTTGCCATGATGAATTTCGTGGGCCTTTATCTGGCCTTTGTCGATCAGGTGACATTGGTAACAACAACAACAACATACTTGCATTCAGAATAAGTGGTGTAACGAAGAATATTTGCCCCCTGAAAAGTCAGGTTTTGGGCTCCAAGCCCAAATACGTATTTGGCGTCAGTCAAGGTTTGCCCCCCCCATGATGCGGGGGTGTACGTTATGCCACTGTTCAGCATACTTGTATTTGAAAGTCTAATTGCAGTATCAACTGAGGGAGTATTTAGATTTATCATTTTCAGCAGTATTTCCTCCCTTCACAAAATATTGTTTCCCACAGTAACTATGAGAACTCAAAAAACTCAAAAAATAATCAAGCAGAAATTATTTAGTAATGAAAATTTAAATTAATAACTATTTCACACTGAAAGAGTTGATCGTACTTAAAATTTTTTTTTAATTACTTCAATTTTAGAGTGGAAAAATGCTTTAAAATGAAACCGAAACCAAAACCTAAGCTCAGAAAACTTCAAATATCTGAAAAACTAAATTTGTTATCAGATATGAAATTTGGTGGCAAGCCGCACAATGATATGGGCCACAAAGAAATGCAAAAAAGGGTATATTTGTAGGGTACTGCGTAGTCTTAAAATGTTTTTGGACGATACGGTTGAAAGAACTGGGATATCTCGATCTTCAAATGTTTTATTAGTGAAATCGAATACAATTATAAAACTGAACTGAACTTAATTTGTAGAACAAAGATTCTTTGCGAAAGTTCGAAATACGTCACTCAAATTAATTTTAATTCTATTTAAATTCTCTTATTTATATTATCTCTCATGAGATAATTTCTATATTTTTTATATTATCATGAAAAATATTTCAGAAGTGGATCTTAACAAAATGCAAAAGGGATCCACTTTGACTAGTCTCTAAAAGATTAACCAGGAGTGAATATTAACGTCGCACTGTTCAGCTACACAAGGGCTTTTGGCGACAGACCACGTAATTTTGAACCATGGTCAAGTGACGTGGACGACACCTAAGCTGGCACCCTCTCCTAACTACCACACCACACCAACGGGAGATTTAACGTGAATCGCTGCCCTACACGGCGGGAGTTTAGTGGCCCTGGGTTCGAACTCATGACACGCCTGCCATGATCCGATACCTAGAGCACTGGGCTACCACAGCCCTTAAGATTAACCAGGAGAGAATAAGTTTCAGATAAAATATTTGTATTTAAGAACGTTAACACTTTTACTTTACTTTAAGATTATAAAACAATTAAAGGGACTGAGATTTGCTTAATGCTAGGGCGGGTAACTATTTTAGCCCGTGGGCTACTTTATGGAAGTCAAGGATACTGGAGGGTTGCCCCTTTTTAAAATGATTGCGTTTCCATTTGTATCTTAGAAAAGGTATAAATTGTACCATAAAAATCAATACATATTAGCAGTAGCGCACACAGGAATTTTTCAAGGGGCGGGGGGTCAGGGGTCGAAAGTTCACCACTCTTGTATCATGCTCTTTTTGATTTTGTCGATTTTCGGGTACAAAACACAGTAAAAAACTAATTATTGAATAAATAATTAGCATTAATTAATAAAATTAAACATTAATAACAAATACTTAATTAAATTTTACGTACTATATACTTGAATGATAATCAATCGGAAAAAATCGAGGGCCTTGTTTGGGGGGGGCGGACCTCCAGCCCCCCCCTTGTGTGCACCACTGCATATTAGTAAAACAACTAACATAAAAAAAGTTCTTTTTATGTCAATTCCTACTTAGGTCAACCAAGTAAAATTTTATTTTAGTTACTTTTTATCAAATAATTACAATTAATACAAATATGTATATACATATGACAGAATCACAATATTAAATGGCAAAGCACCTTTTAAGGTATCCGATTAGGTTCGGAGATAAATTTTTCAAAAATTGATTTTCTGAATAATTTTATTGTTTTAAAGAACATAATTAGGCTTAAAAAGTCGTAACTATTAAATAGCTAACATGTATCGCCCTTTATTTATTTATTTTTTAAAACTATTTTTAGGAAAATTAAACAAAATTTTTTAAGTTAAGAAAAACGTGATAAATAAAAATAAATTTCACACTATGCAATTTTAACGTCATTGATATACTTCTTGATCCCTCTGAAGTGTCACAAACCGCAGGATACAAAATAATTTAAGAAATAAATATTTTATTAGCATTTTTAAATTTGATGGTCATGATTTTTCGTCAAAATTACTACATATTCTAAGCTAAAAAGGACTTGTAAAATGTGATTAAATGTAGCTGTCTTAAAACCTGTGGTTTGTTACACTCTGAAGGGCTCATAGCATATATGTTATAAATTTCATTGCATTTGATTGGATTATTTTGAAGTTATCCCGTTTTTTGTCCACAAATTATCATGAAAGTTCATTCTTCAAAAAACGAATTAAAAAAATATTTTTATTAGTTAGATAAAGTAAATACAATAAAAAGAACTTAAAAAACTCTCTAGTTTTATGCATTAGTCCTTCTTCCTCAATAATTAATTTCTTTTTTCCCTAATGACCCAAACAACACCAAACATCAAACACCTAAAAAGCCCTTTTTCAACCTAGTCGGATACCTTAAATTAACATTAAAATCTATTTAACCACATTAAATTTGTAATTACATTTTTTAATAAAAGTTGAATATAATAAGTAAGATTTTTTTTTTTATCTTAAAAACCAGTATAAAAAGAATGCTGACGTCTAACTAGCCTATGATTATTCAGGTTAAGTTGAATCTTTATCACAAATTTAATAAAAGCTGTTTTATCAAATGGCGCTATCATTAAGAGCAGTGATTGCCAAAGGGGTCTATGACGATCTGCTAGAGATCCACGTCAGCGAAAAAATAATTTGGGGTCCATGAGGTGTAAATAAGGGGGGTGTACGGTAGTGGTTATCATTAAACAGGATCATGATTTTAACTTTAAAAGAAAATTTAATTAAATGGAAACCAGATTTTACCTATTTAACAGTTTTATTTACTAAATTTAATGAGGATAATTTGCAGTTACTAAATTGAATAATGCTTTGACTTTGGTAATTACCACAGTTGACAATGAATTAATTTAGTTAGATTGAGAAAAAAAAATGCCAGAGATCACAAGAGATTCTAATCGGAATGGGCAGTAACGGATATCTTACAGTAAAGATTAGAAATGGATATCAGCAATTTTGACATTAAAGAGACATACCTGTTATTTATCCTGAATCGAGAAGTATGGTAAGACAGTTGTTAATTGCTTTTCCTAGTGAGATGGAGTTTTAACTCGGTTGCTAATCATCAAAATAAACAAAAGGAAAGAAAGAACAAGTAATATAAAAAAATTGGTCAAGTCAATTCCTACTTAGGCCAACAAAGAAAAAGTGGGATTCAAACCCACTCCCTTACGATTAGAAGTCCAATGCGCTATCCATTGCACTACAGGGACACAACGAACAATTTTCCTTTCTATATATGCTGTCGGAATATTATTTTTGTTTGTTACAATTTATTCATTTTTTAATTTAATTAAGGAATTAATATTTGGAAAAACTGTATTAACATCAAGTGTCATCCACTACAAGTTCAAAAAAATGTATCTGAACTTGATTGAATAAATAGAAAGTATTTTATTAACGTTTGAAAAGTTGAGAGAGAGAGAGAGAACAAGATATATAAATATATACAGTTGAACCTCCATATAACGAACCTCTATATTTCGAATTTTTCTATATAGCGAAATTTTTCCTGGTACCAAGAACATTTCACGATTTTCTTCGTAAAATAATCTCCCAATAGCGAAGTTCATTTTCTATATAACGAACTTTTTCACTTGTGATTCAATTTTTTTTCTCCCTAATTTTAAAGTATTCCTGGACATTTCAAGTTATTCTCTCTTTTAGCACATTTTATGGTGGTCATAAATCTTGAACTGGTTTTATTCGATGCCTAACTCGCCGAGAGCAATAAAATTCTGGACATTTCATCCAAGAAGTGCATCCTTTAACACCTATTATCCAGTTCACTAAGAAACATCTTCGATGTCCCCTTTCACTCCCAGTGAAGTCTCGTGTCCTTCAACTAGTCTCCGTCAATTTTTTAGTATTGATCAGTCGTACTGGTAACTTCGTTTCTTGTAGCTCAAAAATGTTAAAACGTAAGTGCTTGAGCATCAAAGAAAAAAATTAATTCTTCGGGAAGTGGATAAAGGTGTCAAAAAAGTGTAGTTTTTCTTTCTTTCTTTTTTTTTTGTTGATAAGATGTATAAAATAAATATGTATTAAGTTACAAAAAGGTTTGAATAATTACTTTTTTGAATATATACTGTTAATGGATTTAAAATTTGTTTTATGTGGTTTATAAAGAAAATTGAGAGATGAACCTCTATGTAACGAATTTTCCATATAACGAACTTTTTTCGGGATTTAGCGACTTCGTTATATAGAGGTCCGACTGTATATATATATATAGGGAGAGAGTGAACTAATAGTAGGAAATGAAAAAGACTGGATACTACTAACCGCGAGGAGATTTAGGGCTAAACCTGAAAAGATTGATCCCAAATATTGAAACTCGTTATTGAAGCACCAGATTCATCCCTCCCATTATAGACATTTGCCTATTGATCTGTTATTTTACGTATTAATCAAATTTTAATTTAATTAACATGTTATTTTTAAATTTTGAACACTACTTTACTACAGTTGGAAATTTAAATCTTTTAAAGTAAGTAGCTCTATACTAGCTGTCAAAAAGACATTTAGGTTGGTCAAAAATTTTATACTAGGTAAGCAGGGGTATACCCAAAACTGAAAAACATGCCAAATGATCTATTAGAAAAAAGTTTGGGAGCCAATGATCTATAGAGGAATAATATCGGCTGAAATATATCGCTTAAACTATAGCTAATTATTTAAATTTTATTAATGACTTAATCTTTGAAAAACTGTATTAACATCAAGTGTCATCCACTACAAGTTTAAAAAATGTATTTGAACTTGAGTGGATGAATAAAAGTATTTTATTAACGATTGAAAATTTGAACAAGATATATAAATAAATATAGGGAGAATGTGAGCTAATAGTAGGAATTGAATAAGTTATGCTTTCATATCATCTATAGCAGTGCTTCTCAAACTTTCGATATTCGCGACCCAATATTCAAGCATTATTTTCATCGCGCCCCCCATACAATAACGATGCATTGAATTCAAAAATACAATATTTTAATCTAAACCTACAGTACGACTTTTACCCCTTTAATGCCACCGACGTATATAAACGTCTCGCTTAGCCAGTGCGTAGATACACTTTTCGATATTTTCTGTGCGCACTGCTATCCATAAATTTATTCCGAAGGATTTGGAATGCAATGAAAGGACCTTGATTATCCTTGCGAAGGATTTACTTATTTCAGATTATTTGTTTCTTTATTCCTTTAACCCCCCTTCCTCAACACACCAGATACTCTCGTCTACGTGTTAAACGGTGGTATTGGGTAGAGAATCACGCAATTTTTATATTTGGCACTTAATTATAAACCGTACAAATTATCAAAAGATAAATGCTAATTTTTGTTTCTAATTTTATATGTGACAAGCCTATGAAAATTATTAAACTTGTTCTTAACGTAGTATTTTAAAAATAATTATAAAATTCATTGCGCAGTACTCTGATATATTTATAAGTGTAAATGTGTATTTCATTTTTTATTTGTTTCCCCTTTTAGTCTATTAATAATTTTTTAAACATTCTTTTGTTTTCGACTTTTCAATATGCTCACGCCCCCTTGTAGGATTATCACGCCCCTTTAGAGGGGCGCGCCCCACAGTTTGAGAAGCACTGATCTATAGCCAAAAGCCCATTCAATTTTAGAATCAATTTAATGAGACAAATATGTACCCTATCACACTTTTCTGTAATTCTTTCTTTTTTTTTTTTCGAAATTAAGAGAGAGATTGCTTTTCTTGAAATTCATATCACAACCAGCAATTTAATGACAGACAATTTGTATTTATATTTTCTCTTGTTGATTTTCATACAAAAAACTTTGCTCACAAATGCAGCGGTGTAGCGTGGGCTTTCACCGCCTGGGGCCGACCGGAAATTTGTCGCCTCTCTATTTTAATTATTGGTCAAGAAAATTAGTTAAAAGTACGAAAATCAGCTTTATAAATTTTTTTATTGATTAAAAATGCATTTTTCGTGTTTTTATCATAGCAAAATCTTTTATACAATTGTCAATATCAATATGCATGGCATGTTCAATTGCCAGAATAGCTAAACTTGTTAGCCTTAACGTGAACATAGTCGATCTGAGATAATTTTTGATTAATTTTAGCTTATATATAGAGAGAGAAGCTTCTCTCGCAACTGCATTACTGATGGCAGTTATTAAAAAAATTCTCAACATTATAACTATGTTTGGTAAGTCATTTTCAAGTTTGGACTCAATAGTATATTTTAATAAACCCAGAGAGCCGGACCTAATGAGTTTTTTTTTACACCCTGGGTCTATTGCCGCTACGAAAATTTGTAGACGTACGCGCTCAAGTTGGAATTCTTTATTAATGTCTTGTGAGGAGCTTGATCTAAGTTAAGTTCGTCCATACTCAATATCACTTCAGGCCTTAACAAAGCATATTTTTGCGCTAGATTCTGCAACCGTTGGAATCTTTCTCGAATTTCAGCAGTTACTCTGTCTATTGAAGAAAACATTGTTCACGCCTCAAGTCATCTTCGTACGATAACTGAACATCTTTACTTCCGTCGCCAAATATATGCTTCCTCCTGATTCGTCTTGGGGGTTCAAAAGAAATTTCAAGCTCTTCATATAAACTTTTAGCATATATTAAAACGTCATCTATACGACTTCATCTCGTTTTGCTCCTAATACGGTCTGTAAAGCACGTATTTTTTTAGCACATTGTTGGATATTTAGTTCCTCTTTTTGCAAATAATTTTGAGCATCACAGTGCCGGTTGCCGTAAGCTTAAATAGCATAAAAACGAATGCGGTTGCGTAGCGACTAATAAACTTGCTGCATCTGTGCGTGTATTAAAACTTTCACTCATTTCCATCAGTTTCGTCGCGTGGGCGCGATTTGGAATTTGAAATATTTTTTGAATTTAAATATTGCGATGCTTACCGCCGCCCCTTTTCGTATGCCCCCTTTTACACCTCCTCGCTACGCCACTGCACATATATATGTTGACCAAATATAGAGAACATTTTCTGTAAATTGGGTTTTCAAATTGTGCTGGCGGGTCGCAAAAAACCTCTTCACAGGCCACTTGGGACCACGGGCTGCCAGTTTCCAACCCCTAGCTAAATCAATTCAATCAAATTGAAACATTAAAAATAAAGATTTAGCTTACAAGTAAAAATGAAATTAATTCAAATTAAAAATAAAGCATTCATAATTTAGAAACAAGGTAAAAGGTTTTAAAAAATATGATTTTGTAACTTGTTCACATGAAGGCATGTCTTGCTGAGTGAGATAGTATTAACGTAGCACTGTTCACCTACACGAGGGGACGAGGGATTTTGGCGGCAGACCTCGTAGTCTTGAACCATGGTCGAGTGATGATTACCACACCTGTGCTGGCACCCCTCCTCTCCTGACTACCACACCAGCAGGACGTCTGATCTCTCGATAGATATAACGTGCATCACTCCTCCACACGGCAGTGCGGGTCTTCAGCAGCACTAGGATCGAACTCATGACACACCAACCACGAGTCTGTTATCTTGACCACTAAGCTACCATGTCTTGCTGAAGTTCACTTTTACAAAAACTACTGTTCAAAAAATATCACACATTGGAACAATACATACTTTTAGGGAACTAATTTTTTTGTTATCAGTACACTTCGCGCAAAACGTCTTTTAGGCAACGTTTTGAAATCAATGCAAATAAGATTTTGGAATCCAAGAAGGTGGTCTCACTCTAAGAACTCAACATGTAAATAATTTAAAAGAATAGCTTATTCCCGACAAAAAAGGAATTACATTAATTTTAAAAAAAGCAAATCAGTCACAGCTTGCAAACTGTGACTGATTTGCTCATTCGATGGGGCTAGGAAGTGTTTTACCATCCACTACACTCCCCAGATCTAAGCCCTTGTGACTTTGACTTAATTCCTACGATTAAAGAACATTTCGTGGCATTCGCTTCAAAACTGTTGCAGAGAGTGTTCCAAAACTGCGACAGTATAGACCAGTCCATTCGAACTATCAACAGAACATACGCTGCTAGAGATGTTCTGCGACTTCCACATCGTTGGAAGCGGGTTATACTCAATGCTGGTGACTATATTGAAGGATTGTAAAACACATGGTGACATGAGTCACTTTTATATTCCATGCAAATAAATAGTCGCCACTATTAAAGTTCCAACCCTCGCATATATCGGTTCAGTTCCTGTTTTCTTTCAGATCAAAATAAAGGTTTTTTCCGGTTTTCGGTCCGGTTCCGGTTCGAAACCCTGATTGTAACAATAATATATTTTACAAAACTAATAAGGCTACAAATTTCAATTTTATTTTTGCTGGAGAGGAAGACTGATATAAATAAAATTTTTAAAGATTCTCAATTATTTCCTAATTATTTAAAATTTCTTTTTACATGGAGCTTTTATAATGAGGAGCTATTTGAAAAATTTACGTAAGCTTAATTTCACACACACACAAACTATAGAATATATAATATTCTATCGTAATATATCTTTTTAATATAAAAGTAAAACTGAATTATATGCATTCGCATTCACTAAACTAACTTTGCTAACTAAATTATTTTTAGTTAGAGCCGGAGAAGAAAGAAATTAGTAATTTAGGGGTGGGGGATGTGCTTAGAATATATAAAATTTTGGATAAGACTAATACACACACAAAATCGTAAACTCAAATTATTTTGATGTAGATGATTTCATAAATTCTAACAAAGCAGTCTGTATAGGCTCAAAGATTTTTTTCTCCCACAAAATTCCTCGTAGCACACTAGTAGTTTTTTTATTCTTTGTTTTGTTAAAAAAAATTACGCTCATTATTGGAGTCTAAATTTTCTAAAACTCGCACGCGCGCGTAACTATTTTTCAATTAAACTGAGGCCTCCTGTCAAATTTCCAACCCGTCATTCCATCTTCTGATTGAACTGGGAACAAAGTGAAGTAACTTTAGATCCTAAAAATGATGATTTTACCAAAGAATTGAAGAAAACTCTAAAATTGACTTAAGACTCTCTGTTATTTTAGATAATTGGTTAAATTTAACTAATAATTATTTGAAACTAATTCATATTTTTAGTTTTGTTTTAAGGTTTTCTAGGAATGCCAAAAATCCCCACAGTAAGCGCAAGGGACCTTAAACTTCAGAAGATCTTACATATGCTGAGCAATGTTTATTTAGAATGGTTCAGGTAAGAGAATTTTCTGACGACTTCAAAAAACTCGAAAAAAGTGAGCAAGTGTTTGGTATAGTAAATTGAAATCTTTAAGTCCATTTAATGATGACAAGGGAATAATTCGCGTAGGAAATAAATTGGGCAATTCCAAATTAGATTATGGAACAAAATAACCTATTGTCTTACCAGCTAAATCCAAACTCCCGTATATTCTAATGTTGCATTTTTATAACAAATTTTATCATCTTGGACCACAGTCTCTTTTGCACAGCGTTCGACATCGGTTCTGGTCCATAAGTGGCAGAAATTTTGCAAGGAAAATTGCTCATGAGTGTGTTATTTGCTTTAAAGTCAAACCCCGTGTAGAAACTGAGACTTTGGGTACTCTTTCTAAGGATAGATACATGGTCTCCTTCATTTAACCATGTAGGAGTAGATTTCAGTGGCCCTTTTTTAATCCTTACTTCCTACCTAATATTATAAATGTGAAAGTTTGTTTGGATGTTTGGTCGTCTTTCACGCAAAAACAACTGAAAGGATTTTAATAAAACTTTACAGTAATATAGCTTATACATAAGAATAACACATAAGCTATAATTTATAAAGATACAAGTGTGAATAAGGGTGATAATGTTTCAAGTGTCCAAAATATACCGATATTTGTCAATTAAGTAGGAAAAAATTCTGCCATCTGCAAGCAATTCTGGTGTGCGCTGCGAAAAAGCCCACGACAGGATGCATCTATCTTTTCTTTGTAAAAAACTCTTTTTGTTTTGTCTACGCAAGGCGCTCGCTTCTAATTTATTCCTGTGTGATTAGTGTAATCTCTACTTCTTTATTTCAGAATAAAACAAAGGTTTGAAGGGAGAAGTTGTTTTAAATCTCTCTTGATTTGAATAGCTACTATTGATTTTTTTCATATGTAAGCCACTATCGCCAAAATAGTGAACCATACATACAATAAAAATTTATAATTTATTTCTATGCACGTCTTTTTTTATATGCACATTTGGTTGTAAGAAATTGATCCTTATATCAAAATAAATACTTGTATTGCCTCTGGTACTTAAGTAAATAAACTTTGTCTTTCACAATACATCATTTGGACATATTTCTATAGTTTGTTTGTGGTTAGTAGTTAATTATAACGCTATAATTTTAATTGAATAGACAGATATTGCATTTTTCAATTTTAAAAGTAATAATAACTACTGTACTGTATTTTTTGGAGTGAGTGAATATTAACGTCGCACTGTTCAGCTACACGGGGGCTTTGACGACGGACCACGTAATTTTGAACCATGGTCAAGTGACGTGAACGATATCTGAGCTGGCACCCCTTCTCCTAACTACCACACCACACCAACTTAGCAGGAATATTCTACCAATACTTAGCAGGAATATTCTTTGAAATCCACTCTTCCAAGATATATGGCAGCACGGGTACTAAGATGAGTATTTTAGCGGGGAAGACGAATAGTTTTATAGCAGAAATTGCATTTTCAGCTGACGGCGTTTTCAGCGGATTACAAAGCTTATCATTTTTGTCCCGAAAAAATTCTTAATGTCAAAATTTAAGTGTCTTATGTATTTTTGTATGTTAATGAAGACCAGAGAAAATGATTTGACTATTTATTTTAAGTGAACGGTGTACATAATTAATTTTACAGTGGAATATCTTTAATTAATTAATTAGCTCTAACGGATTAAATTTCCCAAAGTTGAGTATTTTGTTTATGTATATCCCTCAATTTTCAATGTAGTGATCCGAAAAAATAAAAAAAAACATTGCATGAAAAAAACTGCAGTAAATCATAATGTGGTAGATATTGGGTTAACGTGCATCGCTCCCCTACATGGTGGGTCTTTCAAAACTCTAATAAAGCTCGAGCTATGAAAGTAGCTAGACATTAGCTAACATGACTCAATCGCCAACATTTCGCTATGTTTTTCATTGAATCACCATTATAATTTAAGAAACGGCGTTGCTTGCGAATATTACAATTTTAACATAAAATAAGTACAACAGAAAGTAATATTAATGTATTAAAATTTCAGATATAAATTATTTACACTATTTTAAGGGTTCATTACATAAAATTTGTAACAATGTGTTATTTTGCTGAGCAGAGATCAGCTTAGGAAGGTATTTCAAAAATCGACCCTCAATAGAATTATGGGGAGTTATAAAGAAAAAAAAAACCTTTTTATCAGCTATTACATCTACAGACTGAAAATTTAACAAAGGTGTGTTTTTTTCTTTTTTGTTCAGCTGAGCTATGCAGTTTTTTTTTGTTTAATTTGCAATTCACGTAAAATTAACTCATTAAAAACTTCTTTATCCTTCAATCAGTATTGTTTAATTTTTCTGTTCAACCATGCGTAGAACGGGTATTATAGCTAGTAAAGAATAAAAAAAAAAAACGCAAAGAAAGAATAACTTGTACAAAGTATATTTGTATGTTTTGTCACTAAGGCAATGCATATATAATTAGTTACCAACCTTACTTCTGAACCTTCATTGCTTGTCTTACAAGATTTTTTGCGAGAAGAGGCAAAAGTGCCTTTGTTTATTCAGACAATGCAAGCAATTTTGCTGGGGCTAATGTGGAACTCAAAAGGCTATTTCAATTAGTTATGAATTCAAACGCACAGATTAACTCGTTTCTTTCTTCGGAAGGTATTTCGCGGAAATTCGTCCCACCTAGGTCATCAAATTTTGGAGGTTTATGGGAATCATATGTCAAATCTGTAAAGTATCACTTGCGTCATGTTGTGGGAAACGCGCGTTTGACATATGACGAACTCTCAACAGTTTTAGCTCAGATTGAGGCAGTGCTTAACTCGAGATCTATTTCGTCTTTGTCATCTGTGATCTAAGCGACTATCAGGTTTTGACACCGGGTCATTTTTTAATTGGGCGTCCTTTGACCGCCATTCCTGAATCAGAATTGTTAAGCATTAAGATAAACAGATTGTGTGTCTCGGTGGCAGCTAGCTACAAAAATTGTACAGGTAAACAGATCGTCTCGGTGGCAGTTAACCCTTTAGCGGGCAGTCGCTAATACGTCTAGCGACATATTAAAATATTTTCTCAAAGTGGGTGTTGGATATTTAGTCTATCTATATGCGTTAATTGAAACTAAAACGCATAAAAATTAATACGGATGGCAGCATGATACCTTTTTTTGCATTTCATGTCCTCTGATGGGTAGTTAAAAGCAGTTTTTCTCGGTGTAAACCTACAAATTGTATTTTGATTACTATAAATAAAATTTCTGATATTTGAAAAAAATTTCGACATGTCTTAAGTATACTTTTCCCTCATCTGAGTTAATTAAGCAATTGTACAATTAAAAAAAGGTTTTATTTAGGGTTTTTTTGGAAACTAATATGTGGATAGAGAGGCTCTATCCACACTGCCCACCTAGAACAGAAAATTGACCTAAAAATTTTCGCTTTTTCTGTACTCGAGAGAGAGCATTTAGAATAACGTGAGAATGTTAGAATTATTCTATTATTGTTAGATTACACTTATACTATGTATTTAATTGTTATTTTATTGTTTAATTGTTCCATTTGTCTTTTTCAATGTTTTTTTATTTTAAGATATGGTCTGACTTGGTGGGGGAACTCCCCACCAAATTTTATTTTCTTTAATTACTTCATAACGGTTTTGTGTGATTTGAAATTTTAACTTTTTAAACCTGAATTGTCATTGTTTTTACATATTTTATAAAACATTTTAAGTTTTTTTTAACAAATGTTTGGCGCAGTATGGCCAAAATTGGCCCTTGCGCCATAAAACCCTTCACTCACTCACCCTGCAATATCCGGGAAAGTTACGGGAGTTCCTGAAATCTGATATCAGATTCTCGTTTTCCTTCCCCTGGGCGCAACCCGAGACTGTTTTCGGTGAACCCGAGCTTCCAAGTTCAGTCCCTGGAAGGGGGCATTAGGGTCGTCCGGCATTATCCGGCAAAGTTGTGGTAATTTCTAAAATTGGATTTTAGATTCTCGTTCACAATCCCCAAAATACACCCGATACGCACTTTTTCCACTCTAAGACCTGTAGGGTAAGCTCATGCCGCGGTTCGCGTAACATACGGTCGTCCAGATTATTCTCAATAGGACGGTGATTTCTCAAATAGGATATCAGATTCAGATTGCCCTTTCTGAAATACGACAGAGACCAAGTTTTCGCGCTCCAGGGCTATTGAGGTAATTCCCTGCCACGGTGTGTCTAAAATAGTTCGACTGGCACTATCCGGCAAAGTTACATGTATTATTAAAAATCGATTCAAAATTCGGATTTCACGTCCCGAAATACCCTAGGCACTCTCTTTTCATGAACCTTGTCTACAAAATCCATTTCTGCAGACACATGCGCATTACGACATTTCGCAAATTTTCCTGTTTCCCGGATTCTACACATTTCCGTCAATAAAAAATTTATGACATCATAATTGAAATAAAACCATCCTATATTTTAAGTTGGACGAAATGACACACAATAAGCAAAATTATTTTAAAATCGGTTAGTTTCGGAGTTCATCGCGGACAAACACTGTGACACGTAATTTATATACATATATATATAACATAATATAATATAATATATATATATATATATATATATATATATATATATATATATATATATATATATATATACAGTGCCGATTTATAAGCTCATTTTGGGCCCTGGGAACAGAAGATCTACTGACAGATCAAAATTTATTACCAGAAAATCTGGTTAAGTCCAGCTTATCCGGGCCCTAGGCACCCACTCCAAGCGCCCAATGGATAAACCCGGCACTGTTTATGTAAACAGTGTGACGGTATCTAAATAAGCCAATAACAACCTCCGGACAGTAGGGATCACTTTTGTCTAGTCGTATGTTACGTGCTTACGAATCCGTAGGTCACGGGTTCTAATCTCCAACATTGGTGACCTTGGGTAAAAAGAAAAAGGCAAACCTTCTGATGTATTGTCTACCTACAAGAAGAGCAAGCAAAAGTCATCAGACCCACTCGACGCAGCAAGCAAAGTCGTCAGACCCCCTCGACGCAGCAAACAAAGTCGCCAGAGCCACTTGACGCAGCAAAGTCGTCAGACTCACTTGACGCATCAGTAACAACTCACACGCTCGCCATAACAATAAATATCTTGTTCGTTCACCGATTCACTGGTGGGGGAGTACTGCGCCTGTATCTAAATAAGCCAGTAACAGCCTCCAGACAAGAGTGATCACTTTTGTCTAGTGGTATGTTACGTGCTTACGGATCAGAAAGTACCGAGCTCTAACCACCGACAATAGTATATATTCATTTAACAAGTTGCCCCCATGTTGCTTTATAGTGCGGCATTAATAAACTCTGTCTTACACACACCCAAGCGTAAGCAGCGAATGTCGAAGATATAGTCACAATCAAAGGCCTTTCTGCTAGTCCTATAACAGATATATCGACCTATAACGATGTATGTGTAGTGGCGTAGCTACCAATGGGCTAGGCGGTGCCGTGCACTGAGGCCCTCGGACCCTGACAACCAAGCAAGCCGAACTTGCGATAATTTCTTCCACTTTTAAAACATAAATATTTTTTATTATTATTTTACAAATGCCACACACTACAATAGCTCCTATGCCATTAGTGCACGTGCTATTGAAGTATTGTAAGACATAAATATAAAAGGTTGTAACTGTAATATAGCAACTCAGTTGAAAAAGTAATTTCGAACTTGTAGAGAATTCACCTAAATTCTTTTCTTTGTTTGTATAGTGTTGCGAAATTTTCAGACCACCTCCCGTTCTCTCTCTGCCCTTTCTAGGCTTCAGAATTCTAGTGGACGGCCATTTATTCTCGGGTTGCATCCGGTTCGAGGGTGGAATAGGAGGGAGGGCCCTTGTGGTGTCGAAGTTTGCCGGGGTGATGTCCAAGACAAGACCACGCAATATTTTAAGCGTTCAAGTCTCATTGAACGTTTGGTGATCATTTCCACAAAATAAGCCGATTTACAGCTGTGTGGCTCGAACTTCACACCAGGGATTCTCCAACGACGTTTTGTAGCATAACGTTTCGCTTTCCTTTTAACGTCAGTAAGTACTCGATAACATACAAATTGTGTTGCATAAAGTAGAAAACTAAAGTTGATAAAAATAAGAGACCCAGTGGTGCGTTTAAGCTCCAACAACGCCAAGAAAGAGAAGATAGCAAACGAAAATTGCTCAAAATTGACAAATTTCAGTCAGCTTTCTACGAGTACTTCTGGTTCAAATATTTCTTTTAATGACTTAGATGATGGGATCATTACAGTGTTACTTGAGAAGCCTACTGAAAGAAATTCGACAGTAATTGCTGTTCAAATTACCGTCGATCGTGTCAAAAAGGATCATGTCTGCATGGAACATGCAAAAGCGGAGGAACCATCGATCTCTACATTTTTTGAGAATGTGAATGATAAATCATTTTATGACTTGGGTTACTTCACGAATAATATATTAAGAGATAATTAAAAATGTCAAATTACTGATATGGGACCTTTACAGCCTTCAGGGTCTTTTCCAAAAGATATGCACCAGAACAACAGGTGTTTTTCCGGTGCATGTCGTACTACTATTCAAGTTCCAATTATGGACTAGTTAATCGTTTTTGGCTGTGTTATTCTAAAATACTGGATGCAGCCTATTGTCAACCCTGCTAGTTATTTGCTTCGCGAAAAAAAAAGGAAAAATGTATGGTGTATGGGCATTAAGGATTGAAGGCATTTTACAGAGAGAATTAAACAACACAGTTTTTCGAGTGGTCATGTGGAAGCATGCGCTGTTTATGAACGTTGGGGAGAAAAAGATACTATCGACAAGGAGCATGAAAATGAAATTCGCAAAGAAGAGTTATTTTGGAAAATAGTTCTTCAAAGGTTATTAGATATCAATCATACTTACACTATCAAAGAATTCTTTGGATTTCAGAGGATATCGAGAAAACTTAAGTTAAGATGGATACTATGGAAATTTTCTATCCTTTGTAGAGCTTGTAGCTCGATATAATCACATATTGCGGTCAGTTTTAGATATGCCCAAAGGTAACGATTTTTTTTATTTCTAAGTTTTGTAATAATTTTTTTTAATAATGTTTACGAATACGTTGAAATGGTCTATTTTTGCAAAAAATCACATTTTCAGTTTTTGATTTTATAGAATAAAGACTTTATTTAGCTTTATAATGCTCTTCTTATTTCGTCTCTAGGTCGCTTAAAAGTCAAGACATTTAAAAAATTAGCGAAGCGTGAAAACAGACATTTAAATAACCGGAAGTCAGCGTTTAAATGTCCTTAAACTCAACAAATAGGATTTAAATACCATAATTTTTATTAAATATAAATTAATAAAAATCTTTTTATTCAATAGAAAATACAAGTATGCATTCTGAGAGTATTTGAAAAGTAAATATGGTAATATGATATATATATATATATATATCAGTGGCGCACACAAGGGGGTGTTCTGGGGGTTCGGACCCCTCCCCCCCAAAGCCCTTGATTTTTTCTGATTGATTATAATTCTAAGTACATAGTACGTAAAATTTAATTAATTACTTGTTATTAATGATTAATTTTATTAATTAATGCTAATTATTTATTCACAAATTAGTTTTTTACTGTGTTTTGTTCCCGAAAATCGACAAAATCAAAAGGAGCATGATACAAGAATGGTGAACTTTCGACCCCGGACCCCGCCCCCTTGAAAAATTCCTGTATGCGCTACTGATATATATACATATATATATATATATATATATATATATATACACTGGTGTGCAAAAATTAAGGACGAAGTCGAAAAATTAGCATATCAGCTGAACGAAGAGGCAGAGCGGACAGAAAGACAGATCAGGAGATTAAGTAAGGTGATGTACGGTAGCACATGCGCAGATATGCAGGTAGACGTAATGGGGGAGTGTCTGAGTAGCATAAAGCATGTTGTCGGTGTAAGATCAGTATTTCTGGCAAAGAGATTGCACGCCGTATAGCAGTTAAAATCACACCGAGTCACAGCGAGAAATGGCGAATAATCAATCTGTTAGACGACATCTGGATGCTTTTACCCGAGGTCGATTCATTGGAAGTTGGAGGAAGGCCGCAGTGTGACAAGTGTGGCTGCAGACTTCGGAATTGCTCACAGAATCGTTTCACGACTTTGGAGACAATTTCAAACTACAGGAACAGCTATCCGGGGGTTCAGTAGTGGTCGTCCACAAGGAACCACACCCGCAGATGACCGGTATATTGTCTTACAGGCCAGAAGAAACAGGCGGCAGACAGCGGGAGAAATCGTTAGACACACGACACAGGTGACTGGACGAAAGATATCGCGCTTTACCGTGGCCAGAAGACTGCACTGTGGTGGTCTGTTTGCACGACGCCCTGTACGGCGTGTAACTTTAACGCCTGCCCATCGGAGAAGGCGTTCTCTGTGGTGCCGGGAACACCGGAATTGGAGAGACAATGAATGGGGACGAGTACTCTTTACAGATGAGAGCAGATTCAGTTTGAGTAGCGATTCTCATCGCATACTCATCTGGAAAGAGCGGGGAAGCCGTAATCATCCTTCGAACATCATTGAAAGGGACAGGTATGGAGGTCGCGGTGTTCTCGTTTGGGGAGGCATCATGCTTGGTAGTCGTACAGACCTTCACATCTTCGACGCAGGTTCAGTCAACGGGACCCGTTATTGTAACGAGATTCTTCTTCCATTCTTTTTAGAGGCGCTATGGGTCTGCAGTTCCTTTTCATGGACGCAATGCACCATGTCATCGCACAGTAGCTGCTGAACGGCTCTTAGAGAGTGAGGATATTGAACGTATGGATTGGCCGGCACGATCTCCGGATCTCAATCCCATCGAGCATGTATGGGATTTTCTAGGCAGACGCTTGGCAGCTCGTACCTTACCACCAGCAACGATTCGGGAGCTTCGATTGGCGCTGCAAGACGAATGGGCAGCAATGCCTCAACAACTCATTGACACCCTCATTCTCAGCATGGGCAGACGCTGTGAAACCTGCCTAGCAGTCAGGGGAGATCATATCCCCTACTACTACTCCCTTTCTTGCTGGACACCCATCACAGGGATGTTTCGGCCTTCAGTCGCATTGCGCTCCAGGCTACTTTTTCAATAAAGCTTCTTTTTATCCCTCTGATTTCTCTTTTAGTAAGTGTTGCTTACATATTACACATGTCCTTACGTATTGGGGATCTTACGGTATTAAATGTGTTGATTTGGAAAGCTTTTGTACAAAGTTATATTGAAAAAACCGTCTCGTCCTTAATTTTTGCACACCAGTGTATATATATATATATATATATATATATATATATATATATATATATATATATATATATATATATATATATATATATGTATATATATATATATATATGTGTGTGTATATATATATGTATATATATGTATGTATATATATATGTATATATATATATATATTACATTTAATTTGATTTGATTAAGACTGTTTAGTTGCAAAACAAAAGTTATCAGCTTTATTTGATATATTATCAGTTAATTATTAGCTCGTATTATTTTTAAATTAATTATGGGAAATAACAAGAGTAAAATTTATTCCCGTAAACGTTAGTATAAAGCAAATGAGTACCGTAATAAAGTTTCAATTTCCGAGAACGAAAAAATTAGTACCGATTTAAATATTCCAGCTGTGAGTAAATCAGAAAGGTAATTAATTCTTTAAAACCTGCAGATGTTCCAGGAAACAATGAAAAAAATATTATTTTTAATTTAAAATTTTTATGTAATATGATTTCGTTATTTTGTTGTCCTTTGTTTTATTTTTGTGTTGTGCAAGACTCTATGTTTCTCTCGGTTAATGAAGTAACTTTAAAATTTAAGGGATTTCAGGGATTGTTAGATATCTTGAAACACATTTATGTGTGACTACTGGTGTATCAACATTGAAAAGTTTTGCTGAACTGGATGAAATTTGAGTAACAGAGTCTAAACGACATTCTCTGTCGGTGGCCAAAGTTGCCAGAAAAAATAAATAAATTAACCAAAAAGAATATAGTGATTAAAAATGAGCAAACATAAGGTATATAAGCTATAAAACTGGAGAATTTTTAGTTAGTAACTATGTAAATATAAAAATATGTCATAAATAGTACTAAAAATGCATTTTTCTCTAAATAATTTTTTTTTTGTATATTTTGAAAATTTTAAAAATGATAACCCAAAATATTACCGATAAATATCTTTGAACAATTTTTTCTCATAAGGTTTTCTATAGGGAGAACGAGAGAGCGTGGATTAAAATAAATATTAAAACAAGATTATTTTTTAAATTATGGTCTAGGATTGTATAACAGTGTTGTAAAATATGGCAAATTTCTTGCATTGGCTCTTCGACTAGCTCTAAAAATTTTATTTATTTATTTAACGAAAATATATCACTTCAAGTCCTATATGCATACATAATTATTTTAATACTTAATTTATTTAAATTGGGTCAATAAATTTTCATGTAGAATTTTTTGAATATTCCTAAAATTTCTTCAAAATTCCTTATAAATTTACCAATTTTCTGAAGTTTAAATAAATTATTTCAAATATTACATAAGCATTGCTTATTTAGGTACAGACTGAAGTTAAAAATGCAATAAGTTTTTCTTGAAAGTGATCTTTCTTAAAAGAATGGCACCTAATGTATATTCGTATACCTCAACTATTTATATTTAGTGTTTTTTTTATGTAAATCGCGCTTTTTGAATGTTTTTAGGATCTACAAGATATTTGAGTGCAACAATTCAAAATGAAATGATTGAGTACTTGGGGATCAAACTTGAAAACCATTTGATGGAACAAATTAGAGCAGGGGTACTCGACCTTTTTTTCTGCTGGGCCGCATACATATGTCAATTATTTCACGCTGGCCGCATACATATGTTAGTTATTTCACGTGGGCCGCAACATGAAAATAAATGGGGGAAGGGGGGGAATGCTTTAAGACCAAGAAAACACTGGAAATTTAAAATGTGGAAAATTGATCAAAATATTAAAAGTCCTGTTTTACCTTTTTTAATTATATTTTTAATATATATATATATATATATATATATATATATATATATATATATATATATACACACTCAGGAACATTGAAAATAGCGACCCAAGAAGAAAGCATTGCATTGAAATGAAATTTAATACACATAATGACACAGATGAGAGATTCACTTGATCTCAAAAACAAGACAATTAAACGAATACAGGGTGTGCAACGACACAAATACTGGGCAACTTCAATAGCGCGTTGGACCACCTCCAACTGCAATACATGCCGCCACACAGTACGGCATTGAGTTGATTAGACGCCTTATGTTGTCCTAAGGCAGATGGGCCCACAAATCTTGAGCAGCCAACTCTAAATCATGTACAGAGTGACACGATGGCATCTGCCGTTTTAGCTGATCCCACACGTGCTCTACAGGAGAGAAATCGGGGGAGCGGGGCGGCCATGGATGAGTCTGAAAATGACGTAGAAAGTCTTGAGCAACTCTTGCTGCATGTGGACGAGCATTATCTTGCATGAAAATTGCCCCTGGGAGACCATTTAGGAAAGGTCCTACATGGGGCCGAAGAATATCACTAACGTAACGTTGGCCCGTTAAGGTTCTATGCATCACAATTAAAAAGGATCGGCTATCATAGGCTACGGCCCCGCAGACCATTACACCAGCTGTGCGGACAGAGTGACGTAGAACAGTGTGGGGGGAATTGTACCGCTCACCAGGGCGCCTCCACACCCGTACACGGTTATCATCTGTCCCCCAAACAAACCGGGATTCATCACTAAATACAACCTTTTGCCAATCTGTGGCATTAAACATTGATCTGGCTTGGCAAGACTGTAGACGCAGTTGCCGATGTTCCGGTGTTAAAGGGAGTGCACGGAAAAGGCGCTTGGATTTAAGATTTGCTTCTGCAAGGTGTCTGGAAATTGTTTGTGGAACATTTGCTACGCCTACGTCTGCTCGTATCGTTGAACGAGTCACTGTGGGGTCCACAAGTGCTTGCCGCACGATTCTTCGATCCTCTCTCCTCGTGGTCTTCCTGGTCACTCCAGATACGGTTTTACGCGCGTAGGTACCTTCTCGTGTCCACTGCTCCCAACAACTTCTAACGGCACACTCCGAAAAATCCACCTGGCCAGCAACACGGCGCGTCGACCAGCCTGTAGTTTTCATGCCGATGATCAGGCCCTCTCAAACTCGCTTAACTGTGAGAAATGTCTTCTAGCACGTTTACCAGGCATGTTTCGCTTACCAAAGACTTCCTACAATTGGCGACTAATCGTCACGTTTATGAAACTTCGAATTTGTGCTGGTTTATATAGCACTCTCTTCCTGATTGTAGCGCAACCTCGGCGTGTAAGATAAGAGCATGCGTATTGGCACAAAATATGGATCATTTGCATATCACATTATGCTGTACTTATTTGCAAAGTTTCGCTATTGTACTTAGCTTCCTTCTTGGGTCGCTATTTTCAATGTTCCTGAGTGTATATATGTATATATATATATATATGTATATATATGCCACTAACACTAAATTGGAAGCATTTAAGAAACACTCCTTCACAATTTCTGAATCTCTGTAAATGGTTTCATATTGTGACAAACCTATACGTAACTTTATCACTAACCTTCTGAGACGTCTTTTTTAGGGAAATTTAATTCCCCTACCTATTTCCAATCAGCTCCAAAAAGAGGACAGGATTCCTTGTTATGCAGATAAGATAAAGTATTTAAGTCAAACGGAATAGTAAAGTAAAAAGCAGTAGGAGAGAGAGATTGAAGCAGAAAGGTATAACGGTGAAGTGAGAGATTTATTATTGAAGATTTCTAGGTGGATAAATTAATCTCAGGAAGAGTTGAGGTTCAGTGTGGTAAATATTGATTTATATTTAAAGTCTCATTAAAGCTTTATATTAGGAGTGAGATTAAAGTTAAATGTTCAATAGGAATATTATTGAATATAATTCTGGGATCTCTTATCGTGGAAATCTCTGCGTGATCGATATTCTAATTGTTAATTAATTGGATCATTAAATATTTAAGTTAATTTAAAGGAAAGTCCCTTTTAAACCTCATATAGCTAATTTGAATTATTTGTTATTAAAAGTCTTTGATTCTATTTGGGAAAGATAACCAAATAAAGTTATTTATAAAAATGGCTACTGGTTCTTATCTGACTCCAAATTATTCTCGTTCACAAAGTGAGATCCAAGGGGATCTTCACAATATGTGATTACCAATAATATAACAAACTCCATAGGATGTCTTTGTTACCGTTGTGATAATACCACTGACAAAACACTTTGTTGCTGTTGCAAAAAGTATTCAAGAAAGCTTATTATCACCTCTTGAAAGAGATCTTCGAGAATAAGTGTCAGTGAATGATTCATGTTTATTGGTATTTTTTTAAATACAGAGCACTTTCGTGACAAATCAAACAATTTCTGATCCATGTTTGTTTTTCACTATAAAATAGTCAAACTCCCAATCGTCCCAACGATATATTTTCATCGAATGTTATTAATGATTAATTTTATTAATTAATGCTAATTATTTAATCAATGATTAGTTTTTTACTGTGTTTTGTTCCCGAAAATCGACAAAATAAATAGGAGCATGATACAAGAAAGGTGAACTTTCGACCCCGGACTACCCCCTTGAAAAGTTCCTGTGCGCGCCACTGGTTGACTGTTATCGTTAACCGTAATCATTCCAAATAGAAAAGGAATATCTATTCGTACCCGCTTGACACATGCAGCAAAAAGCAAAATTGATATATTCGATTTCTTCATAAAGAATTTCCCATCAAATATTTAATACAATGTGTGACCAATCTATACGGAACCTTTCCATTAATCTACTTAGGCGTCTTTTGGGGGAATATAAACTCGCGTATATATATATATATATATACTTCCGATCAACTCCAAAAAGAGGAACGGGATATGCAAAGTAGATAATGTATTTAAGTCGAGCGTTGTAAGCTAGCAATATAGATGTGGAAGGCTATTAAGCCAGCAACTTTAACCTCAATCTTAGAGGATTCCAGGATATTAAGATGGTGAAGACGTATTGCGGCTATTCTACGGAAGTACCAGAAAGCTGATATAGCCAGCGGTAAATATAATTTGCGTACGCGTAAAAAAAGCGTTAGTTTAGTCGAATTAGTTAAAGTTAATGAAAGTTAAGAATTCGAGTACGCGTGTATTTCTCTGATCTCCTATTTCGGTAGACCTTACTTGATCTTGAGCGTAATTATTAATTAGTTGCATCATTCGTAATTTAATTTAGTATAAAGGTAAATCCCTTTATTTGACGTAACATAAAAATATTATATGTTATTAGAGGTTTTTTTGAGAATTGAAAAACTAAATAATTATTATTATTATACAAAATCGCTCTCGGTGATTCTTTGCCTCAAATTAATCTTAGTGTCCAGGGTAAGACCCAGGAGGGTGTCCACAGTGGCGCCAAACGAGTAAATTCCGTGCTTAGAGTCGGATCTAGTTTTCGAATCATCCCTAAACAGTATTTTTCGGGGGTGGAGAACGTGGCAGAATTCTTGGAAAATATTGATAAAACTTAACATATTACGAGATACTCACACAACTGGCTTGTGCATATTTAAAGGGTCATCTCACACGACGGGCACTAGATTGGTTTCAGGTTCTATGTTATAGGGTTGTTGAAGACAAGACGACGGATTACGCGCTTTTAAAGCAAGCTTTGACAGAGCAGTACCCCGTGGTTACAAATAGGTCGGAACTAGGAACTCGTTTTTTCGCATCATCTCAAAAGCATAATCAAAAACCGTCTGATTTTGTGTATGACTTGTTGAATATTCACAAAATTTTAAAACTCGAAATGACGGAGGAAAAATTGATAGATCATGTTATTAGTAGATTAGAACCTCATATTGTAGATTATGTAGAGGTTAGGCACCCGCAAATGAAATCTAACCTTCTACAAATAATTGATAAGTACGAGGAAAGGTTTCTAAATAGAAAGATCAGAGGTTCGATTTGGGAATTCCGAGATACAAACCAAAGTAAGAACAATCGTTTCCCTAACAGGAATCGGCAGGAAAATTGGAGGGAAACGAGAGGTAACAATAGATACTCGGCAATAGCAGACCGCGCGGAGGAAGTTCAATAGATTTGAGATTCAAGGTATTACGGATAATCGGAGATTCGATGGTCGACGCCGAGGTGGTCAATCTGATAATAGATTTCACAATCAAAGCGGTCGACAAGGTGGTTCGAGGAACATTTCTTTCAGTGTCAGAATGATCAAAACAGATATTTAAACTTTTAAACGATCGATGCAAGTATGGGGGTGATAGATTGCGATGTACAGAAAATCCTCCTGATACGGAAAACCGAACTATTAGGATATCCTCATTACGAATGACTCCAGTAGATTTACCTTATGTCTCCATTCTTTTAAATGAAAAATTTATTACAGCAATTTAGGACACGGGAGCGGAGAAATCTTTCATATCAGAGGAGGTCTATTGCAAATATTTTTCGTATCGGCCGCGTCAAAAGACGAAAGATAGAGTAGTGACGGCCCAGGGAGCCCGTGTTGTCACTTACGTCGGGTTGAATTACAGATTCGGATCCAAAAATTCCAGAAAAACTGGGAATTTCTCATTCTTAACAATATGCAATACCAATGCATCTTATTCATTGATTTTATGATAGAGTCCAAATTGACTTTAGATTTCGATCAGAAATCTCTGATCATTCCAGATGACCAAATTAAGCAGTTGCCAAAAGTGGAAAAGCCGGTTGAGAATGATCTATCAGATACGAAGCTCGATGAAGGGCAAAAGGATTAATTTATTAAAGGATTTATTTAATGGTTTTAAAGGGCTATTCTCAGACCAGCCGGGGTTAACTCAAGTTTTATAACATGAAATCGATACTGGCTACAAATGACCGGTAGTGTCAAGACCCTACCGATATGACATGGTCAAACAAGGAATAACCAATTATCACATTGAGAAAATGTTAGAAGAGGGTACAATTGTAGTGTTCAGTCCCCATACGTGTCACCGGTAGTTTTAATGCACAAAAATAATGACCTTCCTCCAGATTTTCCAGAGGCGTATCGATTCTCGATTGACTATCGCAAACCTAATGCCTTAACTAAATACCCCCTATATCCGTTACGGGTGATTGATGATCTAATCACAAACATTCCGCATACTGGCGTCATGTCAACATTGGATTTAAAAAGTGGTTATATATTTTCAACTGGCGATTAGTCCGAAAGATATCGAGAAAACCACCTTTATAATTTGCAATGGAACCTTTGCATTCCTCAGAATGCCTTTCGGCTTTCCAGGGGTGGCGCCAAATTTACAAAATGCCATAGACATTATATTAAAACCTGTTATTGGGCGTTTTGTGATGGTTTATATGGACGATGTTATTATCACATCTCCATCGTTTAATGAACACATAGATCATTTGAATCAGGTATTTACATTGTTGCGAGACGCAGGGCTAACTCTTAACAACAAAAAAATATCCCTTCGCACATGACAAATTGAAGTATTTAGGTCTCATAATTAGTAAGAAAGGGATTGAAACCGATAACAATAAGGTCAGGGCAATCGCAGAAATGAAACCTCCTAAAAATAATAGGGAAATGAAGAAGTTTTTAAGGATGGCGGGGTGGTATCAGAAGTTTATACCCCATTTTGCACATATATGTGAACCATTATATCGGTTAAAGAAAAAGGGGGCTAAATTTAATTGGTCGACGGAAGCACATGATGCTTTTGATAAAATAAAACGAGCATTAACAGAGGCACCAGTTTTGCAGTTGCCGAATTTTACAGAGCAGTTTAACTTACTTACGGATGCAAGTGGGGTCGGAATTTTTGCTGTGCTTAATCAAAACCCCAGACCTATTGCATTCGCGTCTAGAACCCTGAACAAGGCCAAAATAAACTATACAGTTACTGAACGAGAATGTTTGGCGGTGATATGGGCATTAAATAAGTTTAAAACTTATTTTGGGTCACTACCGGTAAAGGTAATCACAGATCATGCGGCATTAACAAAGCTAACGAATGGGAAAAACTTATCTAGTGAGATGATTAGATGGGCACAAAAGTTAACCGAGCTCAACATTGAATGGGAACATCGACCCGGTGTCCAAAACGTTGTTGCGGACATATTGTCTAGGGATCCAGTAGGCAATATGGATGGATCACAAATTTTGTGATCAGCTCTTCAAGCCTTAGCCTTAAACTCCCGAGAACAACTCATTCGAGAGCAAAGTGAAGATCCTGAGTTAGCACACATGTATTGTTATTTAGAAAACCCAGACGACGGTTCCGTTAATGCGACTATATGCGAGGGTTGGTCCCAGGATTTTAAATTAATTTTGGAGAACTAAGACTGTAAATTCCTAGATCTCTTCGCGAAACAATAATGCAAGAATTTCATTATCTGCCATTAGCAGGCCATTTAAGAAAGAGGAAGACCTATTTAAAATTGCGTGACACATGTTATTTTCCATATATGAGAAAATATATATTTGAATATGTTTCAACCTGTGACCGGTGTCAAAAATTTAATTGCAAAAACGCGGTAATAGCTGGTCAATTAATTCAGATAGTATCAAATTACCCCAATTAAATCGTAACGTTAGACTTATTAGGCCCCTACCTCCCATCCCAACCCGAAAGATATAGATTTCTATTGGTAATAACTGATCACTTCACTAAGTGGAGTGAGCTTATTCCTTTACGAAAAGCTTCGGCCCAGGCCATAGCTAACGCCCTTTTTGAAAATTATATTTCACTTTACGCAGCTCCGTTTTCTTTGATTAGTGATAATGACCCCCAATTCATATCGGAGGTATTTGAACATTTAAGTCACTGGTTGGACATAAAACATATGAAAACGGTAACATACCGGCAACAGGCGAATTTAACGGAAACAGTTAATCGTAATTTTGTCCAGATGATAGCCCGTTTTGTAGAAGAAATCCGCGAAAACTGGGACCGATTTCTTCATGAGTTCGCTTTCTCGCGCTGCGTACATCAGTGAACGAAACAACAAATAAAACTCCGGCTGAGTTATTCTTAGGTAGAAAGATTATAACACCTTTTAGTAAATTAATAAATCTCACAGAGGGTGCTGAATATGTAGGAAGAAACATTGAGAAATTATTCGTTGAGGCAAGGCAGAATATTCGGAAACAACATAAAACGTGGGAAAAATATTATAATCAGAAAAAGAGGGAAGTTAACATCAAAGTAAATGATTTGATGCTAGTACAAACTCATTTTATAAGTGCTGCGGGTAGGAGAGTTGTCGGAAAGTTTATGCCTAAGTTTGAAGGGCCATATAGAGTGTTGGAGGTTTGGAATAACAATTTGATCATTTGAAAGAAGTGAAAAAGGGTCACAGTTAATATCGACCAGGTGCGAGTGTACCATCCAAGACAATCCGACACGATTAGTTCGGATAGTCATGTTGAGACACTATATGAAGGACAGAGGTCTAGTAATGGGTCAGATAGATCGCACCCAGGAAAATTCAAAGGATCTAGGAAAACCTCGAGTGAGGAGAGTAAGGGTCGTAAATCAAATAAGGGTAATGCCGGACGGGAGGATCCGAGATTGAAACGCAAAGTAGGGTCAAATGGGTCAGTGGACAAGTAGGATTTAAAGCGGGTCAAAATATGGTATGCAAAAGATCTCTGCAGGGGTCCGTACATAGGTCCAGAAAAGACCAACCCCTGAACCTACACAGGGGATAAAAAGAGCAATTCTGTCCTCGGTTTCATCTCGAAAGTATAAATATAGAAGACCTAATAGCCCTTCCCAGGGATCAAAGTCCATTGCAGGTCCCTCACATCAAACAGATACCAGGCAGGGCAAGTCACCTACCGAGGGGAGCAAGCAAGGAACGAGTGGACAATATCACAGCACCCGAGAGACAAGGACAACTACAAGCGGAACCAACAGGGCAGCTGAGAGGAGACTAGTCCGGTCTAAACAGGTGGCAGCAATGAGACCTTGTCCTTACTACCTACGCAGCAGAGTAAAACAGCCCGAAGGAATACCAGAGGAGCAGCGGAATCGACAGTATCCCGCAGAACAACATCAGGAGAAGGAGCCTCAGCATGGAAGCCTTAGACGGAGATCCGGTGGATAGCAGCGAATAGAAGACAAAGAAAAGAATCAGGCTGTATCGTTTCTTTTTTTTTCTCCTTTCGAACAAGTGGTTGGAAGAATTATTGCAATAAAGCATGTCACGGGCAGATTTTTAATTTAAGAAGCCAAGCAAAAGTAGGCACTACAATTAGTGTGTTTTTTCTTGATGAGAAAAATCAGCTTTTGTGTTAATTTTTTTGTATAAATATGGAGAAAACATTTGTAAGAATGCATTTGTTTACTTCTATGTATGACTTCGCTAAGATGCGACAAATCCTTTGGTTGTTTGTTTTATTGGTTTATTGAAAAATGTTTGAAATTGTATGTATATGTATGTGTATATTTTGTCTCACATCTGGTGACTTGGGAAGCAGCGTAGTTAGGTAGGGCTAACATTTAATACTAACAAGCACAGGATGCATGGAATGGGAATATTAAGGAGCCAGATGCTTTAATTGATGTATATAAAAATGTTTTGTAGAATATTGCCGCACACACAATTTGCTACAAGTCCCGACAGACCAGTTGGCAGAGCGTTGGACTCCATTTCCTCTGGTCTTGAATTTAAATCCCGGCCCCGGCAGATTTATCCAGACTGGAATTTTCTTTTCATTTTTAATGTATTGTTTGTCTAGGTTCTATATGAATCCAGATCATTCTTTAGAGTGCATACTGGTTATTTCTCGAATATTCGGTAAGTTTATAAAAGCTGAGTACGTCGCCAGTTGGGCATGTTCTCAGTCCAGTGTTGTATCGAGCTCCCTCGTTAGAATAGATCTAATTGTTTGTTTAACTGGATTGTGTACTTCTTTCGAACTCCGTGACACGTTTGGTGGAGTAGCGGGGTAACAATTACGTCAAACGTGAATAATAGTGACAACCTTCACAGGAGCCTCCGGTTAAGAGGATTATTCCCGAATTTGGACTGTTAAAAGAAAATAGTAGGAAGAGAACAAAAATGCCGACCGAGCAAGAAGCCAAGCCCTCTGTAGTAACACTTTCGTTACAGCAATGGAGGAACCCATCGACCTTCCGAGGAGTGCCTGGGGAAGACCCTCTTAAATGGCTTAAAGAGTACGATCGAGTAGCCAATTTTAACAAGGGGGATGACATGATGTGTCTTGCTAATGTTTATTTCTTTCTTGACGGTACTGCGAGACAGTGGTATGTCAACAACGAAGATGCCTTAGATTCTTGGGAAGCGTTTAAGAATGGACTAAGTGGATATACCAGAAGGGCAGAAGAACAACTAAAATGCCGAGCCGAGTGTTCAGGGGAGAGTACACAGTCCTACATACAAAGTGTATTAGGACTTTGCCAAGAGGTAAATCCTCTGATGAAAGAAGGCGAAAAAGTATCACACCTAATGAAAGGTGCTGCAGAGGATATTTATCAGGCCCTGTTGACGAGAAAAATCAACGACACAGCAAATTTTATCAAATGGTGCAACTATAGCGAGGATATGAAGCAGAAAAGAGTTGGTCGACCGAGATTTTAAAGGCATTCAAGCGTCGTAGCGGTTGCATCCCTGACGGATGAGACTGATTTGGTCTCTCTTATTCGCACAATCGTACGAGAAGAAGTCCATCGACTAATTAACCAGACGCAAGAATCTTTGGACTCCGATCCCCAATCCTTAGAAGAGATCGTTCAAGACGAAGTTGAAAAGGTTTTGGCCCCAGTGTCAGTAAAAGTTACAGAAACTAGACCACGAGCAACATACGCCGCTGTAACCAGGAAATCCAGAGCTCCTGTTCAGAGATTCCCACCTCAGCCAAGAAAAACTTATGTGTGGAGAACGACTGACAACAGACCTGTTTGTTTCCACTGCGGACGTCCTGGGCATGTAATGCACTACTGCCGAGAGAGAAAGGCTGTCTTTGACAACTATCGAAACCACCGACGGAACTTCGACGACGTTGACACTGAAGAAGAAATTCATCGACCAAACACCGCTCGCCGTTCTATGCCAAGTCCCACGAGAGGCCGATCCCCAATACGCCGTTATAGATCCCCGTCGCCATATCGCCGATCCAGTCAGTCGCCAAGCCGTAGGATGGAGGAAAATTAAAGAGAGCGACCTTCCAAGGAGGTGAGGCCGCGTGTACTGGAAATCCTCCGTCGGCCGCCAAGATGACTGGTAACCAACTAGACGTAATAATAGATAATAAGCCTATACGTGCTCTAGTGGATTCTGGGGCATCGTTTTCTGTCATATCCGATAAGTATCACCGATTTTTAAAGAAAGTTCTGTTTGCTGATACCAAGAGCGTTATGCTGAAAGTCGCGGATGGAAATTTGGTTCGGCCGATAGGAAAATGTGTTTTACGTGTCCGTATAAACAATCAAGAACTGCCTTTTGAATTTATTGTTTTATCACATTGTAGCCATGACGTCATCGTAGGATGGGACTTTTTAGAGGCATCTCAAGCCGTTATAGACTGTAGACAAAATGAACTTGTTCTAGAAGACATCTGTCGAGACTCCACAGCACCTGACGCCTGGAAATTGTATGCAACCAGGGACTACACACTTAAGCCGCACTCTTTAACTAGAATAACATTATCAGTATATCAAACCCAAGGAGACATAAATGTAGTTCTAGACGGCAGCAAACATTTGCTCTTCGAGAAAAATATTGCTATACCGTCCGATTTCCACATATCGTAATGGAAAAAGTGATGTCTGGGTAGCCAACCTGCAGTCCCGAAACCAAATAATCCCTAGAGGAATGTGCACAGGCCAAGCCAAACCGCTAAATGAAGGGCATCTATGTGTTATTTCTGACACATCGGGTGGCTTGGACGACCAACAAGAAACATCGGATTCACAGATGAATTGTTCGCTAATGATGTCACCTGAGTTAAGTGACGAGCAGAGAAACAAGCTATCCGAGCTACTACGAAAATGTTCTGGACTTTTCACGAAGACCAACAAGTCGACAGCCGTGAAGACGAATGTGAAGCACAAGATTTAAACTGGTGATCATGCTCCAATCAACCAACGAGCCTACAGAGTCTCGCCGACTGAAAGACGCATCATTCATGAAGAGGTTCAGAAAATGCTTGATGAAGGTATCGTCCAACCCTCTGAAAGTCCTTGGTCATCACCCGTTGTGCTCGTAAGAAAAAAAGATGGTAGTTGGCGTTTTTGCGTCGATTATCGCAAGCTGAATAGCGTCACGAAAAAAGACGTTTATCCTCTGCCTCGTATTGACGATACACTCGACTGTCTGAAAAGTGCCAAGTTCTTTTCTTCCATGGATCTCCGTTCTGGTTATTGTCAAATAGAAATAGACGAAGCAGATCGTGAAAAGACTGCATTTATTACCCTCGAAGGCTTATACGAGTTTAAAGTCATGCCGTTCGGTCTCTGTAATGCACCTGCGACCTTCGAGAGAATGATGGACAATTTGCTACGCCATTTTAAATGGACTATGTGTCTTTGTTACCTAGATGACATAAAAGTGTTCTCAGAAACTTTTGAAGACCATCTTATACGATTAAGGCTTGTTTTAAAATGTCTTCAGAAGCTGGTCTTAAATTAAATTCAAAGAAGTGTCTTTTTGCTGCCCAAGAAGTAAAGATTCTAGGCAATCTTGTATCTAGTAATGGCGTTGGTCCCGATCCCGACAAAGTAAAAGCCGTAAGAAATTTTCCTACTCCAAAGAATATACATGACATACGAAGTTTTCTTGGCCTTTGTTCATATTTTAGAAGATTTATTAAAGGGTTCTATTATCTCGTCGAACCCTTGCAGTCGTTGCTGAAAAGTGGCGTGGAGTTTCATTGGTGTCCTGAAAAGGTGGAAGCATTTAACAGTCTTAAGAAAGCACTTATTTCGGATCCACAGTATTGGGGATGTACTACGAAAGCGCTTCTACAGAAATCCATACTGATGCAAGCGGGTACGGTATCGGAGCAGTCCTGGTACAAATTCAGAATAATGTCGAGAAAGTTATAGCATACGCCTCTAGAACTCTCACAAAAGCCTAAAAGAATTATTCCACCACAGAAAGGGAATGTCTTGCCATCGTATGGGGTACCAACAAATTCCGGCCGTACATATTCGGAAAACACTTTACTGTTGCCACTGACCATCATTCCTTGTGCTGGCTCATGAGTCTAAAGGATTCTTCGGGAAGGCTTTGCCAGATGGGCCCTCCGACTTCAAGAGCATGATTTTGACGTAAAATATAAAACTGGTAAGAAGCATAGTGACGCCGACGCTCTTTCGAGAAATCCAGTGGAAGAGGAAATGGAGACACCAGACAAATTTTTAACAGTCACCACGAGTATGAACCTTGCGATGGAACAGAAAAAGATCCAAACCTTGTGAAACTTTCGAGAAACTCATCCAAAAACGAAGAATTCATATTCATTGACGGGATCCTATGCAGGAAAAATTTTGATCCAGATGGAAAGTTACGGTTACCAGTCACTCCCAAACATCTACGAGCAGACATACTAAGGCACTTTCATGACGCCTCCACCGCAGGACACCTTGGTTTCGTGAAAACTTATGACAGGATTTGCAAGAGATTTTACTGGCCGGGAATGTACCGAAATGCCGTTCGGTATATCATGCATTATCGGGAATGCCAAAGGAGAAATTCCGTTCCTCAACGACCACCTGTACGTTTAGTTCCCATCCCTCCAGCTATAGCTCCCTTCCATCACATTGGAATTGATCTCCTTGGGAGATTTCCAAAATCTGCTCATGGAAACAAATGGATAATAGTCTGCACGGATTACTCAACACGATATGCGATAACAAAAGCCTCGCCGACAGCCGAAGTCGACGAAATAGCGAAGTTCTTACTCGAAGAAATTGCCCTCAGGCATGGAGCTCCTCGAGTAATTATCACAGATCGTGGAGCCGTTTTTAGATCCAGACTTGTTTCCTCTCTCGTCGACTTGTGTAACATTGATCATCGTTTCACAGCGGCGTATCATCCCCCAAACAAATGGACTGAGGGAACGCTTCAATAAGACCTTGGCCGACATGTTGTCTATGTATGTGGATGCAGAGCAGAAAAATTGGAATAAAATTCTACAATTTGTAACCTTCGCTTATAATACCTCTAAACAAGAGACAACAGGTGGTTTTACGCCGTTCTATTTACTTCATGGTCGTGAAGCGGAAACGACACTAGATGCAATGCTACCATTCTGTCCTAACGATTTTTATGACAATAACATCACCAAGATAGCAGCCAGAGCCGAAGAATCACGACAGATAGCCCGAGTGCACACTCTGAGAGCTCAAGACAAAGATCTTCGACGTTGCGATACCGAACACCAAATGGTATCTTACGCTCCCGGAGAACTCGTATGGGTTTATACCCCAGTAAGAAAAGTCGGTCTCTCCGAAAAACTTTTAAGAAGGTATTTCGGACCGTATCAGGTGCTACGCCGTTTATCAGCCGTGACTTACGAAGTACAAGATTTTGATCCTGCTTCTAGAAAAAGAAAACTAAGAGAAGTTGTCCATGTCGTGCACATGAAACCGTACCATAATCCCACCGAGCAAATCGAAACTGAGGATAAACAAATTCAGGATATCATTCCTCCCAAAGAACCATACAAAGGACCCATCACTCGTTCCAGAATAAAGACCCTTGAACAAAATGACAGCGGGGCGTTGTCTTCTTTTTAGAGGGGAGCAATGCCGCACACACAATTTGCTACAAGTCCGGACAGCCCAGTTGGCAGAGCGTTGGACTCCATTTCCTCTGATCTCGGGTTCAAATCCCGGCCCCAGCAGATTTATCCAGACTGGAATTTTCTTTTCATTTTTAATGTATTGTTTGTCAAGGTTCTAGATGAATCCAGATCATTTCTTTAGAGTGCATACTGGTTATTTCTCGAATATTCGGTAAGTGTATAAAAGCTGAGTACGTCGCCAGTTGGGCATGTTCTCAGTCCAGTGTTGTATCGAGCTCCCTCGTTAGAATAAATCTAATTGTTTGTTTAACTGAACTGTGTACTTCTTTCGAATTCCGTGACACGTTTGGTGGAGTAGCGGGGTAACAATTACGTCAAACGTGAATAATAGTGACAACCTTCACAGGAGCCTCCGGTTAAGAGGATTATTCCCCGAATTTGGACTGTTAAAAGAAAATAGTAGGAAGAGAACAAAAATGCCGACCGAGCAAGAAGCCAAGCCCTCTGTAGTAACACTTTCGTTACAGCAATGGAGGAACCCATCGACCTTCCGAGGAGTGCCTGGGGAAGACCCTCTTAAATGGCTTAAAGAGTACGATCGAGTAGCCAATTTTAACAAGGGGATGACATGATGTGTCTTGCTAATGTTTATTTCTTTCTTGACGGTACTGCGAGACAGTGGTATGTCAACAACGAAGATGCCTTAGATTCTTGGGAAGCGTTTAAGAATGGACTAAGTGGATATACCAGAAGGGCAGAAGAACAACTAAAATGCCGAGCCGAGTGTTCAGGGGAGAGTACACAGTCCTACATACAAAGTGTATTAGGACTTTGCCAAGAAGGTAAATCCTCTGATGAAAGAAGGCGAAAAAGTATCACACCTAATGAAAGGTGCTGCAGAGGATATTTATCAGGCCCTGTTGACGAGAAAAATCAACGACACAGCAAATTTTATCAAATGGTGCAACTATAGCGAGGATATGAAGCAGAAAAGAGTTGGTCGACCGAGATTTTAAAGGCATTCAAGCGTCGTAGCGGTTGCATCCCCTGACGGATGAGACTGATTTGGTCTCTCTTATTCGCACAATCGTACGAGAAGAAGTCCATCGACTAATTAACCAGACGCAAGAATCTTTGGACTCCGATCCCCAATCCTTAGAAGAGATCGTTCAAGACGAAGTTGAAAAGGTTTTGGCCCCAGTGTCAGTAAAAGTTACAGAAACTAGACCACGAGCAACATACGCCGCTGTAACCAGGAAATCCAGAGCTCCTGTTCAGAGATTCCCACCTCAGCCAAGAAAAACTTATGTGTGGAGAACGACTGACAACAGACCTGTTTGTTTCCACTGCGGACGTCCTGGGCATGTAATGCACTACTGCCGAGAGAAAGGCTGTCTTTGACAACTATCGAAACCACCGACGGAACTTCGACGACGTTGACACTGAAGAAGAAATTCATCGACCAAACACCGCTCGCCGTTCTATGCCAAGTCCCACGAGAGGCCGATCCCCAATACGCCGTTATAGATCCCCGTCGCCATATCGCCGATCCAGTCAGTCGCCAAGCCGTAGGATGGAGGAAAATTAAAGAGAGCGACCTTCCAAGGAGGTGAGGCCGCGTGTACTGGAAATCCTCCGTCGGCCGCCAAGATGACTGGTAACCAACTAGACGTAATAATAGATAATAAGCCTATACGTGCTCTAGTGGATTCTGGGGCATCGTTTTCTGTCATATCCGATAAGTATCACCGATTTTTAAAGAAAGTTCTGTTTGCTGATACCAAGAGCGTTATGCTGAAAGTCGCGGATGGAAATTTGGTTCGGCCGATAGGAAAATGTGTTTTACGTGTCCGTATAAACAATCAAGAACTGCCTTTTGAATTTATTGTTTTATCACATTGTAGCCATGACGTCATCGTAGGATGGGACTTTTTAGAGGCATCTCAAGCCGTTATAGACTGTAGACAAAATGAACTTGTTCTAGAAGACATCTGTCGAGACTCCACAGCACCTGACGCCTGGAAATTGTATGCAACCAGGGACTACACACTTAAGCCGCACTCTTTAACTAGAATAACATTATCAGTATATCAAACCCAAGGAGACATAAATGTAGTTCTAGACGGCAGCAAACATTTGCTCTTCGAGAAAAATATTGCTATACCGTCCGATTTCCACATATCGTAATGGAAAAAGTGATGTCTGGGTAGCCAACCTGCAGTCCCGAAACCAAATAATCCCTAGAGGAATGTGCACAGGCCAAGCCAAACCGCTAAATGAAGGGCATCTATGTGTTATTTCTGACACATCGGGTGGCTTGGACGACCAACAAGAAACATCGGATTCACAGATGAATTGTTCGCTAATGATGTCACCTGAGTTAAGTGACGAGCAGAGAAACAAGCTATCCGAGCTACTACGAAAATGTTCTGGACTTTTCACGAAGACCAACAAGTCGACAGCCGTGAAGACGAATGTGAAGCACAAGATTTAAACTGGTGATCATGCTCCAATCAACCAACGAGCCTACAGAGTCTCGCCGACTGAAAGACGCATCATTCATGAAGAGGTTCAGAAAATGCTTGATGAAGGTATCGTCCAACCCTCTGAAAGTCCTTGGTCATCACCCGTTGTGCTCGTAAGAAAAAAGATGGTAGTTGGCGTTTTTGCGTCGATTATCGCAAGCTGAATAGCGTCACGAAAAAGACGTTTATCCTCTGCCTCGTATTGACGATACACTCGACTGTCTGAAAAGTGCCAAGTTCTTTTCTTCCATGGATCTCCGTTCTGGTTATTGTCAAATAGAAATAGACGAAGCAGATCGTGAAAAAAGACTGCATTTATTACCCTCGAAGGCTTATACGAGTTTAAAGTCATGCCGTTCGGTCTCTGTAATGCACCTGCGACCTTCGAGAGAATGATGGACAATTTGCTACGCCATTTTAAATGGACTATGTGTCTTTGTTACCTAGATGACATAAAAGTGTTCTCAGAAACTTTTGAAGACCATCTTATACGATTAAGGCTTGTTTTAAAATGTCTTCAGAAGCTGGTCTTAAATTAAATTCAAAGAAGTGTCTTTTTGCTGCCCAAGAAGTAAAGATTCTAGGCAATCTTGTATCTAGTAATGGCGTTGGTCCCGATCCCGACAAAGTAAAAGCCGTAAGAAATTTTCCTACTCCAAAGAATATACATGACATACGAAGTTTTCTTGGCCTTTGTTCATATTTTAGAAGATTTATTAAAGGGTTCTATTATCTCGTCGAACCCTTGCAGTCGTTGCTGAAAAGTGGCGTGGAGTTTCATTGGTGTCCTGAAAAGGTGGAAGCATTTAACAGTCTTAAGAAAGCACTTATTTCGGATCCACAGTATTGGGGATGTACTACGAAAGCGCTTCTACAGAAATCCATACTGATGCAAGCGGGTACGGTATCGGAGCAGTCCTGGTACAAATTCAGAATAATGTCGAGAAAGTTATAGCATACGCCTCTAGAACTCTCACAAAAGCCTAAAAGAATTATTCCACCACAGAAAGGGAATGTCTTGCCATCGTATGGGGTACCAACAAATTCCGGCCGTACATATTCGGAAAACACTTTACTGTTGCCACTGACCATCATTCCTTGTGCTGGCTCATGAGTCTAAAGGATTCTTCGGGAAGGCTTTGCCAGATGGGCCCTCCGACTTCAAGAGCATGATTTTGACGTAAAATATAAAACTGGTAAGAAGCATAGTGACGCCGACGCTCTTTCGAGAAATCCAGTGGAAGAGGAAATGGAGACACCAGACAAATTTTTAACAGTCACCACGAGTATGAACCTTGCGATGGAACAGAAAAAAGATCCAAACCTTGTGAAACTTTCGAGAAACTCATCCAAAAACGAAGAATTCATATTCATTGACGGGATCCTATGCAGGAAAAATTTTGATCCAGATGGAAAGTTACGGTTACCAGTCACTCCCAAACATCTACGAGCAGACATACTAAGGCACTTTCATGACGCCTCCACCGCAGGACACCTTGGTTTCGTGAAAACTTATGACAGGATTTGCAAGAGATTTTACTGGCCGGGAATGTACCGAAATGCCGTTCGGTATATCATGCATTATCGGGAATGCCAAAGGAGAAATTCCGTTCCTCAACGACCACCTGTACGTTTAGTTCCCATCCCTCCAGCTATAGCTCCCTTCCATCGCATTGGAATTGATCTCCTTGGGAGATTTCCAAAATCTGCTCATGAAACAAATGGATAATAGTCTGCACGGATTACTCAACACGATATGCGATAACAAAAGCCTCGCCGACAGCCGAAGTCGACGAAATAGCGAAGTTCTTACTCGAAGAAATTGCCCTCAGGCATGGAGCTCCTCGAGTAATTATCACAGATCGTGGAGCCGTTTTTAGATCCAGACTTGTTTCCTCTCTCGTCGACTTGTGTAACATTGATCATCGTTTCACAGCGGCGTATCATCCCCAAACAAATGGACTGAGGGAACGCTTCAATAAGACCTTGGCCGACATGTTGTCTATGTATGTGGATGCAGAGCAGAAAAATTGGAATAAAATTCTACAATTTGTAACCTTCGCTTATAATACCTCTAAACAAGAGACAACAGGTGGTTTTACGCCGTTCTATTTACTTCATGGTCGTGAAGCGGAAACGACACTAGATGCAATGCTACCATTCTGTCCTAACGATTTTTATGACAATAACATCACCAAGATAGAAGCCAGAGCCGAAGAATCACGACAGATAGCCCGAGTGCACACTCTGAGAGCTCAAGACAAAGATCTTCGACGTTGCGATACCGAACACCAAATGGTATCTTACGCTCCCGGAGAACTCGTATGGGTTTATACCCCAGTAAGAAAAGTCGGTCTCTCCGAAAAACTTTTAAGAAGGTATTTCGGACCGTATCAGGTGCTACGCCGTTTATCAGCCGTGACTTACGAAGTACAAGATTTTGATCCTGCTTCTAGAAAAAGAAAACTAAGAGAAGTTGTCCATGTCGTGCACATGAAACCGTACCATAATCCCACCGAGCAAATCGAAACTGAGGATAAACAAATTCAGGATATCATTCCTCCCAAAGAACCATACAAAGGACCCATCACTCGTTCCAGAATAAAGACCCTTGAACAAAATGACAGCGGGGCGTTGTCTTCTTTTTTAGGGGAGCAATGCCGCACACACAATTTGCTACAAGTCCGGACAGCCCAGTTGGCAGAGCGTTGGACTCCATTTCCTCTGATCTCGGGTTCAAATCCCGGCCCCAGCAGATTTATCCAGACTGGAATTTTCTTTTCATTTTTAATGTATTGTTTGTCAAGGTTCTAGATGAATCCAGATCATTTCTTTAGAGTGCATACTGGTTATTTCTCGAATATTCGGTAAGTGTATAAAAGCTGAGTACGTCGCCAGTTGGGCATGTTCTCAGTCCAGTGTTGTATCGAGCTCCCTCGTTAGAATAAATCTAATTGTTTGTTTAACTGAACTGTGTACTTCTTTCGAATTCCGTGACACGTTTGGTGGAGTAGCGGGGTAACAATTACGTCAAACGTGAATAATAGTGACAACCTTCACAGGAGCCTCCGGTTAAGAGGATTATTCCCCGAATTTGGACTGTTAAAAGAAAATAGTAGGAAGAGAACAAAAATGCCGACCGAGCAAGAAGCCAAGCCCTCTGTAGTAACACTTTCGTTACAGCAATGGAGGAACCCATCGACCTTCCGAGGAGTGCCTGGGGAAGACCCTCTTAAATGGCTTAAAGAGTACGATCGAGTAGCCAATTTTAACAAGGGGATGACATGATGTGTCTTGCTAATGTTTATTTCTTTCTTGACGGTACTGCGAGACAGTGGTATGTCAACAACGAAGATGCCTTAGATTCTTGGGAAGCGTTTAAGAATGGACTAAGTGGATATACCAGAAGGGCAGAAGAACAACTAAAATGCCGAGCCGAGTGTTCAGGGGGAGAGTACACAGTCCTACATACAAAGTGTATTAGGACTTTGCCAAGAGGTAAATCCTCTGATGAAAGAAGGCGAAAAAGTATCACACCTAATGAAAGGTGCTGCAGAGGATATTTATCAGGCCCTGTTGACGAGAAAAATCAACGACACAGCAAATTTTATCAAATGGTGCAACTATAGCGAGGATATGAAGCAGAAAAGAGTTGGTCGACCGAGATTTTAAAGGCATTCAAGCGTCGTAGCGGTTGCATCCCTGACGGATGAGACTGATTTGGTCTCTCTTATTCGCACAATCGTACGAGAAGAAGTCCATCGACTAATTAACCAGACGCAAGAATCTTTGGACTCCGATCCCCAATCCTTAGAAGAGATCGTTCAAGACGAAGTTGAAAAGGTTTTGGCCCCAGTGTCAGTAAAAGTTACAGAAACTAGACCACGAGCAACATACGCCGCTGTAACCAGGAAATCCAGAGCTCCTGTTCAGAGATTCCCACCTCAGCCAAGAAAAACTTATGTGTGGAGAACGACTGACAACAGACCTGTTTGTTTCCACTGCGGACGTCCTGGGCATGTAATGCACTACTGCCGAGAGAAAGGCTGTCTTTGACAACTATCGAAACCACCGACGGAACTTCGACGACGTTGACACTGAAGAAGAAATTCATCGACCAAACACCGCTCGCCGTTCTATGCCAAGTCCCACGAGAGGCCGATCCCCAATACGCCGTTATAGATCCCCGTCGCCATATCGCCGATCCAGTCAGTCGCCAAGCCGTAGGATGGAGGAAAATTAAAGAGAGCGACCTTCCAAGGAGGTGAGGCCGCGTGTACTGGAAATCCTCCGTCGGCCGCCAAGATGACTGGTAACCAACTAGACGTAATAATAGATAATAAGCCTATACGTGCTCTAGTGGATTCTGGGGCATCGTTTTCTGTCATATCCGATAAGTATCACCGATTTTTAAAGAAAGTTCTGTTTGCTGATACCAAGAGCGTTATGCTGAAAGTCGCGGATGGAAATTTGGTTCGGCCGATAGGAAAATGTGTTTTACGTGTCCGTATAAACAATCAAGAACTGCCTTTTGAATTTATTGTTTTATCACATTGTAGCCATGACGTCATCGTAGGATGGGACTTTTTAGAGGCATCTCAAGCCGTTATAGACTGTAGACAAAATGAACTTGTTCTAGAAGACATCTGTCGAGACTCCACAGCACCTGACGCCTGGAAATTGTATGCAACCAGGGACTACACACTTAAGCCGCACTCTTTAACTAGAATAACAGTATCAGTATATCAAACCCAAGGAGACATAAATGTAGTTCTAGACGGTAGCAAACATTTGCTCTTCGAGAAAAATATTGCTATACCGTCCGATTTCCACATATCGTAATGGAAAAAGTGATGTCTGGGTAGCCAACCTGCAGTCCCGAAACCAAATAATCCCTAGAGGAATGTGCACAGGCCAAGCCAAACCGCTAAATGAAGGGCATCTATGTGTTATTTCTGACACATCGGGTGGCTTGGACGACCAACAAGAAACATCGGATTCACAGATGAATTGTTCGCTAATGATGTCACCTGAGTTAAGTGACGAGCAGAGAAACAAGCTATCCGAGCTACTACGAAAATGTTCTGGACTTTTCACGAAGACCAACAAGTCGACAGCCGTGAAGACGAATGTGAAGCACAAGATTTAAACTGGTGATCATGCTCCAATCAACCAACGAGCCTACAGAGTCTCGCCGACTGAAAGACGCATCATTCATGAAGAGGTTCAGAAAATGCTTGATGAAGGTATCGTCCAACCCTCTGAAAGTCCTTGGTCATCACCCGTTGTGCTCGTAAGAAAAAAGATGGTAGTTGGCGTTTTTGCGTCGATTATCGCAAGCTGAATAGCGTCACGAAAAAGACGTTTATCCTCTGCCTCGTATTGACGATACACTCGACTGTCTGAAAAGTGCCAAGTTCTTTTCTTCCATGGATCTCCGTTCTGGTTATTGTCAAATAGAAATAGACGAAGCAGATCGTGAAAAGACTGCATTTATTACCCTCGAAGGCTTATACGAGTTTAAAGTCATGCCGTTCGGTCTCTGTAATGCACCTGCGACCTTCGAGAGAATGATGGACAATTTGCTACGCCATTTTAAATGGACTATGTGTCTTTGTTACCTAGATGACATAAAAGTGTTCTCAGAAACTTTTTGAAGACCATCTTATACGATTAAGGCTTGTTTTAAAATGTCTTCAGAAGCTGGTCTTAAATTAAATTCAAAGAAGTGTCTTTTTGCTGCCCAAAGTAAAGATTCTAGGCAATCTTGTATCTAGTAATGGCGTTGGTCCCGATCCCGACAAAGTAAAAGCCGTAAGAAATTTTCCTACTCCAAAGAATATACATGACATACGAAGTTTTCTTGGCCTTTGTTCATATTTTAGAAGATTTATTAAAGGGTTCTATTATCTCGTCGAACCCTTGCAGTCGTTGCTGAAAAGTGGCGTGGAGTTTCATTGGTGTCCTGAAAAGGTGGAAGCATTTAACAGTCTTAAGAAAGCACTTATTTCGGATCCACAGTATTGGGGATGTACTACGAAAGCGCTTCTACAGAAATCCATACTGATGCAAGCGGGTACGGTATCGGAGCAGTCCTGGTACAAATTCAGAATAATGTCGAGAAAGTTATAGCATACGCCTCTAGAACTCTCACAAAAGCCTAAAAGAATTATTCCACCACAGAAAGGGAATGTCTTGCCATCGTATGGGGTACCAACAAATTCCGGCCGTACATATTCGGAAAACACTTTACTGTTGCCACTGACCATCATTCCTTGTGCTGGCTCATGAGTCTAAAGGATTCTTCGGGAAGGCTTTGCCAGATGGGCCCTCCGACTTCAAGAGCATGATTTTGACGTAAAATATAAAACTGGTAAGAAGCATAGTGACGCCGACGCTCTTTCGAGAAATCCAGTGGAAGAGGAAATGGAGACACCAGACAAATTTTTAACAGTCACCACGAGTATGAACCTTGCGATGGAACAGAAAAAGATCCAAACCTTGTGAAACTTTCGAGAAACTCATCCAAAAACGAAGAATTCATATTCATTGACGGGATCCTATGCAGGAAAAATTTTGATCCAGATGGAAAGTTACGGTTACCAGTCACTCCCACACATCTACGAGCAGACATACTAAGGCACTTTCATGACGCCTCCACCGCAGGACACCTTGGTTTCGTGAAAACTTATGACAGGATTTGCAAGAGATTTTACTGGCCGGGAATGTACCGAAATGCCGTTCGGTATATCATGCATTATCGGGAATGCCAAAGGAGAAATTCCGTTCCTCAACGACCACCTGTACGTTTAGTTCCCATCCCTCCAGCTATAGCTCCCTTCCATCGCATTGGAATTGATCTCCTTGGGAGATTTCCAAAATCTGCTCATGGAAACAAATGGATAATAGTCTGCACGGATTACTCAACACGATATGCGATAACAAAAGCCTCGCCGACAGCCGAAGTCGACGAAATAGCGAAGTTCTTACTCGAAGAAATTGCCCTCAGGCATGGAGCTCCTCGAGTAATTATCACAGATCGTGGAGCCGTTTTTAGATCCAGACTTGTTTCCTCTCTCGTCGACTTGTGTAACATTGATCATCGTTTCACAGCGGCGTATCATCCCAAACAAATGGACTGAGGGAACGCTTCAATAAGACCTTGGCCGACATGTTGTCTATGTATGTGGATGCAGAGCAGAAAATTGGAATAAAATTCTACAATTTGTAACCTTCGCTTATAATACCTCTAAACAAGAGACAACAGGTGGTTTTACGCCGTTCTATTTACTTCATGGTCGTGAAGCGGAAACGACACTAGATGCAATGCTACCATTCTGTCCTAACGATTTTTATGACAATAACATCACCAAGATAGCAGCCAGAGCCGAAGAATCACGACAGATAGCCCGAGTGCACACTCTGAGAGCTCAAGACAAAGATCTTCGACGTTGCGATACCGAACACCAAATGGTATCTTACGCTCCCGGAGAACTCGTATGGGTTTATACCCCAGTAAGAAAAGTCGGTCTCTCCGAAAAACTTTTAAGAAGGTATTTCGGACCGTATCAGGTGCTACGCCGTTTATCAGCCGTGACTTACGAAGTACAAGATTTTGATCCTGCTTCTAGAAAAAGAAAACTAAGAGAAGTTGTCCATGTCGTGCACATGAAACCGTACCATAATCCCACCGAGCAAATCGAAACTGAGGATAAACAAATTCAGGATATCATTCCTCCCAAAGAACCATACAAAGGACCCATCACTCGTTCCAGAATAAAGACCCTTGAACAAAATGACAGCGGGGCGTTGTCTTCTTTTTAGGGGAGCAATGCCGCACACACAATTTGCTACAAGTCCGGACAGCCCAGTTGGCAGAGCGTTGGACTCCATTTCCTCTGATCTCGGGTTCAAATCCCGGCCCCAGCAGATTTATCCAGACTGGAATTTTCTTTTCATTTTTAATGTATTGTTTGTCAAGGTTCTAGATGAATCCAGATCATTTCTTTAGAGTGCATACTGGTTATTTCTCGAATATTCGGTAAGTGTATAAAAGCTGAGTACGTCGCCAGTTGGGCATGTTCTCAGTCCAGTGTTGTATCGAGCTCCCTCGTTAGAATAAATCTAATTGTTTGTTTAACTGAACTGTGTACTTCTTTCGAATTCCGTGACACGTTTGGTGGAGTAGCGGGGTAACAATTACGTCAAACGTGAATAATAGTGACAACCTTCACAGGAGCCTCCGGTTAAGAGGATTATTCCCCGAATTTGGACTGTTAAAAGAAAATAGTAGGAAGAGAACAAAAATGCCGACCGAGCAAGAAGCCAAGCCCTCTGTAGTAACACTTTCGTTACAGCAATGGAGGAACCCATCGACCTTCCGAGGAGTGCCTGGGGAAGACCCTCTTAAATGGCTTAAAGAGTACGATCGAGTAGCCAATTTTAACAAGGGGGATGACATGATGTGTCTTGCTAATGTTTATTTCTTTCTTGACGGTACTGCGAGACAGTGGTATGTCAACAACGAAGATGCCTTAGATTCTTGGGAAGCGTTTAAGAATGGACTAAGTGGATATACCAGAAGGGCAGAAGAACAACTAAAATGCCGAGCCGAGTGTTCAGGGGGAGAGTACACAGTCCTACATACAAAGTGTATTAGGACTTTGCCAAGAGGTAAATCCTCTGATGAAAGAAGGCGAAAAAGTATCACACCTAATGAAAGGTGCTGCAGAGGATATTTATCAGGCCCTGTTGACGAGAAAAATCAACGACACAGCAAATTTTATCAAATGGTGCAACTATAGCGAGGATATGAAGCAGAAAAGAGTTGGTCGACCGAGATTTTAAAGGCATTCAAGCGTCGTAGCGGTTGCATCCCTGACGGATGAGACTGATTTGGTCTCTCTTATTCGCACAATCGTACGAGAAGAAGTCCATCGACTAATTAACCAGACGCAAGAATCTTTGGACTCCGATCCCCAATCCTTAGAAGAGATCGTTCAAGACGAAGTTGAAAAGGTTTTGGCCCCAGTGTCAGTAAAAGTTACAGAAACTAGACCACGAGCAACATACGCCGCTGTAACCAGGAAATCCAGAGCTCCTGTTCAGAGATTCCCACCTCAGCCAAGAAAAACTTATGTGTGGAGAACGACTGACAACAGACCTGTTTGTTTCCACTGCGGACGTCCTGGGCATGTAATGCACTACTGCCGAGAGAGAAAGGCTGTCTTTGACAACTATCGAAACCACCGACGGAACTTCGACGACGTTGACACTGAAGAAGAAATTCATCGACCAAACACCGCTCGCCGTTCTATGCCAAGTCCCACGAGAGGCCGATCCCCAATACGCCGTTATAGATCCCCGTCGCCATATCGCCGATCCAGTCAGTCGCCAAGCCGTAGGATGGAGGAAAATTAAAGAGAGCGACCTTCAAGGAGGTGAGGCCGCGTGTACTGGAAATCCTCCGTCGGCCGCCAAGATGACTGGTAACCAACTAGACGTAATAATAGATAATAAGCCTATACGTGCTCTAGTGGATTCTGGGGCATCGTTTTCTGTCATATCCGATAAGTATCACCGATTTTTAAAGAAAGTTCTGTTTGCTGATACCAAGAGCGTTATGCTGAAAGTCGCGGATGGAAATTTGGTTCGGCCGATAGGAAAATGTGTTTTACGTGTCCGTATAAACAATCAAGAACTGCCTTTTGAATTTATTGTTTTATCACATTGTAGCCATGACGTCATCGTAGGATGGGACTTTTTAGAGGCATCTCAAGCCGTTATAGACTGTAGACAAAATGAACTTGTTCTAGAAGACATCTGTCGAGACTCCACAGCACCTGACGCCTGGAAATTGTATGCAACCAGGGACTACACACTTAAGCCGCACTCTTTAACTAGAATAACAGTATCAGTATATCAAACCCAAGGAGACATAAATGTAGTTCTAGACGGTAGCAAACATTTGCTCTTCGAGAAAAATATTGCTATACCGTCCGATTTCCACATATCGTAATGGAAAAAGTGATGTCTGGGTAGCCAACCTGCAGTCCCGAAACCAAATAATCCCTAGAGGAATGTGCACAGGCCAAGCCAAACCGCTAAATGAAGGGCATCTATGTGTTATTTCTGACACATCGGGTGGCTTGGACGACCAACAAGAAACATCGGATTCACAGATGAATTGTTCGCTAATGATGTCACCTGAGTTAAGTGACGAGCAGAGAAACAAGCTATCCGAGCTACTACGAAAATGTTCTGGACTTTTCACGAAGACCAACAAGTCGACAGCCGTGAAGACGAATGTGAAGCACAAGATTTAAACTGGTGATCATGCTCCAATCAACCAACGAGCCTACAGAGTCTCGCCGACTGAAAGACGCATCATTCATGAAGAGGTTCAGAAAATGCTTGATGAAGGTATCGTCCAACCCTCTGAAAGTCCTTGGTCATCACCCGTTGTGCTCGTAAGAAAAAAAAGATGGTAGTTGGCGTTTTTGCGTCGATTATCGCAAGCTGAATAGCGTCACGAAAAAGACGTTTATCCTCTGCCTCGTATTGACGATACACTCGACTGTCTGAAAAGTGCCAAGTTCTTTTCTTCCATGGATCTCCGTTCTGGTTATTGTCAAATAGAAATAGACGAAGCAGATCGTGAAAAGACTGCATTTATTACCCTCGAAGGCTTATACGAGTTTAAAGTCATGCCGTTCGGTCTCTGTAATGCACCTGCGACCTTCGAGAGAATGATGGACAATTTGCTACGCCATTTTAAATGGACTATGTGTCTTTGTTACCTAGATGACATAAAAGTGTTCTCAGAAACTTTTGAAGACCATCTTATACGATTAAGGCTTGTTTTAAAATGTCTTCAGAAGCTGGTCTTAAATTAAATTCAAAGAAGTGTCTTTTTGCTGCCCAAGAAGTAAAGATTCTAGGCAATCTTGTATCTAGTAATGGCGTTGGTCCCGATCCCGACAAAGTAAAAGCCGTAGAAATTTTCCTACTCCAAAGAATATACATGACATACGAAGTTTTCTTGGCCTTTGTTCATATTTTAGAAGATTTATTAAAAGGGTTCTATTATCTCGTCGAACCCTTGCAGTCGTTGCTGAAAAGTGGCGTGGAGTTTCATTGGTGTCCTGAAAAGGTGGAAGCATTTAACAGTCTTAAGAAAGCACTTATTTCGGATCCACAGTATTGGGGATGTACTACGAAAGCGCTTCTACAGAAATCCATACTGATGCAAGCGGGTACGGTATCGGAGCAGTCCTGGTACAAATTCAGAATAATGTCGAAAGTTATAGCATACGCCTCTAGAACTCTCACAAAAGCCTAAAAGAATTATTCCACCACAGAAAGGGAATGTCTTGCCATCGTATGGGGTACCAACAAATTCCGGCCGTACATATTCGGAAAACACTTTACTGTTGCCACTGACCATCATTCCTTGTGCTGGCTCATGAGTCTAAAAGGATTCTTCGGGAAGGCTTTGCCAGATGGGCCCTCCGACTTCAAAGAGCATGATTTTGACGTAAAATATAAAACTGGTAAGAAGCATAGTGACGCCGACGCTCTTTCGAGAAATCAGTGGAAGAGGAAATGGAGACACCAGACAAATTTTTAACAGTCACCACGAGTATGAACCTTGCGATGGAACAGAAAAAAGATCCAAACCTTGTGAAACTTTCGAGAAACTCATCCAAAAACGAAGAATTCATATTCATTGACGGGATCCTATGCAGGAAAAATTTTGATCAGATGGAAAGTTACGGTTACCAGTCACTCCCAAACATCTACGAGCAGACATACTAAGGCACTTTCATGACGCCTCCACCGCAGGACACCTTGGTTTCGTGAAAACTTATGACAGGATTTGCAAGAGATTTTACTGGCCGGGAATGTACCGAAATGCCGTTCGGTATATCATGCATTATCGGGAATGCCAAAGGAGAAATTCCGTTCCTCAACGACCACCTGTACGTTTAGTTCCCATCCCTCCAGCTATAGCTCCCTTCCATCGCATTGGAATTGATCTCCTTGGGAGATTTCCAAAATCTGCTCATGAAACAAATGGATAATAGTCTGCACGGATTACTCACACGATATGCGATAACAAAAGCCTCGCCGACAGCCGAAGTCGACGAAATAGCGAAGTTCTTACTCGAAGAAATTGCCCTCAGGCATGGAGCTCCTCGAGTAATTATCACAGATCGTGGAGCCGTTTTTAGATCCAGACTTGTTTCCTCTCTCGTCGACTTGTGTAACATTGATCATCGTTTCACAGCGGCGTATCATCCCAAACAAATGGACTGAGGGAACGCTTCAATAAGACCTTGGCCGACATGTTGTCTATGTATGTGGATGCAGAGCAGAAAAATTGGAATAAAATTCTACAATTTGTAACCTTCGCTTATAATACCTCTAAACAAGAGACAACAGGTGGTTTTACGCCGTTCTATTTACTTCATGGTCGTGAAGCGGAAACGACACTAGATGCAATGCTACCATTCTGTCCTAACGATTTTTATGACAATAACATCACCAAGATAGCAGCCAGAGCCGAAGAATCACGACAGATAGCCCGAGTGCACACTCTGAGAGCTCAAGACAAAGATCTTCGACGTTGCGATACCGAACACCAAATGGTATCTTACGCTCCCGGAGAACTCGTATGGGTTTATACCCCAGTAAGAAAAGTCGGTCTCTCGAAAAACTTTTAAGAAGGTATTTCGGACCGTATCAGGTGCTACGCCGTTTATCAGCCGTGACTTACGAAGTACAAGATTTTGATCCTGCTTCTAGAAAAGAAAACTAAGAGAAGTTGTCCATGTCGTGCACATGAAACCGTACCATAATCCCACCGAGCAAATCGAAACTGAGGATAAACAAATTCAGGATATCATTCCTCCCAAAGAACCATACAAAGGACCCATCACTCGTTCCAGAATAAAGACCCTTGAACAAAATGACAGCGGGGCGTTGTCTTCTTTTAGAGGGGAGCAATGCCGCACACACAATTTGCTACAAGTCCGGACAGCCCAGTTGGCAGAGCGTTGGACTCCATTTCCTCTGATCTCGGGTTCAAATCCCGGCCCCAGCAGATTTATCCAGACTGGAATTTTCTTTTCATTTTTAATGTATTGTTTGTCAAGGTTCTAGATGAATCCAGATCATTTCTTTAGAGTGCATACTGGTTATTTCTCGAATATTCGGTAAGTGTATAAAAGCTGAGTACGTCGCCAGTTGGGCATGTTCTCAGTCCAGTGTTGTATCGAGCTCCCTCGTTAGAATAAATCTAATTGTTTGTTTAACTGAACTGTGTACTTCTTTCGAATTCCGTGACACGTTTGGTGGAGTAGCGGGGTAACAATTACGTCAAACGTGAATAATAGTGACAACCTTCACAGGAGCCTCCGGTTAAGAGGATTATTCCCCGAATTTGGACTGTTAAAAGAAAATAGTAGGAAGAGAACAAAAATGCCGACCGAGCAAGAAGCCAAGCCCTCTGTAGTAACACTTTCGTTACAGCAATGGAGGAACCCATCGACCTTCCGAGGAGTGCCTGGGGAAGACCCTCTTAAATGGCTTAAAGAGTACGATCGAGTAGCCAATTTTAACAAGGGGGATGACATGATGTGTCTTGCTAATGTTTATTTCTTTCTTGACGGTACTGCGAGACAGTGGTATGTCAACAACGAAGATGCCTTAGATTCTTGGGAAGCGTTTAAGAATGGACTAAGTGGATATACCAGAAGGGCAGAAGAACAACTAAAATGCCGAGCCGAGTGTTCAGGGGAGAGTACACAGTCCTACATACAAAGTGTATTAGGACTTTGCCAAGAAAGGTAAATCCTCTGATGAAAGAAGGCGAAAAAGTATCACACCTAATGAAAGGTGCTGCAGAGGATATTTATCAGGCCCTGTTGACGAGAAAAATCAACGACACAGCAAATTTTATCAAATGGTGCAACTATAGCGAGGATATGAAGCAGAAAGAGTTGGTCGACCGAGATTTTAAAGGCATTCAAGCGTCGTAGCGGTTGCATCCCCTGACGGATGAGACTGATTTGGTCTCTCTTATTCGCACAATCGTACGAGAAGAAGTCCATCGACTAATTAACCAGACGCAAGAATCTTTGGACTCCGATCCCCAATCCTTAGAAGAGATCGTTCAAGACGAAGTTGAAAAGGTTTTGGCCCCAGTGTCAGTAAAAGTTACAGAAACTAGACCACGAGCAACATACGCCGCTGTAACCAGGAAATCCAGAGCTCCTGTTCAGAGATTCCCACCTCAGCCAAGAAAAACTTATGTGTGGAGAACGACTGACAACAGACCTGTTTGTTTCCACTGCGGACGTCCTGGGCATGTAATGCACTACTGCCGAGAGAGAAAGGCTGTCTTTGACAACTATCGAAACCACCGACGGAACTTCGACGACGTTGACACTGAAGAAGAAATTCATCGACCAAACACCGCTCGCCGTTCTATGCCAAGTCCCACGAGAGGCCGATCCCCAATACGCCGTTATAGATCCCCGTCGCCATATCGCCGATCCAGTCAGTCGCCAAGCCGTAGGATGGAGGAAAATTAAAGAGAGCGACCTTCCAAGGAGGTGAGGCCGCGTGTACTGGAAATCCTCCGTCGGCCGCCAAGATGACTGGTAACCAACTAGACGTAATAATAGATAATAAGCCTATACGTGCTCTAGTGGATTCTGGGGCATCGTTTTCTGTCATATCCGATAAGTATCACCGATTTTTAAAGAAAGTTCTGTTTGCTGATACCAAGAGCGTTATGCTGAAAGTCGCGGATGGAAATTTGGTTCGGCCGATAGGAAAATGTGTTTTACGTGTCCGTATAAACAATCAAGAACTGCCTTTTGAATTTATTGTTTTATCACATTGTAGCCATGACGTCATCGTAGGATGGGACTTTTAGAGGCATCTCAAGCCGTTATAGACTGTAGACAAAATGAACTTGTTCTAGAAGACATCTGTCGAGACTCCACAGCACCTGACGCCTGGAAATTGTATGCAACCAGGGACTACACACTTAAGCCGCACTCTTTAACTAGAATAACAGTATCAGTATATCAAACCCAAGGAGACATAAATGTAGTTCTAGACGGTAGCAAACATTTGCTCTTCGAGAAAAATATTGCTATACCGTCCGATTTCCACATATCGTAATGGAAAAAGTGATGTCTGGGTAGCCAACCTGCAGTCCCGAAACCAAATAATCCCTAGAGGAATGTGCACAGGCCAAGCCAAACCGCTAAATGAAGGGCATCTATGTGTTATTTCTGACACATCGGGTGGCTTGGACGACCAACAAGAAACATCGGATTCACAGATGAATTGTTCGCTAATGATGTCACCTGAGTTAAGTGACGAGCAGAGAAACAAGCTATCCGAGCTACTACGAAAATGTTCTGGACTTTTCACGAAGACCAACAAGTCGACAGCCGTGAAGACGAATGTGAAGCACAAGATTTAAACTGGTGATCATGCTCCAATCAACCAACGAGCCTACAGAGTCTCGCCGACTGAAAGACGCATCATTCATGAAGAGGTTCAGAAAATGCTTGATGAAGGTATCGTCCAACCCTCTGAAAGTCCTTGGTCATCACCCGTTGTGCTCGTAAGAAAAAAAGATGGTAGTTGGCGTTTTTGCGTCGATTATCGCAAGCTGAATAGCGTCACGAAAAAGACGTTTATCCTCTGCCTCGTATTGACGATACACTCGACTGTCTGAAAAGTGCCAAGTTCTTTTCTTCCATGGATCTCCGTTCTGGTTATTGTCAAATAGAAATAGACGAAGCAGATCGTGAAAAGACTGCATTTATTACCCTCGAAGGCTTATACGAGTTTAAAGTCATGCCGTTCGGTCTCTGTAATGCACCTGCGACCTTCGAGAGAATGATGGACAATTTGCTACGCCATTTTAAATGGACTATGTGTCTTTGTTACCTAGATGACATAAAAGTGTTCTCAGAAACTTTTGAAGACCATCTTATACGATTAAGGCTTGTTTTAAAATGTCTTCAGAAGCTGGTCTTAAATTAAATTCAAAGAAGTGTCTTTTTGCTGCCCAAGAAGTAAAGATTCTAGGCAATCTTGTATCTAGTAATGGCGTTGGTCCCGATCCCGACAAAGTAAAAGCCGTAAGAAATTTTCCTACTCCAAAGAATATACATGACATACGAAGTTTTCTTGGCCTTTGTTCATATTTTAGAAGATTTATTAAAGGGTTCTATTATCTCGTCGAACCCTTGCAGTCGTTGCTGAAAAGTGGCGTGGAGTTTCATTGGTGTCCTGAAAAGGTGGAAGCATTTAACAGTCTTAAGAAAGCACTTATTTCGGATCCACAGTATTGGGGATGTACTACGAAAGCGCTTCTACAGAAATCCATACTGATGCAAGCGGGTACGGTATCGGAGCAGTCCTGGTACAAATTCAGAATAATGTCGAGAAAGTTATAGCATACGCCTCTAGAACTCTCACAAAAGCCTAAAAGAATTATTCCACCACAGAAAGGGAATGTCTTGCCATCGTATGGGGTACCAACAAATTCCGGCCGTACATATTCGGAAAACACTTTACTGTTGCCACTGACCATCATTCCTTGTGCTGGCTCATGAGTCTAAAGGATTCTTCGGGAAGGCTTTGCCAGATGGGCCCTCCGACTTCAAGAGCATGATTTTGACGTAAAATATAAAACTGGTAAGAAGCATAGTGACGCCGACGCTCTTTCGAGAAATCCAGTGGAAGAGGAAATGGAGACACCAGACAAATTTTTAACAGTCACCACGAGTATGAACCTTGCGATGGAACAAAAAAAGATCCAAACCTTGTGAAACTTTCGAGAAACTCATCCAAAAACGAAGAATTCATATTCATTGACGGGATCCTATGCAGGAAAAATTTTGATCCAGATGGAAAGTTACGGTTACCAGTCACTCCCAAACATCTACGAGCAGACATACTAAGGCACTTTCATGACGCCTCCACCGCAGGACACCTTGGTTTCGTGAAAACTTATGACAGGATTTGCAAGAGATTTTACTGGCCGGGAATGTACCGAAATGCCGTTCGGTATATCATGCATTATCGGGAATGCCAAAGGAGAAATTCCGTTCCTCAACGACCACCTGTACGTTTAGTTCCCATCCCTCCAGCTATAGCTCCCTTCCATCGCATTGGAATTGATCTCCTTGGGAGATTTCCAAAATCTGCTCATGGAAACAAATGGATAATAGTCTGCACGGATTACTCAACACGATATGCGATAACAAAAGCCTCGCCGACAGCCGAAGTCGACGAAATAGCGAAGTTCTTACTCGAAGAAATTGCCCTCAGGCATGGAGCTCCTCGAGTAATTATCACAGATCGTGGAGCCGTTTTTAGATCCAGACTTGTTTCCTCTCTCGTCGACTTGTGTAACATTGATCATCGTTTCACAGCGGCGTATCATCCCCAAACAAATGGACTGAGGGAACGCTTCAATAAGACCTTGGCCGACATGTTGTCTATGTATGTGGATGCAGAGCAGAAAAATTGGAATAAAATTCTACAATTTGTAACCTTCGCTTATAATACCTCTAAACAAGAGACAACAGGTGGTTTTACGCCGTTCTATTTACTTCATGGTCGTGAAGCGGAAACGACACTAGATGCAATGCTACCATTCTGTCCTAACGATTTTTATGACAATAACATCACCAAGATAGCAGCCAGAGCCGAAGAATCACGACAGATAGCCCGAGTGCACACTCTGAGAGCTCAAGACAAAGATCTTCGACGTTGCGATACCGAACACCAAATGGTATCTTACGCTCCCGGAGAACTCGTATGGGTTTATACCCCAGTAAGAAAAGTCGGTCTCTCCGAAAAACTTTTAAGAAGGTATTTCGGACCGTATCAGGTGCTACGCCGTTTATCAGCCGTGACTTACGAAGTACAAGATTTTGATCCTGCTTCTAGAAAAAGAAAACTAAGAGAAGTTGTCCATGTCGTGCACATGAAACCGTACCATAATCCCACCGAGCAAATCGAAACTGAGGATAAACAAATTCAGGATATCATTCCTCCCAAAGAACCATACAAAGGACCCATCACTCGTTCCAGAATAAAGACCCTTGAACAAAATGACAGCGGGCGTTGTCTTCTTTTTAGAGGGGAGCAATGCCCCACACACAATTTGCTACAAGTCCGGACAGCCCAGTTGGCAGAGCGTTGGACTCCATTTCCTCTGATCTCGGGTTCAAATCCCGGCCCCAGCAGATTTATCCAGACTGGAATTTTCTTTTCATTTTTAATGTATTGTTTGTCAAGGTTCTAGATGAATCCAGATCATTTCTTTAGAGTGCATACTGGTTATTTCTCGAATATTCGGTAAGTGTATAAAAGCTGAGTACGTCGCCAGTTGGGCATGTTCTCAGTCCAGTGTTGTATCGAGCTCCCTCGTTAGAATAAATCTAATTGTTTGTTTAACTGAACTGTGTACTTCTTTCGAATTCCGTGACACGTTTGGTGGAGTAGCGGGGTAACAATTACGTCAAACGTGAATAATAGTGACAACCTTCACAGGAGCCTCCGGTTAAGAGGATTATTCCCCGAATTTGGACTGTTAAAAGAAAATAGTAGGAAGAGAACAAAAATGCCGACCGAGCAAGAAGCCAAGCCCTCTGTAGTAACACTTTCGTTACAGCAATGGAGGAACCCATCGACCTTCCGAGGAGTGCCTGGGGAAGACCCTCTTAAATGGCTTAAAGAGTACGATCGAGTAGCCAATTTTAACAAGGGGATGACATGATGTGTCTTGCTAATGTTTATTTCTTTCTTGACGGTACTGCGAGACAGTGGTATGTCAACAACGAAGATGCCTTAGATTCTTGGGAAGCGTTTAAGAATGGACTAAGTGGATATACCAGAAGGGCAGAAGAACAACTAAAATGCCGAGCCGAGTGTTCAGGGGAGAGTACACAGTCCTACATACAAAGTGTATTAGGACTTTGCCAAGAGGTAAATCCTCTGATGAAAGAAGGCGAAAAAGTATCACACCTAATGAAAGGTGCTGCAGAGGATATTTATCAGGCCCTGTTGACGAGAAAATCAACGACACAGCAAATTTTATCAAATGGTGCAACTATAGCGAGGATATGAAGCAGAAAAGAGTTGGTCGACCGAGATTTTAAAGGCATTCAAGCGTCGTAGCGGTTGCATCCCTGACGGATGAGACTGATTTGGTCTCTCTTATTCGCACAATCGTACGAGAAGAAGTCCATCGACTAATTAACCAGACGCAAGAATCTTTGGACTCCGATCCCCAATCCTTAGAAGAGATCGTTCAAGACGAAGTTGAAAAGGTTTTGGCCCCAGTGTCAGTAAAAGTTACAGAAACTAGACCACGAGCAACATACGCCGCTGTAACCAGGAAATCCAGAGCTCCTGTTCAGAGATTCCCACCTCAGCCAAGAAAAACTTATGTGTGGAGAACGACTGACAACAGACCTGTTTGTTTCCACTGCGGACGTCCTGGGCATGTAATGCACTACTGCCGAGAGAGAAAGGCTGTCTTTGACAACTATCGAAACCACCGACGGAACTTCGACGACGTTGACACTGAAGAAGAAATTCATCGACCAAACACCGCTCGCCGTTCTATGCCAAGTCCCACGAGAGGCCGATCCCCAATACGCCGTTATAGATCCCCGTCGCCATATCGCCGATCCAGTCAGTCGCCAAGCCGTAGGATGGAGGAAAATTAAAGAGAGCGACCTTCCAAGGAGGTGAGGCCGCGTGTACTGGAAATCCTCCGTCGGCCGCCAAGATGACTGGTAACCAACTAGACGTAATAATAGATAATAAGCCTATACGTGCTCTAGTGGATTCTGGGGCATCGTTTTCTGTCATATCCGATAAGTATCACCGATTTTTAAAGAAAGTTCTGTTTGCTGATACCAAGAGCGTTATGCTGAAAGTCGCGGATGGAAATTTGGTTCGGCCGATAGGAAAATGTGTTTTACGTGTCCGTATAAACAATCAAGAACTGCCTTTTGAATTTATTGTTTTATCACATTGTAGCCATGACGTCATCGTAGGATGGGACTTTTAGAGGCATCTCAAGCCGTTATAGACTGTAGACAAAATGAACTTGTTCTAGAAGACATCTGTCGAGACTCCACAGCACCTGACGCCTGGAAATTGTATGCAACCAGGGACTACACACTTAAGCCGCACTCTTTAACTAGAATAACATTATCAGTATATCAAACCCAAGGAGACATAAATGTAGTTCTAGACGGCAGCAAACATTTGCTCTTCGAGAAAAATATTGCTATACCGTCCGATTTCCACATATCGTAATGGAAAAAGTGATGTCTGGGTAGCCAACCTGCAGTCCCGAAACCAAATAATCCCTAGAGGAATGTGCACAGGCCAAGCCAAACCGCTAAATGAAGGGCATCTATGTGTTATTTCTGACACATCGGGTGGCTTGGACGACCAACAAGAAACATCGGATTCACAGATGAATTGTTCGCTAATGATGTCACCTGAGTTAAGTGACGAGCAGAGAAACAAGCTATCCGAGCTACTACGAAAATGTTCTGGACTTTTCACGAAGACCAACAAGTCGACAGCCGTGAAGACGAATGTGAAGCACAAGATTTAAACTGGTGATCATGCTCCAATCAACCAACGAGCCTACAGAGTCTCGCCGACTGAAAGACGCATCATTCATGAAGAGGTTCAGAAAATGCTTGATGAAGGTATCGTCCAACCCTCTGAAAGTCCTTGGTCATCACCCGTTGTGCTCGTAAGAAAAAAAGATGGTAGTTGGCGTTTTTGCGTCGATTATCGCAAGCTGAATAGCGTCACGAAAAAAGACGTTTATCCTCTGCCTCGTATTGACGATACACTCGACTGTCTGAAAAGTGCCAAGTTCTTTTCTTCCATGGATCTCCGTTCTGGTTATTGTCAAATAGAAATAGACGAAGCAGATCGTGAAAAGACTGCATTTATTACCCTCGAAGGCTTATACGAGTTTAAAGTCATGCCGTTCGGTCTCTGTAATGCACCTGCGACCTTCGAGAGAATGATGGACAATTTGCTACGCCATTTTAAATGGACTATGTGTCTTTGTTACCTAGATGACATAAAAGTGTTCTCAGAAACTTTTGAAGACCATCTTATACGATTAAGGCTTGTTTTAAAATGTCTTCAGAAGCTGGTCTTAAATTAAATTCAAAGAAGTGTCTTTTTGCTGCCCAAGAAGTAAAGATTCTAGGCAATCTTGTATCTAGTAATGGCGTTGGTCCCGATCCCGACAAAGTAAAAGCCGTAAGAAATTTTCCTACTCCAAAGAATATACATGACATACGAAGTTTTCTTGGCCTTTGTTCATATTTTAGAAGATTTATTAAAGGGTTCTATTATCTCGTCGAACCCTTGCAGTCGTTGCTGAAAAGTGGCGTGGAGTTTCATTGGTGTCCTGAAAAGGTGGAAGCATTTAACAGTCTTAAGAAAGCACTTATTTCGGATCCACAGTATTGGGGATGTACTACGAAAGCGCTTCTACAGAAATCCATACTGATGCAAGCGGGTACGGTATCGGAGCAGTCCTGGTACAAATTCAGAATAATGTCGAGAAAGTTATAGCATACGCCTCTAGAACTCTCACAAAAGCCTAAAAGAATTATTCCACCACAGAAAGGGAATGTCTTGCCATCGTATGGGGTACCAACAAATTCCGGCCGTACATATTCGGAAAACACTTTACTGTTGCCACTGACCATCATTCCTTGTGCTGGCTCATGAGTCTAAAGGATTCTTCGGGAAGGCTTTGCCAGATGGGCCCTCCGACTTCAAAGAGCATGATTTTGACGTAAAATATAAAACTGGTAAGAAGCATAGTGACGCCGACGCTCTTTCGAGAAATCCAGTGGAAGAGGAAATGGAGACACCAGACAAATTTTTAACAGTCACCACGAGTATGAACCTTGCGATGGAACAGAAAAAAGATCCAAACCTTGTGAAACTTTCGAGAAACTCATCCAAAAACGAAGAATTCATATTCATTGACGGGATCCTATGCAGGAAAAATTTTGATCCAGATGGAAAGTTACGGTTACCAGTCACTCCCACACATCTACGAGCAGACATACTAAGGCACTTTCATGACGCCTCCACCGCAGGACACCTTGGTTTCGTGAAAACTTATGACAGGATTTGCAAGAGATTTTACTGGCCGGGAATGTACCGAAATGCCGTTCGGTATATCATGCATTATCGGGAATGCCAAAGGAGAAATTCCGTTCCTCAACGACCACCTGTACGTTTAGTTCCCATCCCTCCAGCTATAGCTCCCTTCCATCGCATTGGAATTGATCTCCTTGGGAGATTTCCAAAATCTGCTCATGGAAACAAATGGATAATAGTCTGCACGGATTACTCAACACGATATGCGATAACAAAAGCCTCGCCGACAGCCGAAGTCGACGAAATAGCGAAGTTCTTACTCGAAGAAATTGCCCTCAGGCATGGAGCTCCTCGAGTAATTATCACAGATCGTGGAGCCGTTTTTAGATCCAGACTTGTTTCCTCTCTCGTCGACTTGTGTAACATTGATCATCGTTTCACAGCGGCGTATCATCCCCAAACAAATGGACTGAGGGAACGCTTCAATAAGACCTTGGCCGACATGTTGTCTATGTATGTGGATGCAGAGCAGAAAAATTGGAATAAAATTCTACAATTTGTAACCTTCGCTTATAATACCTCTAAACAAGAGACAACAGGTGGTTTTACGCCGTTCTATTTACTTCATGGTCGTGAAGCGGAAACGACACTAGATGCAATGCTACCATTCTGTCCTAACGATTTTTATGACAATAACATCACCAAGATAGCAGCCAGAGCCGAAGAATCACGACAGATAGCCCGAGAGTGCACACTCTGAGAGCTCAAGACAAAGATCTTCGACGTTGCGATACCGAACACCAAATGGTATCTTACGCTCCCGGAGAACTCGTATGGGTTTATACCCCAGTAAGAAAAGTCGGTCTCTCCGAAAAACTTTTAAGAAGGTATTTCGGACCGTATCAGGTGCTACGCCGTTTATCAGCCGTGACTTACGAAGTACAAGATTTTGATCCTGCTTCTAGAAAAAGAAAACTAAGAGAAGTTGTCCATGTCGTGCACATGAAACCGTACCATAATCCCACCGAGCAAATCGAAACTGAGGATAAACAAATTCAGGATATCATTCCTCCCAAAGAACCATACAAAGGACCCATCACTCGTTCCAGAATAAAGACCCTTGAACAAAATGACAGCGGGGCGTTGTCTTCTTTTTAGAGGGGAGCAATGCCGCACACACAATTTGCTACAAGTCCGGACAGCCCAGTTGGCAGAGCGTTGGACTCCATTTCCTCTGATCTCGGGTTCAAATCCCGGCCCCAGCAGATTTATCCAGACTGGAATTTTCTTTTCATTTTTAATGTATTGTTTGTCAAGGTTCTAGATGAATCCAGATCATTTCTTTAGAGTGCATACTGGTTATTTCTCGAATATTCGGTAAGTGTATAAAAGCTGAGTACGTCGCCAGTTGGGCATGTTCTCAGTCCAGTGTTGTATCGAGCTCCCTCGTTAGAATAGATCTAATTGTTTGTTTAACTGGATTGTGTACTTCTTTCGAATTCCGTGACACGTTTGGTGGAGTAGCGGGGTAACAATTACGTCAAACGTGAATAATAGTGACAACCTTCACAGGAGCCTCCGGTTAAGAGGATTATTCCCGAATTTGGACTGTTAAAAGAAAATAGTAGGAAGAGAACAAAAATGCCGACCGAGCAAGAAGCCAAGCCCTCTGTAGTAACACTTTCGTTACAGCAATGGAGGAACCCATCGACCTTCCGAGGAGTGCCTGGGGAAGACCCTCTTAAATGGCTTAAAAGAGTACGATCGAGTAGCCAATTTTAACAAGGGGGATGACATGATGTGTCTTGCTAATGTTTATTTCTTTCTTGACGGTACTGCGAGACAGTGGTATGTCAACAACGAAGATGCCTTAGATTCTTGGGAAGCGTTTAAGAATGGACTAAGTGGATATACCAGAAGGGCAGAAGAACAACTAAAATGCCGAGCCGAGTGTTCAGGGGAGAGTACACAGTCCTACATACAAAGTGTATTAGGACTTTGCCAAGAGGTAAATCCTCTGATGAAAGAAGGCGAAAAAGTATCACACCTAATGAAAGGTGCTGCAGAGGATATTTATCAGGCCCTGTTGACGAGAAAAATCAACGACACAGCAAATTTTATCAAATGGTGCAACTATAGCGAGGATATGAAGCAGAAAAGAGTTGGTCGACCGAGATTTTAAAGGCATTCAAGCGTCGTAGCGGTTGCATCCCTGACGGATGAGACTGATTTGGTCTCTCTTATTCGCACAATCGTACGAGAAGAAGTCCATCGACTAATTAACCAGACGCAAGAATCTTTGGACTCCGATCCCCAATCCTTAGAAGAGATCGTTCAAGACGAAGTTGAAAAGGTTTTGGCCCCAGTGTCAGTAAAAGTTACAGAAACTAGACCACGAGCAACATACGCCGCTGTAACCAGGAAATCCAGAGCTCCTGTTCAGAGATTCCCACCTCAGCCAAGAAAAACTTATGTGTGGAGAACGACTGACAACAGACCTGTTTGTTTCCACTGCGGACGTCCTGGGCATGTAATGCACTACTGCCGAGAGAAAGGCTGTCTTTGACAACTATCGAAACCACCGACGGAACTTCGACGACGTTGACACTGAAGAAGAAATTCATCGACCAAACACCGCTCGCCGTTCTATGCCAAGTCCCACGAGAGGCCGATCCCCAATACGCCGTTATAGATCCCCGTCGCCATATCGCCGATCCAGTCAGTCGCCAAGCCGTAGGATGGAGGAAAATTAAAGAGAGCGACCTTCCAAGGAGGTGAGGCCGCGTGTACTGGAAATCCTCCGTCGGCCGCCAAGATGACTGGTAACCAACTAGACGTAATAATAGATAATAAGCCTATACGTGCTCTAGTGGATTCTGGGGCATCGTTTTCTGTCATATCCGATAAGTATCACCGATTTTTAAAGAAAGTTCTGTTTGCTGATACCAAGAGCGTTATGCTGAAAGTCGCGGATGGAAATTTGGTTCGGCCGATAGGAAAATGTGTTTTACGTGTCCGTATAAACAATCAAGAACTGCCTTTTGAATTTATTGTTTTATCACATTGTAGCCATGACGTCATCGTAGGATGGGACTTTTTTAGAGGCATCTCAAGCCGTTATAGACTGTAGACAAAATGAACTTGTTCTAGAAGACATCTGTCGAGACTCCACAGCACCTGACGCCTGGAAATTGTATGCAACCAGGGACTACACACTTAAGCCGCACTCTTTAACTAGAATAACATTATCAGTATATCAAACCCAAGGAGACATAAATGTAGTTCTAGACGGCAGCAAACATTTGCTCTTCGAGAAAAATATTGCTATACCGTCCGATTTCCACATATCGTAATGGAAAAAGTGATGTCTGGGTAGCCAACCTGCAGTCCCGAAACCAAATAATCCCTAGAGGAATGTGCACAGGCCAAGCCAAAACCGCTAAATGAAGGGCATCTATGTGTTATTTCTGACACATCGGGTGGCTTGGACGACCAACAAGAAACATCGGATTCACAGATGAATTGTTCGCTAATGATGTCACCTGAGTTAAGTGACGAGCAGAGAAACAAGCTATCCGAGCTACTACGAAAATGTTCTGGACTTTTCACGAAGACCAACAAGTCGACAGCCGTGAAGACGAATGTGAAGCACAAGATTTAAACTGGTGATCATGCTCCAATCAACCAACGAGCCTACAGAGTCTCGCCGACTGAAAGACGCATCATTCATGAAGAGGTTCAGAAAATGCTTGATGAAGGTATCGTCCAACCCTCTGAAAGTCCTTGGTCATCACCCGTTGTGCTCGTAAGAAAAAAGATGGTAGTTGGCGTTTTGCGTCGATTATCGCAAGCTGAATAGCGTCACGAAAAAGACGTTTATCCTCTGCCTCGTATTGACGATACACTCGACTGTCTGAAAAGTGCCAAGTTCTTTTCTTCCATGGATCTCCGTTCTGGTTATTGTCAAATAGAAATAGACGAAGCAGATCGTGAAAAGACTGCATTTATTACCCTCGAAGGCTTATACGAGTTTAAAGTCATGCCGTTCGGTCTCTGTAATGCACCTGCGACCTTCGAGAGAATGATGGACAATTTGCTACGCCATTTTAAATGGACTATGTGTCTTTGTTACCTAGATGACATAAAAGTGTTCTCAGAAACTTTTGAAGACCATCTTATACGATTAAGGCTTGTTTTAAAATGTCTTCAGAAGCTGGTCTTAAATTAAATTCAAAGAAGTGTCTTTTGCTGCCCAAGAAGTAAAGATTCTAGGCAATCTTGTATCTAGTAATGGCGTTGGTCCCGATCCCGACAAAGTAAAAGCCGTAAGAAATTTTCCTACTCCAAAGAATATACATGACATACGAAGTTTTCTTGGCCTTTGTTCATATTTTAGAAGATTTATTAAAGGGTTCTATTATCTCGTCGAACCCTTGCAGTCGTTGCTGAAAAGTGGCGTGGAGTTTCATTGGTGTCCTGAAAAGGTGGAAGCATTTAACAGTCTTAAGAAAGCACTTATTTCGGATCCACAGTATTGGGGATGTACTACGAAAGCGCTTCTACAGAAATCCATACTGATGCAAGCGGGTACGGTATCGGAGCAGTCCTGGTACAAATTCAGAATAATGTCGAGAAAGTTATAGCATACGCCTCTAGAACTCTCACAAAAGCCTAAAAGAATTATTCCACCACAGAAAGGGAATGTCTTGCCATCGTATGGGGTACCAACAAATTCCGGCCGTACATATTCGGAAAACACTTTACTGTTGCCACTGACCATCATTCCTTGTGCTGGCTCATGAGTCTAAAGGATTCTTCGGGAAGGCTTTGCCAGATGGGCCCTCCGACTTCAAGAGCATGATTTTGACGTAAAATATAAAACTGGTAAGAAGCATAGTGACGCCGACGCTCTTTCGAGAAATCCAGTGGAAGAGGAAATGGAGACACCAGACAAATTTTTAACAGTCACCACGAGTATGAACCTTGCGATGGAACAGAAAAAGATCCAAACCTTGTGAAACTTTCGAGAAACTCATCCAAAAACGAAGAATTCATATTCATTGACGGGATCCTATGCAGGAAAAATTTTGATCCAGATGGAAAGTTACGGTTACCAGTCACTCCCAAACATCTACGAGCAGACATACTAAGGCACTTTCATGACGCCTCCACCGCAGGACACCTTGGTTTCGTGAAAACTTATGACAGGATTTGCAAGAGATTTTACTGGCCGGGAATGTACCGAAATGCCGTTCGGTATATCATGCATTATCGGGAATGCCAAAGGAGAAATTCCGTTCCTCAACGACCACCTGTACGTTTAGTTCCCATCCCTCCAGCTATAGCTCCCTTCCATCGCATTGGAATTGATCTCCTTGGGAGATTTCCAAATTCTGCTCATGGAAACAAATGGATAATAGTCTGCACGGATTACTCAACACGATATGCGATAACAAAAGCCTCGCCGACAGCCGAAGTCGACGAAATAGCGAAGTTCTTACTCGAAGAAATTGCCCTCAGGCATGGAGCTCCTCGAGTAATTATCACAGATCGTGGAGCCGTTTTTAGATCCAGACTTGTTTCCTCTCTCGTCGACTTGTGTAACATTGATCATCGTTTCACAGCGGCGTATCATCCCCAAACAAATGGACTGAGGGAACGCTTCAATAAGACCTTGGCCGACATGTTGTCTATGTATGTGGATGCAGAGCAGAAAAATTGGAATAAAATTCTACAATTTGTAACCTTCGCTTATAATACCTCTAAACAAGAGACAACAGGTGGTTTTACGCCGTTCTATTTACTTCATGGTCGTGAAGCGGAAACGACACTAGATGCAATGCTACCATTCTGTCCTAACGATTTTTATGACAATAACATCACCAAGATAGCAGCCAGAGCCGAAGAATCACGACAGATAGCCCGAGTGCACACTCTGAGAGCTCAAGACAAAGATCTTCGACGTTGCGATACCGAACACCAAATGGTATCTTACGCTCCCGGAGATCTCGTATGGGTTTATACCCCAGTAAGAAAAGTCGGTCTCTCCGAAAAACTCTTAAGAAGGTATTTCGGACCGTATCAGGTGCTACGCCGTTTATCAGCCGTGACTTACGAAGTACAAGATTTTGATCCTGCTTCTCGAAAAAGAAAACTAAGAGAAGTTGTCCATGTCGTGCACATGAAACCGTACCATAATCCCACCGAGCAAATCGAAACTGAGGATAAACAAATTCAGGATATCATTCCTCCCAAAGAACCATACAAAGGACCCATCACTCGTTCCAGAATAAAGACCCTTGAACAAAATGACAGCGGGGCGCTGTCTTCTTTTTAGAGGGGAGCAATGCCGCACACACAATTTGCTACAAGTCCGGACAGCCCAGTTGGCAGAGCGTTGGACTCCATTTCCTCTGATCTCGGGTTCAAATCCCGGCCCCAGCAGATTTATCCAGACTGGAATTTTCTTTTCATTTTTAATGTATTGTTTGTCAAGGTTCTAGATGAATCCAGATCATTTCTTTAGAGTGCATACTGGTTATTTCTCGAATATTCGGTAAGTGTATAAAAGCTGAGTACGTCGCCAGTTGGGCATGTTCTCAGTCCAGTGTTGTATCGAGCTCCCTCGTTAGAATAGATCTAATTGTTTGTTTAACTGAACTGTGTACTTCTTTCGAATTCCGTGACAATATGAATGAATTTGTATATACTATAAATGTTTGTTTCTTCACAAGACTTAAAGAGATTTTCATTTCAGGGTCGCTGACCCTGAGCATTGTATAGCGAGCGAGGAATCAAGTGTAAGCCAGAATATGTATAGATTTTCCATAAGTAGTTAAGGAAACCACATATGCAGGTTTTTTACTACTTCGGTGGTTCTTCCCTCGCCTCTTAACCAAATGGATGTGGTGTAGGGAAATTTAATTCTGTAAATGTTATGTCAAATATAAGGAAGTTTTTGGTCGTAATTTTTTTTTCTTTCCCTTAAGGAAGGAGAATTTGTAAAGTATTCGATTGTGAGATATATATGTTAAAGTCGTCGGGACTATAAATCAAGTTTAGAAATTGGTTACGTAATTTATTTTCAGGCCGTTTGTGACCTTCGAATAAATCCCGTTTTCTTTTTGGAGGTGGTTGTCACGAATCTGTACGGAACCTTTCCACTAACCTTCTCATGCGTCTTTTTGGGGAATATAAATTCGCGTATATTTCCAATCAACTCCAAAAAGAGGAACGGGATATACAAAGTAGATAAGGTATTTAAGTCGAGCGTTGTAAGCTAGCAATATAGATGTGGAAGGCTATTAAGCCAGAAACTTTAACCGCAATATTAGAGGATTCCAGGGTATTAAGATAGTGAAGACGTATTGCGGCTATTCTACGGAAGTACCAGAAAGCTGATATAGCCAGCGGTAAATATAATTTACGTATGCTTAAAATAAGCGTTAGTTTAGTCGAATTAGTTAAAGTTAATGAAAGTTAAGAATTCGAGTACGTGTATTTCTCTGATCTCCTATTTCGGTAGACCTTACTTGATCATGAGCGTAATTATTAATTATTTGCATCATTCGTAATTTAATTTAGTATAAAGGTAAATCCCTCTGTTTGACGTAACATAAAAGTATTATATGTTATTAGAGTTTTTTTAAGAATTAAAATAATAAATAATTGCTATTATTATACAAAATAGCTCTTGGTGATTCTTTGCCTCAAATTAATCTTGGTGTCCACGATGAGACCCAGGGGCGTCTCCTCGAATGTTCTTAAATAATTTAATTTTTCGCAAAGCAATGGGTCATGTCGGGCTACTTAAAAAGGCTCGGTGGGCCACAGGTTGAGTATCGCTGAATTAGAGCTTCACCGGTTTTCGCTATCATAATTGATACGACACAAGACACATCAAAGGTAAATCAGCTAAGCATTGTTGTGAGGTATGCAATAATAACCAGATCGGAAGATGAACTGCCTGTTGATATAGAAATAAAAGAAGTGTTTCTAGGCTTTTATGCAGCCATCAAACAGGGTGCGACAGAAATAGTCAATCAGGTGACTGCATTATTTATCGACAAAGTGATTTACTTAAAAAAATATGTCGGTCAAGGGTATAATGGACCCAGTGTGATGAGCGGCATATATAATGGTGAACAAAAACAGAATAAGAATATTTAGTCTAATGAAGAGTAAGTACATTGCGCCACTCATAATTTAAATTTGGTAATAAATGATACAGTTAGCACTTGTGTGTAAAAACAGATTTTTTTCCACAACGTTGCAAGATTTGTATAACTTTTTCGGAAATAGTATTTAGCATAGGGATCTATTGTCAAAATTCACTGGCGAATTGGGTATCACTCTTAAAAAACTAAATCCGATTAGATGGTTCAGTAGGGCCAATACCATAACTGCATCAAACTTCATTTTTTAAATATATATACTCGTATAATCAAAGCAGTATCAGAGATAGTTCTCAAGAACCCCAATAAAGATGAATGTGGGGAAGTAGAGATTATAAAAACAAAAATGCTCAACTTTGAGTTCGTTTTGTTGTGCGAATTCTTGCACCGTGAGTTAAATGATATAAATTATTCTTCCAAAATTTTACAAAGGGGAGATATCGATTTGGACGAGGCAAGCAGAGCTTTAGCAGAGACAAAAGTAAAGTTGCAAATTTATAGGAAAGACTTCGAATCATTCAAGTGCAAAGCCAGTGACATTGCAAGAAAATATAGTATCGATCCCCATTTTCAAGAAAAAAAGACAAAGATACATTAAAAAAACATTTTGATGAATTAACTTCCGATCATTACTATTTTCAATAAGGTAGTAGACACAATATCAGCCCAAATTAAATGCACGTTTTAATGGTATGAGTGCAGTCTGTGAAATATTCAATTTTCTCAGACCAACATTTCTACTACATGTAGATGAAACAACTTTGTTACAAAAGTGTGACGAATTCCAAAATAAGTATTCCGATAATAATAGGCCCAAACTTTTCCCTTCAATTTCTTAATATTTGTCACCTAGTTCTCCCTAAAATATCCCGGGAGAGAGAGAATGGACTGTTAACCAATTATGTAAGAAAATAATGAATAAATATGGAGTGCTACAATGCGACCTAACAGAAGAATTTACTGCAACATTCTTATTCTATACAATCCCTGTCAAATTAAAAATAATTAAAAAATTATTTAAGAAACTGTGCAGGCCAAGCTCGACTCTGATATTTATCTCTAATATCAATAGAAAACAAAATCGCATCATGCTTGGATTTATCAGAAATTATTGAAACCTTTGCGAAAATTAAAGCTAGGAAAGGATTGTAATCCTAATTATTAATAGGCAAGTCCAACCTTCATATAGTAAACGTTTTATTCTTTATTTACATCTGTGATAATCTTACCCCTGGAATCGCTTCCTCATCATCTTGTCGACCTAAAGCTGTAGGAGGAAACGATAGATGACCAAGACTATCCATGATAAATCTAATTTATTATTATCAAAGATAATATTCCAGAACAAACAATCTATTTATAAAGGGAACCCTTGGAGTGATATAAAGAGAGCAACAACTTTATGTGAATAAGCGTACGAAATCCAAATAGCTTAACTTTAATCAATTCGAACTTAATAGTTCTAAATTCAGTGATTTATTCTAGTAGTTATAAAATCCGTCCTTTAGTCACGATGGGTAATTTTAATCCTTACTGTAGTAACACTGCTTTCAGCGGCTCCGCTCCTTTCGATCTACGATTATTAAACTCTACCTTGTGGAGAACCCCCTGGATCTCCCCTTGGACAAGAAGATTAATTTGAGGCAAAGAACTGCTAAAAGCCATTTTGTTTTAATAAAAATATTTATTTATTATTTCAATTTCTCAAAAAAATTCTAATAACATATAATACTTTTATGTTACGTCCAATAAAGGGATTTACCTTTATACTAAATTAAATTACGAATGACGCAAATAATTAATAATTACGCTCATGATCAAGTAAGGTCTACCGAAATAGGAGATCAGAGAAATACACGCGTACTCGAATTCTTAACTTTCATTAACTTTAACTAATTCGACTAAACTAACGCTTATTTACAGCGTACGTAAATTATATTTACCGCTGGCTATATCAATTTTCTGGTACTTCCGTCGAATAGCAGCACGACGTCTTCACGATTCTAATATCATGTAATCCTCTAATATTGCGGTTAAAGTTTCTGGCTCAATAGCCTTCCATCATCTACATTGCTATTTTATAATGCTCGACTTAAATACCTTATCTAATTTGCATATCCCGTTCATCTTTTTGGAGTTGATTGGAAATAAACGCGAATTTATATTCCCCAAAAAGAGGCCTAAGAAGATTAGTGGAAAGGTTCCGTACAGATTCGTCTCCAAAAAGAAAACGGGATTTATTCGAAGGTCACAAAACGGCGTGAAAATAAATTACGTAACCAATTCCTAAACTTCATTTATAGTCCAGACGATTTTAATATATATATCTAACAATCGGATACTTTACAAATTCTCCTTCCTTAAGGGATAGAAAAAAAATTACGACCTAAAACCGCCCTTTAAAAGACGTAACATTTACAGAATTAAATTATCCTACACCATATCCATTTGGCTAAGAGGCGAGGGAAAAACCACCGAAATGGTAAAACACCTGCCTATGTGGTTTCCTTAATTACTTATGATACAACTATACAACCATATTCTCACTTATACCTTGATTCATTGCCGGCTATACAATGCTCAGGTCAGCTACCCTGAAATGAGAACATCTTTAAATTTTGTGAAGAAACAAACGTCTATAGTATATACAAATTCATTCATTTTTTTACATAACATTTTCATATACATCAATTAAAGCATTTGGCTCCTTAACATTCCCATTCCATACATGCTGCGCTTGTTAGTATTAAATGTTAGCCCTACCTAATTACTCCGCGTCCCAAGTCACCAGATGTGAGACAAAATATACACATACATATACATACAATTTCAAACATTTTTTTTTAAAAAAAATAAAACAAACAACCAAAGGAATTGTCGCATCTTAGCGAAGTCATATATAGAAGTAAACAAATGCATTCTTACAAATGTTTTCTCCATATTTATACAAAAAAATTAACACAAAAGCTGATTTTTCTCCCAAAAAAACACACTCATTGTAGTGTCCACTTTTGATGGCTTCTTAAATTAAAAATCCGCCCGTGACTTTCTTCATTGCAATAATTCCTCCGACCACTTGTTCGAAAATAGAAAAAAAAAAGAAACGATACAACCTAATTTTTTCTTTGTCCTCTATTCGCTCCTATCCTCCAGATCTCCGTCTAAGGCTTCCATGCTGAGGCTCCTTCTCCTGATGTTGTTCTGCGGGATAATGTCGATTCCGTTGCTCCTCCGCTGCTCTGGTATTCCTTCGGTCTGTTTTACTCGGCTACGTAGGTAGTAAGGACAAGGTCTCACTGCTGTCACCTGTTTAGACCGGACTGGTCTCCTCTCAGCTGCCCTGTTAGATTCGTTTGTAGTTTTTCTTGTCTCCCGGGCCTTGTCGTATTGTCCGGTCATGTCATGCTTGCTCCCTTTTGTAGGTGGCTTGCCCTGACTGGTATATCTTTGATGTGAGGGACCTGTAATGGACTGTGATCCCTGGGAGGGGTTATTAGGTCTTCTATATTTATAATTTCGAGATGAAACCGAGGACAGAATTGCTCTTTTTATCCCCAGTTTTGGTTAAGGGGTTGGTCTTTTCTGGTCCCTATGTTCGGACCCCTGCAGAGATTTTTTTCTGCATATTTTGGACCGCTTTAAATCCTTCCTGTCCACTGACCCATTTGATCCTACTTTACGTTTCAATCTCGGATCCTCCCACCCGGCATTACCCTTATTTGATTTACGACCTTTACTCTCCTCACTCGAGGTTTTCCTAGATCCTTTAAATTTTCCTGGGCGCGATCTATTTGACCCATTACTACACCTCTGTCCTTCATATAGTGTCTCAATATGACTATCCGAACTAATCATGTCGGATTGTCTTGGATGGTACACTCGCACCAGGTCGATATTAATTGTGACCCTTTTTCACTTCTTCCAAATGATCAAATTGTTATTCCGAACCTCCAACACTCTATATAGCCCTTCAAACTTAGGCATAAACTTTCCAACCACTCTCCTACCCGTAGCACTTATAAAATGAGTTTGTACCAACACCAATATATTTACTTTAATGTTAACATCCCTCCTTTTTCGATTATAATATTTTTCCCAAGTTTTATGTTGTTTCCGCATAAAGGTGTTATAATCTTTCGGCCTAAGAATAACTCAGCCGGAGTTTTATTTGTTGTCTCATTCACTAAAGTGCGCAGCGCAAAAGCGAACTCATGAAGAAATCGGTCCCAGTTTTCGTTATTTTCATCTACAAAACAGGCTATCATCTGGACTAAATTGCGATTAACTCTTTCCGTTAAATTCGCTTGCGGCCTGTATGTTACCGTTTTCATATGTTTTATGCCCAACCTGTGACTTAAGTGTTCAAATTCCTCTGATAAAAATTGGGGGCCATTATCACAAATTAAAAAAATCGGAGCTCCGTAACGTGAAATATAATTTTCAAAAAGGGCATTAGCTTTTGGCTTGGGCCGAAGCTTTACGTAAAGGAATAAGCTCACTCTTCTTAGTGAAGGTCTTAGTGATAGGTCTAACAGTACTATTTCACACATTGGGGTAATTCGATACTATCGGCATTAATCGACCAGCAGGTAACGCGTTTTTGTAATTAAATTTTTGACACCGGTCACTGATTGATACATATTCAAATATATATTTCCTCATATATGGAAAATAACATGTGTCGTGTAATTTTGAATAGTTCGTCCTCTTTTTTAGATGGCCTGCTAAGGGCAGATCATGAAATTCTTGCATTATTGCTTCGCAAAGAGATCTAAGAATATACACTCTTAGTTCTCCAAGAGTTGTAGAATATTTCACGTAAAAGAGTAGACTATAATTTTACAATCCTGGGACCGATTCTCGCATATAGTTATATCAACGGAACCATCGTCTGGGTTTTCTGAATAACGATAGATGTCTCAATGAGTTCTTCTCAAGAGTTTAAAGCTAGGGCTCTAAGACCTGCACGCGAAATTTGTGATCCATCCATTTTGCCTACTGGATTCCGAGACAATACGTCCGCGACAACGTTTTGGACCCCCGGGTCGATGTTCCCATTCTATGTTGAACTCAGATAGCTTGATTACCCATCTAATCATCCCACTAGATAAGTTTTTCCCATTCGTTAGCTTTGTTAATGCCACGTGATCTGTGATTACCTTCACCGGCAGGGATCCGAAATAAGTTTAAAACTTATTTAATGCCCATATCACCGCCAAACATTCACGTTCAGTAACAGTATGGTTTCGTTCCTCTTTATTGAGAATTCTAGACGCGAATGCAATAAGTCTGTAGTTTTGATTAAGCACAACACCAATTTCGACCCCACTAGTATCCGAAAATAAGTTAAACTGTTCTTTAAAATTCGGCAACTGCAAAACTGGCGCCTCTGTTAATGCTTGTTTTATTTTATCAAAATCATCCTGTGCTTCCGTTGCCCAACTAAATTTAGCCCCCTTTTTCTTTAACCGATATAATGTTTCACATATATCTGCATATAATGTGGTATAAACTACTGATACCACCCCGCCATCCCTAAAAACTTCGACACTTCCTTATTATTTTTGGGTGGTTTCATTTCTGCGATTGCCTTGACTTAACTATTGTTGGTATCAATCCCTTCCATACTAATTTATGAGACCTAGATACTTTAATTTGTCACGTTCAAAGTGACATTTCTCTTTTTTAAGAGTTATCTCTGCGTCTCGCAACAATGCTAGTACCTGATTCAAATGATCTATGTGTTCATTAAACGATGGAGATGTTATAATAACATCCTCCATATCAACCATCACGAAACGCCCAATAACAGGTTTTAATATAATATCTATGGTCTTTTGGAAATTTGGCGCCGCCCCTGGAAGGCCGAAAGGCATTCTGAGGAATGCAAAGGTGCCATTGCAAATTATAAAGGTGGTTTTCTCGATATCTTTCGGACTAATCGCCAGTTGAAAATAACCACTTTTTAAATCCAATGTTGACATGACGCCGGTATGCGGAATGTTTGTGATTGGATCATAAATCACCGGTAACGGATATAAGGGGGTATTTAGTTATGGCATTAGGTTTGCGATAGTCAATCGAGAATCGATACGCCTCTGGAAAATCTGGAGGAAGGTCATTATTCTTGCGCGTTAAAACTACCGGTGACGCGTATGAGGACTGAATAGGACGGATTGAACCCTCTTGTAACATTTTCTCAATGTGATAACTGATTATTCCTTGTTTGACCCTGTTATATCTGTAGGGTCTTGACACTACCGGTCTCTTGTCCCCAGTATCGATTTCATGGTATAAAACATGAGTTAACACCGGCTGATCTGAAAATAGCCCTTTAAAACCATTAAATAAATTCCTTAATTTTTGCTTTTGCCCTTCACCGAGCTTTGTATCTGAGAGATCAATCTCGACCGGCTTTTCCACTTTTGGCAACTGCTTAATTTGGTCATCTGGAATGATCAGAGATTTCTGATCGAAATCTTAAGTCAATTTTAATTCCTTCATAAAATCAATGCCTAAAATGCATTGGTACTGCATATTGTTAAGAATGTGAGATTCCCTGGTTTTCTGGAATTCTCGGATCCGAATCTGTAATTCGACCCGACCTAAGTGACAATACGGGGCTCCCTGGGCCGTCACTACTCTATCTTTCGTCTTTTGACGAGGTCGATACGAAAAATATTTGGATAGACCTCCTCTGATATGAAAGATTTCTCCGCTCCCGTGTCCCAAAGGGCTGTAATGAATGTCTCATTTAAAAGAATGGGGACATACGGTAAATCTACTGGAGTCATTCGTACTGAGGATACTCTAATAGTTCGGTGTTCCGTATCTGGAGGATTTTCCGTATATCACGATCGATCACCCCTATACTCGCATCGATTGTTTGAAAGTTAAAATATCTGCTATGATCATTCTGATACCTGAAAGCACTATTCCTCGAACCACCTTGTCAACTGCCTTGATTGTGGAATCCATGATCAGATTGACCACCTCGGCGTCGACCATCAAATCTCCTATTATCCGTAACACCTTGACTCTCGAATCTATTGAACTCTCTCCGTGGTCTGCTATTGTCCGAATATATATTGTTACCTCTCGTTTCCCTCCAATTTTCCTGTCGATTACTGTTATGGAAATGATTGTTCTCGCTTGGTTTTATATCTCGGGATTCCCCCAACTCGAACCTCTGATCTTTCTATTTAGAAACCGTTCCTCATACTTATCAATTATATGTAGAAGTTTATATGTGGTTTGCGGATGCCTAACCTCTACATAATCTAAAATCTGAGGTTCTAACCTACTAATAATATGATTAATCAATTTTTCCTCCGTCATTTCGAGTTTTAAGATTTTATGTATCTTTTATAAGTCATACACAAAATCAGACGGTTTTTGGTTATGCTTTTGAGTTGATGCGAAAAAACGAGTTTCTAGTTCCGACTATTTTTAACCACGGGGAACTGTTCTGACAACGCTTGCTTTAAGTGCGCGTAATCCTTCGCCTTGTCTTCAACAACCCTATATCCTAGAACCTCAAACCAATCTAGTGCCCGTCCTGTGAGATGACCCTTTAAATATGCACAAGCGAGTTGTGTGGGTCCAAGCGAGTTGTGTGTTATATTCCCCAAAAAGAGGCCTAAGAAGATTAGTGGAAAGCTTCCATACAGATTCGTCACAACCTTTATATACACCACCTAATCTGCATGTCAAGCTTTTTCTTGAGAGGGTTGACTGTGAAATAAACGCGATTGCTTGCCCAAAGATTCCCCAAGAGGATTAGTAGTTGAAAGTCGCATAGTCCCGTAAAGCACCGGCACACATCGTTTTATTTGCTGAGACCTAAGTTATTATTTGTAATCTTGTTCTTTATTATTTTTTTATTATCTATTTCGTTACTTCTCGTCTTCCATTTTTGGCAATTCTTAAACTCTTCACAGCTGTTCTAGAAGAGGTCTGTTGTTTTATCAAATCGAACGTGGGCGATGTGATTAAAGCTCACGCAAGAAAACTCATACACATACATGTAGGTAGTACGTAGTTTTCCTTTCCTATGTTCTACAGAGCACGATAAAAAGCTGATGTCAGGGCCGGTGCTAGCAGTTTCGCCACCCTGCGCGAAGATGTAAAATGCCGCCCCCATTTACAACAAAAATTAAAAGAGATAATCTAAACCCTTCCCACGCTTAATGGTAAAATAAAACGTGAGCAAAAAAAATTGCTATCAATAATGTTGAAGTTTTGATTAGCAAAATATATTAATTTATGTTTTTCCCTCTAAATTAAAATTAGGGTTGTATAGAAAAAAAGTCATTTCTAGTGTATAATTATAAAATATAGATACTATAGAAATACTAAAACAAAATATATAGAACCACTAAATATTAAAAATGTATTACATATTAAAAATACATTTGAACCGAGAGTTAAAAACTTAAAAGTTTTTCTTTCTTACTTTTAATTCTGAGAATTTTTTTTATAATTTCTTTAACACTAATTTCTTCAGCCAGTTCTTGTTTAATGGCTATTGTTGTCAAGCCGTTTAGCCGATCCTCGATAGTTGTGGAGCGTAAAAGTTTTTTAATTAATTTTTATTAGGGGAGAAACTTCTTTCTCCCCTTTCCACACTTATTGGGAGAGTAAGCAATATCCTTGAAACTATACCGAGATTTGGAGCAAAATCCAGGTTTGATATGAATTTCAAAATCTAGATTGGGCATTCTTTTTTATTTAGCAAAGCCGAAACCTCTACTATCTCGTCTGCCAGGTTCAGCGCATTTATGCTTGATGAGTTTCCATCAGTTAACACTCTTTCTAGATCCTTACAGTCGGTCGAAAAAATATCTGAGCACCGTGACCCTTTCAAAAAATTATTGGAAATGGAAAACGACCTTTTTTTGAAACAAAAACAATATTTGGTTGAAACGAAAACGACCTTTGTTGAAACCATCTCATTTAAATCGAAAACCATCTCATTTAAATCGAAAACCATCTCATTTAAATCAATCTCCACACCCAATTTTGGTTCCTACCTTTTCGTTTCAAACTACTCTTTTTACATGACTCTTGTACACTTTTCCCCTACTTTTTATCCAAACCATGCCTTTCAGATTTCCATCCAAAAGGAACGTTCAAACGGCTCTTTTTGTATGAATGGTGTCCCCTTTCACCCCATTTTTTATCCCAACGTTGTGTTTAGGGTCTCGATTCAATTATCTCTCAAAGTTCTCCTGAGAACGATGGATAATGCACAATATAAAATTTTTCAGATTTCTCCCAAAAATATTTTAGCACGGGGCGAGAGAAAATTTTTCATTCCATCCCAGAGAGACAATTTAGACAGGGGTCATCCACAAAGGAAATTTAAACAGGGGTCATCCACAAATGAAATTTAATCATGTCAAATGAAATGTATGCATAGTGAAGGGGTCCAATGAAATGGATGCATCTTGGTGAGAAAACATGCCAATTCAACGAGACAAGCCCTCCAATTTCGGTGAGAAAACAGAGGACATGCCAATTCAACGAGACAAGCCCTCCAATCTGGGTGTATGAAGACGACACACACACACACAACAGATAAGTTTAATCTATATTATTCCAATCTTGGTGTATTTAATACTCTAATGATGTCATGTGAAACGATTCCTATTGGCTGGTGCAAGTTTTAAAAAAGATACCATCCAATGTTGGCATATTGTGTGTCTTGAAAAAAGGGGGACCGAGTCGACTCTTGTGTCGACTCGATCCCCCTTTTTTCGGTAAATTTTTTTGACTCACTCTACTAGATGGGCCGTCTGTCTTTTGCATTCAGCCTGCAGCTTGTTAAAATGCTGCAGGTATCGTGCAAATCGATACGATTTCACCATGGTGCACTCGGAAATGTTAAAGTCCTCGTGTACCTCATCGTGCAGGTGGTCAGGCAGGCTGCGGTCATTCAAATCCCGGAAATGGGGCAATATTTCCAGGTTGATCGTAAAAAGTCCCAGCTTTTCAAAAAATTTCCGCTGATCCGAGCCCTTGACGACAATGAGGCCGCTGTTTCCTTGAGCCAGGTGACAAAACTTTCCCCTGACGCAGAAATCCAGGTATTCGAGAGGTACAGATCCAGGCAGGTGGCTCTTCAAGCTGAGCCGTTCGTTAATGTAACGGTTGGCCCTGCTGTCTTTGTCTGTCGTGAGGAGGTTGGAGTGATCCACCGTGATATACAAATCACTTTGGGCTCTGTGCCATCCTCCGGTATGCTGGCAATGGACAATTCAATCGGAACAGGTTGACCACCATGGTGAAACACGTTGGCATGGGCAAAAAACGCTAGATGAGACATGTTGCTGAGTGAGAATGCCTCTGGTGGCTGAGCGCTCGCCTTTTATACTCTGCTGGGGTCACGTGAATCGATTCCTATTGGCTGATGCTTTTCCAATCTTGAATCACAAGACACTGATGAAAGAAATCTTTTCATTCAGCGCCAAGGTTCCACAATACAGATGAATCAAACAGCACGATTCAGTGCCAAGGTTCCACCATACAGATGAATTTAATATTGGTGCATCCAACAGCACACGTTTTTAAAATACGAATAAATTTAATCTTGGTGCATCCAACAGCAGAAGTTTTTAAAATACAGATGAATTTATCCAACAGCACACGTTTTTAAAATGCGATTTGAAACAATTTTTATTTTTATACACGGAACACCATCCAGTGTTGTGTGATATCGGTGATTTTAATGTGGAAAACCGGGTGCGTCTCAAAGGTCATAAACCGCATTTGAATGAAAAGAAATGGCGACGTGTCATGCAAAAAAAGACGTTACGAGATGTAATACGCTACTTGAAATTGGAATTTAAATTATTTTTTCACCAAAAGAAAAAGAAGGGGAAAATATGTATTTTGGATGAACCTGATGAAGCCTTTGATACGGAAACGCATGAATTATTGTGCCAAAGTGGTCACAAAAGTCTCATTCAAGTATTGCAAGAATTTTGTCATTTGATGCCTGATAATCACATTCGAAATAATATTATAGGGGATGGATAGCTCGTCTGGGAAATACTGTGGAGCAGGTCAATGAAGAAATGATGTTGTAACAAGCCTTTTGATATGATGGTTATGGTATAAACTGTAAAACTTGATGAAAAGGTCATTTCACAGTTGTCACCGTAAACACATGTTTAGAAAAATTTAGAAATGACACCATAAAAAAAAAAATTTTTTTTTTTTTTTAATGAAATCATTTTTCCACAATAAAGTTCATCATGGCTCTTGAATACAAGACTTTAGTTCTCGACTTGTTGTCAAAACACAAATATCCAATTTTGCAAAAGTTTGTGGTGATGGACATTCACTACAAAATGATTCCTGCAGATTCTCCTTCCAATATAGTTCATTCTTTCGATCGACGCACTCATGACCCTATGCATGAATTGATTCAACATTCGAGTCCATACCGCTTATCCTATTTGGTGGGGAATGAAAATTGCTTTTATGTTCACGAGGTGGATGAATTACTCACTAATGTCTTGCCTATAGATTGTCAACGTATTAAACTGAGTCGTTCGTACGTAGATGCCATTCGAAATGATACGAGTGATACTTTTGAAGAAGAATTGTACCATTTCATTACTTTGTTAAACTTTAATCTTCCTCAATTGGCTCCATTGTTGGGTTTCAATTTGATGGAATGCACACGCCTTTTACCCCAATTTCTTCGTTTGTGGGTTTACGACTACGACTCGGTTCCAGTCTCTCGCATCCCTATAACTCCTGACCTGCGATCCTGTTTTGGACCTCCCGAATGTTCCAG